>CM062291.1:109835341-110206874 GCA_031216915.1 Pictodentalium vernedei | reverse complement strand
CTTTTAATTTTCAGTTTTGCAAATTTTGGGGATTGGGGGGGGGGGGGGGGTTCAAAATTTGTGTTTGGCTCTTGATAATATCGAGTTTGCACCAGCAGCTAGTCTGGGCCATTGGTTGTTGCATAAAAATAATATTAACTTCAATGGCAAAATAGAATAATAACATAGAATAGCACTATGGAACATGTATGACTTTATCTGAACTTTTTTTTTGCAAAGAACCGACTTTTCAAAGAGCTCTGAATTATGAACTAGAGGCGCACACCTGACCAAAGTTGTTTTAAGAAGGATTTAATTAGCCTCTATGACTATCCACCGAGGAATGAAGTCATTTAATTATTTCTAACTCTGTTGTCCATCCCAGATGATTTTTTTCTAGTACTGGGATGCTACCACAGGAATAATAACCAGATATGCAAAACTTGGGAGTCCAAATATCAACCTAGGGACTTAACTTGAACAAACGTGAGTCCTAGCCCTTCCCCTCACCCCCAGGATGCCATATACCAATTATCAATAGATTCTGAACAGTGGATCTGAAGAAGCAGATTTTTTAAAGGTTATTCGTTATATTACACTAAGTTAAAATTTGGGCCCCCATAGGGAGACCAAATATGAATCCAGGGACTTAATTTGAGCAAACTTGAATCTGAGCCTCGCTAAGATATTGTATACCAAGAATCTATAAAATTCTGCATGGTGGGTCTCAAGAAGATGTAAAAAAAATATTCCTCTTTTGTAGTTAAAATTAGGGCTCCTGACTGGTGGTTCGGGAGAAAATGATTTTGAGAATACTACCAATTTAGCATTATGTTAAAATTTGCCCACCTCCATAGGGAACACAAATATCAACCCAGTGACTTTATTTGAACAAACTGAATCTGAATCGTCTAAGGATGTTGTATAGCAAATATCAAAGATTCTGATTTTATCTCAAGAAGCAGATTTTTCAAGATTAGTCCTCATATTGGACCAAGTTAAAATTTGGGCTCCAAACGGGAGCTTAAATATTAACCTAGGGACTTGATTTTAACAAACAAGAAGTTTTCTCCCCTAAGGGTCATGTATCAAAAGATCCTAACGTAGATCACTATGTAGTCACACTCTTGCTCCCCTCCCCAGCAAGCATCTGATAAATCTTCTGAGGGAGAAATCACTCGGCAAAGTTGATCAGAGAATTTATATAATATTAATTATATTTCGAATTATCTGATTATGCCCAACATTGGCGTAAACCAACAGGCCAAATTTTTATGGGGGGGGGGGGGGGGGGGGGGTGATTTTGTCCGAAAAATGATGCCACGGGCATCAGCTAGGTGCGCAGCCTTGAGGTGGGGTGTGTTTTGGAGAGTCTGCCCTCTCCTATGCTGGTGGGGTCTAGGGGCACCCTCCCTGGAAAATATTTTAAAAAATCTGATGCTCAGGGAGTGATTCTAGAAGCAAACAGGCTACCTTTCAGGCCTTGTAATTGAAAGAAAGTCGATCCATTTGTAACGGTGCCTGGTCGAATCTGTAGGAAACAATCGCGCCTGCATGGAATGTGGAATGAACAAAGTGCTTGAAGACACCCCATACCACATTTTACCAGTCTCCCTGATAAGCATACTAACCATCTCCTAGGGGTCGCCCACAAACCACATGTGCTTCATTCTCCCTTCCCACCCCCAAATTGTATGCCCAATGAATTCTATTACTATTGGGAGAGCGGTGGATCAGTGGTTTCGGCATTGAACTTCAAACTTGAGAGGTCCACGGTTTGTTCCCCGCCAAAAGGTAACTGAGTTGTGTCCATGGGCGGTGCATTTAATCCGGTTGCCCATGTGGGGCTTGGTGACTCTGTACTTGTAAAGGCGTACTGCACGTTAATGGCACACTTGTTTTCAATGATGCTTGTGTTGAGTTAGTTGGGTCGTTTGTCTGGCAGTTGATCACCATTGCGGTTCACTCGGGTTCTATTGCTTCTTGCACCCATAAAACTGTCCGAAATGAAGTGACCCTGGCTGTCGAGGGTGTAGTTAAAACTCCAATATATAAATAATGATCTTATTCCGTTAGACTGGGATTCTGGACCTTCTAATAGAAAGTGTTCTGGGCACTTCAATACACCCAAGTTACCATTTGGTGCTCCTTTTCACCGTCTTTCCCAATTTTCCTCTAATCGCCAGGGACTGCATCCTCAGCTTGAACAACAGTGACCCTCTCCCCCCCGTAGGTGCCATCAAGGTACTCTTCAAAACCCAGTTTCTCTTTTATCACGCAATGCCACCCAAATAACCTCTTTCATCCCCCACCCCTACCCCCGCCAATTAATATTACAATCTATGACTCATTCTTTCTTTTTTGCCCTGGTTTGGGGAGAGATTTGCTAAATTGTCAAGATAGCAGCGTTCATTAAGTTTATCCCGTCCTTGATCATCATCCACCCAAGCTTGCCGCTTATTATCCTCAGTGCTGTGGCATTCTCATTCGTTCTCGTGTTTTCCATGCTCAATGAAGGCGTTTGGTTTAGAGGAATAACTTCAGTGCCATACGTTATATCAGGTACACCTCCATTTCCCAGATTCTTTTACTCACGAAAACCTCACTAAAGCAGTTTCTTCCTAAAAGTCTCATTTGATTATGGATTCGTTTCCTCTTCAGAGTTAGTTTACTCGTGCGGATTCTGTAGATAGATGCCTCTCCCCGTAATGTTTATAATAATAACACTTTGGCCGGCCGCTGATTTGTCGCGGTTCTCGGATGAGAAGGTCTTGGTTACCCCTGTCAACTGCCTCCCTATTCCCACATCCCTTGCCCCATTCTTCCCAATCTCTCCTATTAGCATATTACCCCTCTCCTTTAAGTCTCCCGTTAACCACGTCCTTCATTCTCCCATCCCACTTCCCCATTATACTCCCAGGGAATCTTATTCTTTTAGACTGGTATTTTGGGCATTCTAGAAGAAAATGTTCCAGGGTCTCCACCACGCCTAAATTACACATCTGGCGCTCCTTTTTCACTGTTTTTCCCAATTTTCCCCCTCAGCTCCAGGGACGCGATCTCGGCTTGAACAACAGTGACCCCCCCCCCAAAGGTGCTATCAAGGTACTATTCAAAACCAGGCTTCTCTTTATCACGCAGGCCAACCAAAGACCTCTTTGATTTGACCCCTGCTCGCCAATTACGATTACCATCCTCCATCACCCTTTCTCTGACGATTTGTTTACTCCGGTTTGCCCCAACGTCTAGGTCCGAGATCTCCAATGAGTAGTTCTCTACAAGCTCCCTCACTTGGATCATCCACATCGTCTTGATATTTGAGTTGAAAATTCTTGGGAACATTACTTTACACCATCAGCTGTCGGGGAGATTTACCAAATAATTAAGATAACCGGGTTTCAATAGGTCTATCCTGTCCTTGATCCTCATCCACCCAAGCTCACCCCTGATTGCTTCTAGTGCTGCGACATTACTTGAACTGGTTATCCATTGGCCTGAGTCGTTCTGCAGGATTTCCAAGCTCTTTACAGCCGTCTGGTTTAGGGGTACCACTTCCGTACCGTATGTTATACTTGGTAGACCCACCATTTCCCAAATGGTTTTCCCCACGAAAACCTTATTGAAACTGTTTCTCCCTATATAAGTTTCATTTGGTTGAGGATTCACTTCCCCTTCAGAATCTATTTATTTGTGTGGTTTCGGTAGATGCCTCTTCCTGTGATGTTTATATTTATCCCCAGATACTCGTAGTCACCTGTCTCCCCTACAATAAGAAGTTTGCCGCTACCTTCCGGAATACAGAACTCCCCCACTCTCCACTTTCGAGTGAGGTCCACTTTGCGGCCCACATGTACAACTTTGATCTTGCTTTCATTAAATACAAGTCTCCATTTGCTCCCATATTTCCCAACAATTCCCAGCATTTTCGCTAGCCCCCTCTTCACTAGCACCATATCGTCTGCAAAAAATAGCCCTGGGATCTTCAAGTCCCCAACTGCAACCCCCTCGTCGCTATGCAGGAGTTCATCTCCTAAACCTCTGATGTACAATGCAAAAAGAATTGGCGAAAGGATACACCACTGTTTTAGGCCTATCTCCATAGGCACATGTTTTGTTGTAATGTTTCCCAAGCTAAGTTCACTCTGTATGTCTTTATATCATGCTTTCCTAATTCCAACAAACTCGCCTCCCAAGCCCAGAGCTTCAAGCTTGCGCCACATACCTTCCTTCCATACTCTATCGTATGCCTTTTTAACATCCAAAAAGGCCAAAAACATCTTTTTCTTTTTTGCTTTCGTGGATTCTATCATTTGGGATAGCATGAAAAGATGGTCAGTGACTCTCTGTAGCCATTCTGGATCTCTCCCAAAAAAACAGTCTCCTCAATCACCTCATCTAATCTACCATACAGGACTTTAAAGAAAACTTTTCCAATGTTGCTATTGACAGAGATCCCTCGGTAGTTATCCAAAACGTCTTTTTCCCCCTTTTTGTGAATAAATGTCACTTTGCTTTCTCTCCACTCATTTGGGACCTCTTGTTTTTCTATGGCTAAATTGAATAGGGCAGTTAGGCTTTCCAAGAGTTCCTCTCCCCCTTTTTTGATAAACTCATTAGGAACTTAATCCACCCTCCCGCTCTTCCATTCCTTAATTTTGAGATCACTTTTCGCACCTCCTCCGTTTTAATTTCGGCGCACACGAAGTTCGATAGATTTTCCTCGACCTGGTTTGGACACTCTGGTGGCTTCCCCATGCCCCATCGCTTATAGTTTACCTTTTCCCAGTGCTTGACTAGTTCTAATACGATGTGGTCTTGCTCGTCTGTAACTCTGCCACCTACTTTAATACTCTGTGGGTTACTTCCTTTGTTACGTTTATTCACCCATTTCCAAAATACGTTCGAACTCGACCCCCTGTCGTTCTTATCGTCCTAATAAGACTGCTACTTCGCACTCTCCGATTATCATCTTTAATCTTATTTACTTTATTTCGTGCTTGTTGGTATTCTTCCTTTGCTACCGTGGCCTCGTTGCATTCTGCCCCCTTAAGTTTTCTACTTCTCCTGTATGCAGCACATTTAGCTTTTCTACCCTTTATTGCTCTATTCAGTTCTTCGTTCACTCTGCACCCAAGTTCCCATGTTGGCACCCTAATCTTTCCTACACTTTCTTCCCTTGCCTCCACTAGGCTCCCAACTATGGCGTCGGTCATCTTCTGGGCAATGCCCCCCTTGGGTACGGTTGCAAGCTTTGGTTTCAGTTTTTCTTCGAACTTCGCCCAGTCAGCATCCTTTTTGAGTTTCCAAATCTCACTGAAGCTTCCTTTTCGTTTTACTAGGTGTTTGGCCCTGATCGTCATTGTAATCAAGTCTTCTCGATCGGAGATCACCTTTGTGCAACCTTTCCCGGATAGTCTGCGTCGAAACATTTACCAAAGATGCATTCTGAAGGTCACTGCGAAGGTGGGTTGCTGTGGCAAGTGGTTACCACAGGCCTGAATGATCAAAAACCGGTCTTCAGCTACAGATGTGGCCCTGTTTCTGCCACCACATGCCGTCTTACTGGTGTGCCATACTCCTGAAATCTTGTCCAGGCTCTGGTCTGGTGATCACCGTTACTTGACGATGGGTAGCCCCTTGCTCCACCATCCCTACAGCCCGCCACATTTCTGCTTCAGACAAATGTCTTCTTACATTTGCATTTGCCATATTCCATCATTAAATCATAAAGGTTTGTGTTGAAATGAAGACTGAATACCCTACACATGTCATGTACATGTAGGCAGTACACGAAGACATCACGAAACTCAAGGGGTACATGCTTTCCATGATTGTCATGAAAAGTCTGCCTGTCAAGAGAGCTAATGTAAACACTGGGGACCATCTCAATACATTCCTCAATCATATCCACCAAAAATATCGCAAATATGTTACAAGCCGAAAGCAAACTTTGAGTGGTATATTTACCCCCAAATCCTCCTTGCCACATGTCTCTCCCACTATAAAAAATCTGCTGCTACCTTCTCCGTTACTGAACTCCCCTACTTCCCACTGTCGAGTAGATTCTACTTTATGCCCCAAGGTGTGTGTGTGTGTGTGTGTGTGTGCGGGGGGGGGGGAGGGGGGGGGGACCGATTTTCGAAACATCTATACTATTAATCTAATCTTCAATTTGAGTGGTTGTTTTTAATTGAATAATAAATAGAACGGGAGATACGTGACATAGTCTCGAACCATGACCATATGAAGCAGACTTTAGTATGAACAGTGCTGGGAAAAAAGTTCTGGCTTGTACATCACCCATTGAATACAGAATCATTTATGCCATAGCGGCCATTCCATTATATATAAGGCTTTAAAGTTGAATGGATGTGTAATAAAATGGATTAATCAATTAATTCAACACTAGTTGTCATGAACTTCATACTAGAGCTGAACTAATCTGTCAGTAGAAAAAACTTATTTTGTAATTAAACAAACCGTCTTTCCCTTCCATTGGTTATATAAGAGAGAAATCATCTTTTTTATTTAAGTGCGTTAAAATTATTTTAGGTTGTCAAAATTTGTTCATATGTCTTTACCTTGTTACAATATATGGGAGAGTGCCTATAGGTACTCTCCCATGAACTCTAACTAAGCAAATTCCTGACAACTTAATAATTTCACTTTTAAGGTAATAGGCAGCACATTCAAAGAAAATGAAGTCTTGAAGATGTTGCAGCCTCACATCAGAATAAAGCCCAAATATAGGCTTCCAGCACTGTACCAGTTAACCATCATGAAAATTTTGCTTATGGTCAAGAACAAGGTATCAAGGTCATCTTCAGCATGTGAGGTTTTATCATGACTTCAACTAATCCTTTATATATCAAGTTTAGCCAATCATTAATATGTGGCTCACTGTTGATTACAGAGTTCTGTTTTACCAGAAAAACAGAACATGTTTGTTAGAGTAAACAGTAAATAAGTACTGGTTCACTTCCCATGGGGAAATACACAAAAGTTAATATATAAAATTAACAAGGAAAATTAATTTAACAAACCTTCTCTTGCTTCAGCAGATTCTGCTTATTCAATAAATAAATTGCCTTATCAACTGCTAAGAGGCCAACATTCATACCAGGTTCACCAAAAATATTGAGCTTGATATCATCTCCTGGCTTCACTGAATTCTTCATTTTCATGTCGATAGTGCTATCTAGTTTTAGCTATAAAATAAAACTTATTTATTATATGCTACCCTATAAGACTGGAAAATGTCTAACAAACATTTTTTGATATCTGTTGTCAATATAAATATAAGAAATATCTCTTTGGAACTGATGCACATAAGGCAGAAGGTTTAGACTGATATCACTGAATGTTTTCAGTATTTGAGTGTTTTAACTTCAGTTAAAACACTGCAATGTATAAAATAAGTTGAATAAAAAATACGAGTTTGCACCTCAGCTGCGACAGATGCTAATGAAAGTGTCAATGACACTGTAGCTTAACTTGTGTGTTGTGTTTGATGAAAAGGATAATGTTCAATGTTTATGAAAGGATTATGAAATAAAACAAGAATTGTGATAACTGGGAATATGTTCATTTCTGTTCCCTGTATGCTATGTTTTTGATAAAAATAATATGAGGCATACACTGTACTAAAGAGCTGAGGGGTGGGTTAATATGACCTCATAGTTAATGTATGTGGCCCTCACAGTTAACGTATATCAACAAAAGTTACAAGTTACGGTGAAATTATTCCAAAAGGAGTCATCCTGTCAAGTTACATTAAAATCCCTTCATAAATATGGCCTGTAGACTGTGCTAAAGGTTTTCAGGCTTCGGGCACCTGTAGCCGTCAGTTTCCCAATTGCGTCCAAAGGGGACATTCTCATCTAGACATTATATGAAGTCAATCTACCAAGTTACAATGAAATCCCTTCATATGTATGACTTGTAGACTGTGCTAAAGGTTGTTGGGCTTTAAACTCTGGCAGCCATCATGGTTGAATGATCGCAACCAAAAGGGGACATTCTCATCTGGGCATCATCTGGAGTGAACCTACGAAGTTACAATGAAATCCTTCATAAATATGACCTGTAGACTGTGCTCAAGGTTTTCAGGCTTCGGGAACTTGTAGCCATCACAGCTGACCAATCACGACCAAAAGGGGATGTCATCATCTAGGAATTATATGGAGTCAACCTACCAAGCTACAATGAAATCCCTTCATAATTATGACCTGTAGACTGTTCTAAAGGTTTTCGGGCCTGGAGCCCCTGTAGCCATCACAGTTGCCCAATCGTGTCCAAAAGGGGACGTTCTCATCTAGACATTATATGAAGTCAACCTACCAAGTTACAATGAAATCCCTTCATAAATATGACCTGTAGACTGTGCTAAAGGTTTTTGGGCTTCGGGCTCGGGCAGCCATCATAGTTGAATGATCGCAGCCAATGGGGAGAATCTCATCTGGGCATCATCTGGAGTGATCCTGCGAAGTTACAATGAAATCCCTTCATAAATATGACCTGTAGACTGTGCTCAAGGTTTTCGGGCTTCGGGCACCTGTAGCCATCACAGTTGACCAATCACGACCAAAAGAGGATGTCATCATCTAGGCATTATATGGAGTCAACCTAACAAGTTACAATGAAATCCTTCTATAAATATAACCTTTTGCCTATGCTAAAGGTTTTTGGGCTCGGGCACCCATCAAGGCTGAATGATCACGACCAAAATGGGATGTTCTCATCTAGACATTATTTGGAGTCATCCTACCAGATTACAATAAAATCCCTTCATAAATATGACCTGTAGACTGCGCTAAAGGTTTTCGGGCTTCTGGCACCTTTAGCCGTCACAGTTGCCCAATCATGTCCAAAAGGGGATGTTCTCATCTAGACATTATATGAAGTAAACCTACCAAGTTACAATGAAATCCCTTCATAAATATGACCTGTAGACTGTGCTAAATGTTTTTGGGCTTCGGGCTCGGGCAGCCATCATGGTTGAATGATCGCAACCAAAGGGGACAATCTCATCTGGGCATAATCTGGAGTGATCCTACGAAGTTACAATGAAATCCCTTCATAAATATGACATGTAGACTGTGCTAAATGTTTTCGGGCTTCAGGCTCGGGCAGCCATCATGGTTGAATGAACGCAACCAAAGGGGACAATCTCATCTAGACATTATTTGGAGTCATCCTACCAAGTTACACCGAAACCCCTTCCTAAATATGACCTCTAGACTGTGCTAAAGGTTTTCGGGCTTTGGGCCCCTGTACCCGTCACAGTTGCCCAATCACGTCCAAAAGGGGACTTTCCCATCTAGACATTATATGAAGTCAACCAACCCACCAGGTTACAATGAAATTTCTCAATAAATATGACCTGTAGACTGTGCTAAAGGTTTTCAGGTTTTGGGCTCGGGCAGTCGTCACGGTTGGCAGATCATGCCCAAATGGGGAAATTCTCATCTAGACATCATAAGAAGTCATCCTACCAAGTTACAATGAAATCCCTCCACATTAAACATGACCTGCAGACTGTGCTAAAAGCTTTTGGGTTTCGGGTTTGGGCAGCCATCACGGTTGATAGATCATGCCCAAAAGGGGACGTTCTCATCTAGGCATTATACAGAGGCATCCTACCAAGTTACAATGAAATCCCTTCATAAATACGACCTGTAGACTGTGCTTATGGTTTTCGGGTTTTGGGCTCGGGTAGCCATACCGGTTGCCCGATTGCGACCAAAAGGAGACGTTCTCATCTAGACATGATCCCAAACCTGCATATGAAATTTTGTGATGATCAGACAAGAACTGTGGGGTGTAGCCTGTGCTAAAGGAAAATGTGAACAGACTCACGGACTAACAGACTTCCGCACGCGTGATGGCAATAGCTTATCTTGACTATGTCAAGTTAAGCTAAAAATGAAAGTGTCAATGACACTGTAGCTCAACTTGTCAAGACAAAGACATGTACATGTATAGTATGTGACACAGCAATGACAAACATCTAGGTAATGACCTGATAACAAAGGTACATATAAAGTATTGTAACAGTCTGTACATAAATACTGACTGTTGCCTGTAACAAATGTATAGGTAAAGTATTGTAAAGGTGGGTGACAGTCAGATGCTAAACTAGAAAAGAAATCTTTGAGTCCCAGAGTGGGTCTGACTGAACCCCAAAATATTTGTTCTCATAGCACAGTGATAACAAAGGCACCCCAAAACACACTCATTCCTGTCCCAAGGTGAAAACAAAGGTACCCAAGAAGTTTCGTGAAGATCAGTTCACAAATATGAGCTGTGTAGAAGTTGTGACAAAAAAACTGATTGGACCTAATTTCGGTACAAAATGGCCACTGGCAGCCATCTTGAATTTTGGGCCGCACCCAGAAACACTCGTTCTCGTCCCAAGGTGATAACAAAGGTACCCAAGAAGTTTTTGTGAAAATCGGTTCATAAATACAGACTCTAGCCCGAGCCGTATTGACATGTGTACTTACTGTGTGTAAGTAGCACTGAAAAAATCAAAGTTCATGTAATTTGCATAATTTCTGCACGAGAAAAAAACCCGTATTATATGTGATGTATCCCATGGTACTAAACATTCACACAAAAAATTATTCAAATCAGCGCTTTCATTTGGAAGTTCTGTGCAAAAATCTGATTGCACCAAATTTTGTACAAAATGGCTGCCATCGGCCATCTTGAATTTCGGACTGGACCCAAAAACACTTGTTCTCGTCCCACGGTGATAACAAAGGTACCCAAGGAGTTTCGTAAAGATCGGTTCATAAATACGGCCTCTAGCCCGAGCCGTATTGGCATTTGCACTTACAGTGCTGAAAGTAACACCAAAAAAGATCAAAGTTAGTCTAATTTGCATAATTTCTGCACAAGAAAAAAACCCGTACTATATGTGATGTATTCTATGTTACTAAACATTCATACAAAAATTTATTCAAATCAGAACTTTCATACAGAAGTTCTGTATAAAAGACTGATTGCACTAATTTTGGTACAAAATGGCTGCTGGTGGCCATCTTGAATTTCGGACCACACCCAAAAACACTCGTTCTCATCCCACAGTGATAACAAAGGTACCCAAGAAGTTTCGTAAAGATCGATTCGTAAATACAGCTTCTAGCCGAGCCGTATAGAAGTTGTGTACAAAAAACTGATTAGACCTAATTTCGGTACAAAATGGCCACTGGCAGCCATCTTGAATTTTGGACCGCACCCAGAAACACTCGTTCTCATCCCAAGGTGATAACAAAGGTACCCAAGACGTTTCGTGAAGATCGGTTCATAAATACAGACTCTAGCCCGAGCCGTATTGACATGTGTTCTTACTGTGTGTAAGTAGCACTGAAAAAATCAAAGTTCATCTAATTTGCATAATTTCTGCACGAGAAAAAAACCCGTATTATATATGATGTATCCCATGGTACTAAACATTCACACAAAAAATTATTCAAATCAGCGCTTTTATATGGAAGTTCTGTGCAAAAATCTGATTGCACCAAATTTTGTACAAAATGGCTGACATCGGCCATCTTGAATTTCGGGCCGGACCCAAAAACACTCGTTCTCGTCCCACGGTGATAACAAAGGTACCCAAGGAGTTTCGTAAAGATCGGTTCATAAATATGGCCTCTAGCCCGAGCCGTATTGGCATTTGCACTTACAGTGCTGAAAGTAACACCAAAAAACATCAAAGTTAGTCTAATTTGCATAATTTACGCACGAGAAAAAAACCCGTATTATATGTGATGTATCCCATGGTACTAAACATTCATACAAAAAATTATTCAAATCAGAGCTTTCATATGGAAGTTCTGTACAAAAAACACATTTCTGCATCGTCGGTACAAAATGGCGGCTGGCAGCCATCTTAAATTTCGGACTGCACCCAAAAACACTCGTTCTCGTCCCACAGTCATAACAAAGGCACCCAAGAAGTTTCGTAAAGATCGGTTCATAAATACGGCCTCTAGCCCGAGCCGTATCCAATTGTTGATGGACAGACGGACAGACGGACGACGGGCCATGGCATAAGCTGAAATTTGGCTTCGCCAAAGTTGAGCTAATGAAACATATCCCCAGTTCATGAAGGGCAATAACTCTGACAAAGTATGGTAAATGGTTTGGCATTTGGATGTTATATGCAATTAGTAGGGTTATTCAATTCAGAAATATCCAGTTAAGTGGGCTTCCCTGTATTAGTTTATGTTCAGAACCTTTATAGCTGGGTTCACACTCATTTTCAGACATAAAATTTTACGTTATTTTTTCAGTGACTAATTTCTAAATTTTCATGGACTCTTCATTTTTTAACAACCTTGTGTAAGACTTATCCTATCAAAGCATCTAACCATGCTCACAGGTACACACACTAAAACCTTGATTATGACCCCTGTTTTCATTGAAATTAAAAGTCTTCTTTAACAACGGTTTAACTCAAAGAATCAAAATACTGCTTTAGATAAAGTGATATTTTCCGTAATAAGGTATGAAAAATCAATATATTGATTGTTTAATATGAAGGTTTGTAACATGATTTTGCCAGATACCAGTTTATGTATAGTCATATTTGGAGATCGCTACAATTTGGATGGGGTACTATTTTGTTCCTGCAATTTAATTCAATGTTCCCATCATTTGAGACTTTTTTATAAAACAATTTTTGGGACATAAACGGTTACTGTATTAGATATTGTACTGGTTTTCGTGATATATTTATCAGTTTTACAACCTTTTGATCCAAAGTAAACAATTTGCTGTATGATCAACAGAAAAATCCAATTGACAGCTTAGTGTAACATCACTGAATAAGCATATCTTTGTCATAAAATTCTGCAAATAATCACTAAAGAACACCTGTTGAAACTACCATGGATCACAAAGTAAATAATATAAGGGGTTGAAAACAATTAAGTATCAGTGAGGTTGCTCTTATGAACTGCTCACTGACTGGCGGTTAATTAAGAGCGAGACTCTAATTCCACAGATAAAACAAGAGCACAGCCAGGCATAAATTGAATTGTACCAACTTTGGTTGAGATCAAATGATCCAAACTGGACTTATCAGTCAGAAACCAAAAATGTGAATAGATGGTCAAATTCTAAGTCAAAAAGGGCCATAACTCATGTAAAAATAATTGGACAGAACCCATATTCGAACTTGGCCTGTATTACTAACAGGGTAATGCACATTCTGACTTTGGTTGAGATTATATAATCTAAACTGGAGTTAGCAGTCGGAAACTAAAAATGTTAATGGACGGATGGACAGACAGATAGATGGATGGAGATTGATTACATAATACAACCATTTTTCAAAAGGGTGTAAAAATGAAACTTCCCTAATTTTTTCTACCTGTAGAATACTATTGTAGTCTCTTTCATAGTAACCAACAAATTAATGACAATTTACTCAACTTTTGCTGGTATTTCACTGTTTGCGGCATAACT
The DNA here is from genome assembly GCA_031216915.1 of Pictodentalium vernedei. Taxonomy (NCBI): domain Eukaryota; kingdom Metazoa; phylum Mollusca; class Scaphopoda; order Dentaliida; family Dentaliidae; genus Pictodentalium; species Pictodentalium vernedei. The sequence goes on along the minus strand of CM062291.1, from coordinate 110,193,419 downwards.
TGACCCTTTACCAAATGAATCGGCCACAAGCATTCGCCTTTTTACACATTGTGCTCTTGAAACAATTTCAACAAAACCATATCATGTGAACCATCAGTGGAATGAGCTCATTCCTATGAGGGGTCTCATGATATGATTCTATTAAAAATTTATGATAATTCTGGAAAAAATATAATTTAGTTTTATTATCGTGAGCACTGGATAAAAGGTTAATAATACCCATCAATGTGAACTCATATGAAAAAGGGTAACATTCAAGGACTATAGATTTTATAGACATCTAGGCACTACCACAACATTCAAGAAGTTTCAAGGGTTCTGGAATTTATATATTCAAATTCAAGGCATTTCCAAGAATTCCAAGAGCCACGGATGTTGATCACACAAATTTGGGGAGCATTTTTTTTTACTCCCCAGAAAACATATGGATCTTCATCTGCATTTTGTTTGGTGTATGGAATATCCTGGACCTGTCTCAAAACTCCCGTTTCAGATGCAGGTACAAGCTGGAGAGGTTAGGAAATCATTCTATAAATTAAATCAACCATGTGGGAAAACCCAGAAAAAAAACTGTCCGTGCATTTGTTTCCCCACTCTGCTCGGAGATCTCCAAGAGATCCTGAAGAAGACAATAAAACACACCCCAGATGTCATTACTTTGAATCTGAAGGCAGTGTATACATACCTCACAGTCACATGTTGAGTTCATTTCAAAGCCAAGTGAGTCTGTAACAAGGTATGCACTGTTATCCAATAATCGAGTCATGTATAGAACAAGAATCCTTCCACCTGGACTGTAATTTGTGGTCAACATTTTCTGAATTGGTATCAGATTCTTTGGGTTTTTAATCACATCAAAACCTAATATTCTTCCTCTTGATAATACCTGTAACAATTGCATCAAACTTTATAAGAGTTTTTCATCACTGTGCCCCAACTTTTTTTCAAAAAGAGGGTTATACTCAATTGCATCTGTAAAAACTGTTAACTGAATAGCCACTTTGCTTGGGAAAAATATTTTATTAATAGAAATTTGATCATTTTTCTGTATTCTACTGATAAAAGCAGCTTTAATTCTACTATATAACCTGTTTAACATACCCCCTGGAGCTCTGTCAAACAAGATATAATAGATTAAATAGAGGATCTCCAATGAGTACCCAGTTTATATAGAAATTTACAAAAATAGTTCAATAAATTAGGTCTGGACCTAAATAGTGTTAATAGGCACTCTCCAATAAATTGTAACAAATCATTATTCATGAACAAAATCATGCTAAGGCTCTCATTGCTGGTAGAAAGAGAATCTTTGAAAAAAAAATACTGGTGTTACAAATTACCTTTGAAACGAGAGGCTCAAGTGAGCCTAAAATGCTCACCTGGCTCAAATTGTCAAAACAGATGAGTGTATCAGCATGTGATCAGCAGCAAGAGCAATTTTTTTGATTTGCTATGATACAACCAAAGGCAACTTTTTTGGCCATTCATTTCTGCTGGTCCCAGGAAAGCTTCCTAGCAAACTCTGTTCTGTGAAGTTTTAAAAAAACAACAATCGAAAGAAATTTTTGTTTTGTTTTAAACTACTGCGGTTCTCTCCAGTGCCCTCTCCCCCCCCCCCCCACCCCCCCACCCCCAAAAATAAATAAATAAAAAAAAATTTTAAAAACAAGAAAAAACAAGCGAACTGATTTGAACAAACTTGAATTTGACACCCCTAGAGATGTTACATACCAAATATGAAGGGATTCTCACTGGTGGATCTGAAGAATAAGAATTTTCCAGAAATTTTCTCATACTGCTCCAAGTTAAACTTTGGGCTTCAATAAAAAGCCCAAATATTAAGCCAGGGACCTAATTTGAACAACCTTCAATCTAACCCTCCCAGAGGTGTTGTACAGCAAATATCCAAAGAATCTGACTGCTGGATCTGAAGGAGATAATTTTAAACGATAATTCCCCACATTGCACTAAGTAAATATTTGGGATCCCTTGGGGAACCCAAATATTAAGCCAGGAACTCGATTTGAACAATTTGAACCTTACACCTCTAGAGATGTCACATACTAAATATGAAAGGATTCTCACTAGTGGGTCTGAAAAATAAGATTTTTTAAGAAATTTTCTCATATCGCACAAAGTTAAAATTTGTGTTCCAATAAAGAGCCCAACCAAATATTCATCCAGGGATCCCATTTGAACAAACATGAATCTAATCTCCCTAGAGATGCTGCATACCAAATATCAAAAGAATCTGACTCGTGCATCTGAAGAAGAAGATTTTTAAAGAATATCCCCCTTATTCCACCAAGTTAATAATCAGGCTCCCATAGGAAGCCCAAATATTAACTCAGGGAGTCGATTTGAACAAATTCAAATCTTACACCTCTAGAGATTTCACATACCAAATATGAAAGGGTTCTCACTAGTGGGTCTGAAAAAGAAGATTTTTAAAGAAATTTTCTCATATTGAACCAAGTTAAAATTTGAGCTCCAATAAAAAGCCCAAATATTCATCCAGGGATCCCATTTGAACAAACTTGAATCTAACCCCCCTAGAGATGCTGCATACCACATATCAAAAGAATCTGACTGGTGGTCTGAAGAAGAAGATTTTTAAAAATTATTCTCCATATTGCACCAAGTTAATATTCGGGCTTCCATAGGAAGCCCAAATATTAACCCTGGGACTCAATTTGAAAAAAAACTTCAATCTGACCCCTGATTATATGATCTGAAGAAGATTTTTAAAGCTTATTCCCCATAGCGTCCCAAGTTAATTATTTGGGCTCCTCTGTGGAGCCCAAATATGAATCGAGGGGGTCGATTTGAATGCACTTGTATTTGACGAGTCTATGGATGCTGGATGCCAAATATCAAAAGATTCTGATCAGCAGTTCTGAAGAATTTTTTTTTTTTAATTTTTGCAAATATGCTGAGTCATCATTTTTTCAAACGTCCCCTACAGAACACCCTAACACAACCGGTGGCCTTTTTTTTTTAATCCATTCTACCGGTCAAAAGGATGCTTCATACTAAATAACAGCTCTCTGTTCCGTATAGTTTGGAAAATATGGGCATTTGAATTTTTTTTATTTTTAGCCCCTGGGGTACCCACGGGGCAACGAAAAAAAAAAATTCAGGCATCAATCAAGTACTTTGGATCCACTTACGCTACATGCCAAATTTGGTTCAAATTGGCCCATCAGTTCTTGAAATTTGGGACATAGCCCAAAATTGATATGTGCCCACAGAGAGCCCAAATATTGATCTACCAATTTCTCTTGAATCTTCAACACCAAAGAGCGTTACATACCATATATCAAGGCAATCTCTCTGGTGATTCATGAGAAGATTTTTAGGCTTTGGCATCATTGCCCAGAGCCCGAAGAAGGCAGCCGCTCCATTTAAACAAAATGGAAAGTGTATACCCCAAGAATGGTGTGTGCTATATATGTTTGAATTAGGCTGAATGGCTGTGGAGAAGAAGTCAGGTTTGCAAAAGTTAACGGACAACAGACGCCAAGTGATGGCGCAATATCTCAAACTGACTTGCAGTCAGGTGAGTTAAAAATAATTTAGCACGCTACCAGCAAAGCCATTTATTTCATTACTCGAAACAGGATCAATATGAATATTAAAATTCATCAAAATTGTTTGTCATGCCTTAAACACGTGTTCTGAAGAGGATGAAAAATAAATTTTAAGTAATTTGTATATTTTTATACTTATCAATGGCCCAGACTAGCTGGTGCTAACTCAATTTAATTCTGGGCCAAACACAAATTTTGCCCCCAATCCCCAAAATTTGCAAACAGAAGCAAAAAAAACAAGTCCCATCTGGTCCTCCATAATTTTGTTATCTGTGCATGTGCAGTATCCAGGTAGGTACTGAAATTGGCACCAACCATCATTCTTTCTACAGTGCCTGCTTCATGTTATAATCAGCGGGGAGGAATGAGTGCCCACTCATGGGAGGGTCATCTCCATCTGGGCCATTCGTAAGTATAAAAAATATACAAATTAGGCCACACAAAGTAGATCTTCTGTTTCTCGGGCCATTATTTGTAAAATTGCATACGGGAGAGCGTTTTTTTATTTTATTTTTTATTTCTGTAATTACTTCTTTGCCATCAAAAGTTCATGTTCTTGGTTCAAGTTTTAGGCCTCCTAATCTACAGAATAGCACAGGTGATGGTGTATTTCATCCCTTGAGTGCAAGAAGGCTTTGCAATGTTAAAGCATTGCAAAGCCTTCTTGCACTCAAGGCACAAATTCATCAAATTTTTTAACTTGGGTAAAATATCAGACATAAACCATTTAATTTTTATTTTTTTAAAGTTTAAATTGGTTATAAAAAGAGAGCATGCGGTGGCCAAAAGGACCATGTGGGAGGGCCTGAGAAACAGATTTTTTATTTTTTTAGGCCTTACTTAAAATTTATCATATTTTTATACGACAATCAATGGCCCAGACTAGCTGAATCATAAAAAGGCTGGAGTGCCTAGGACTTAAAGGAAACTCCAATCTCTCAATTACTTCGATAAAGGATAGCTCCTACAGGAGAATAGGAGAAGACATAGGAATTACATATGTCCTTCTCTTTTACAAGAAAAGAGAATGGCATAACACCAACAATGTAATTGAGTATTACATAATATATAATTCTCCATTTAATGCCAGCATAACCCATTATGCTAATTCGGTAAAGGAAAACCAATATATAAAGACAGTCCAGAGAAAGAGATTCTTTATACTCATTTAAAAGCGTCTGAGGTTTGTATATTAATGCCTGTTTGACACGTGACATATACAAATGCTTCACAGTGAGCTACACTTTAAAAACAGTACAAAAATGAGACATAGTTATTGCTTCACACCGAGCTACACATTAAAACCATCCCAGCAACGACACAGAACTACTGACGCCGGAGGAGGTATTCCCTTGTCTTTTCACTATAAAGCCAGATGATTGATCATAAGGGAAAAAAATGTCCACCCCCACCCCTTCCCCTTGTTCTGAGGTAAATTTCCTCAGAACGAAGAGGGCAGCAGAACAGCGTCAGTGCTAGAATTGACTGCCTATAGTAGAGATGAGCCGATGAGTAAAATGCCCCATCAGACGATTGCCGTTTATTTTAGACAACAATCAGCCGATGGCGATGTCAGATGGTTTCTTTATTATTCAAGCTTACTGCAGAGGCTGGCTGATATACAGTAATCAGAATTTAATTTACGTGCCATTAATCCCCATCAACCCGGAAGATAACACACTTTTAATACTCACTTAAATAAGTCATGTCTAATAACAGACATTAACAGGTTAATTTTAATTCAATGAAGCACCATCGGTGCAGTATATTTTCGATTTAAAATAAACAGATAACAACTGAGTCGAGAACTCATCACGTGCGTTGGCACGGTAAATTGTGTTCTGAACTTTTGATGCAGTTTACATCAACACTGGGAAGAATTCATTTCAGAGTCGGGTCTGCCGAATAGCCCCATACACAGGCTTTGAAGTTGACTATCACAGATAAACAGTCTTTGAAGTTAACTATCAAAGGCATTCAAAACGCAACTGAAAAAAAAACCAGAGAACAAAGAACATGAGCGTGTTTTTTTTTTATCTTTTGAATTTATGCAAACCAGTACCACATTTCCAGTGTGCCTAAAATTGAAAAATAGGCAGATGGAAAATTGATATTTACATGATAGTGGTTTTTCATCCTTGAATGTATATAAAAATATTTGAAGAAAATGTTCTGTGAAAATCAAAAGCCATATATGGGATTGTGTCACACGAGTCATGACGTTGCATTGCATTGTCTATTTTTATCATGTGCTCCACACATGTCAACAAGAGAAAAATTCAGTGGCTTCATGTTGATAAATCCCACTCTGAATGGCCCAATATTAAACTTATTCCACCCAAACCTTTCACAGTTAACACGGATTACTAATATGGAGGAATTATCTGTCCAATATGGGAATAAAGAATGCCGCTATAACATATATTTAATGAGATGATGAGTGTGGTTGAAAGATATAATGCGACATTTTACAGAATGCAGTACAGTTTGGACAGTCAAGAGCTTCTGTATTCACATGATGGATAAAAAACAACTCGGTACACAGTTACACAATCAAAATCTTTAATATAATATTCTGCCTTTTCTTTCACGAGCCATCACTTACTTGATATCAGTAACAGACGAGTGACATACTGATCGCTTGCCACTGGTTGACCCACGAAGGGGAAGAAAGTTCATTACAGATCATCCATAACACTTGCACTGACTTTCAGACAATCGGCGATGGCCGATGTTGAACCTCTAGTGCCGATGGTGAACCGATGGGTGCTTATTGGCTGAGTGCCGATGTTACACCGATTAATCGTATCATCTCTCTAGCCTAAAGACCTTATAGATGTTACATTAATGGTCGACATTCTGAGCAACAGAAAGAGGACCCAAATATCTAAGGTCACTGGAGATGGACTCTAAATTTCTCAGGTGAAACTTGGTAAATGAAGAGGGCTGTGTCCAGTACGCAGCCTTCATGAGATCAGTAATAGCTATACTGTTAGAATAGGCCCAGGAAGTGGACAGCGCTCTAACCTTGTGCGCTCAGATCTTATTGACACAACGTTGATCCGAAGATTGATTCTCATAGGCAATGCATATTGCCAACTGAATCCACCTAGTGACAGCATGAACAGAAATATCTTTTCTGTTAGGAATCAGAGAAAGAAACGTTTTCTTCCCTTTCTAACAAAATCTGATCGACGTTTATAAATGCGCATAGCCCTGAGTGGACACAGCAAAGGTCTAGGGTTATCCAAGGTCGGTAAGGCCTTAATGACAATAGGCTCCGGCTGCTTATCTGAAATCGGATTCTTAGCCAAAAATCCTACTTCCATAGTGAGGGTAATGGTATTATCCACACTACGGTAGTGAGATTCATCAACAGATAATGCACTTATCTGACTCACTGACTCTTCTAGCAGATGCAAAGGCTAAGAGAAACGCCGTTTTATAGGTCAAGAATTTGAACTCTACAACGTCCAAGCCAAATTCCACTTAGGAATTAATCTGAGGGTTCTAGGTCTATTGATAGAGAAATTTCTAACTAGCTTGGATAATGAAGTATCTGATCCAATAGCCAAGTTATCATGATGAGTGTTAGTATCTGATAACATAGACCTATAGAGCTTAATAGTGACAGACTACAGTTTGATATCGTCAAACAAGTAGACCAGGAAATCGGCAACATTTGGTATGGACGGCTCGTATATGTCTATCGACTGATCCCTACACCAACGGTAGAAAACTCTCCACTTCGCTGCATAGTTCAATGAAGAAGACCTCCTACAGTTAGAAATTGCACCCACTGTGCGTTCTGTAAAATGTTTTCCATGCAAGAAGGACCGCATAATGGAAATACGTGAAGGTTGAGACCTTCCGGGTTGTGATGCAGTGCGCGAGACTTCCCCTGATAAAGAAGATCCTCTCGTGGAGGAAGCTTCCGGGGAACGTCCCATAACAGAAACCTGAGAAGATTGATCCAAGGTTTCTGTGATAACAGAGGTGTTACTAGCAGGATTTTGCAATGAGACTGTTTGATCTTTAACAGAATCTGCTGAATCAACGGAGCTGGAGGATATGAAAATTCTATCATCTTGTCCCATGAAATTGACAGCACGTCTACTGCATACGCCCGATGATCTGGGCATGGCGACACGAACGTCGGCATCAAATTGTTCAAGTGTGTCGCACAAAGATCTTTCATGGGATGATCCCACTGGTAGCAAATCTGCCTGAATATTTGCTTGCTGAGAGTCCACTCTGATGGCAACAGGCGATCTTTCCGAGAGAGCGAGTCTGCTAATACATTCAGATGACCCGGTATATGACGAACAGAGAGATGAACGTGATGATTCATGACGAATAGGAGAATCGTCTCTGTTAATTTGCATAATGGAATCGAGTGAATGCCGCCTTGGTTCCTGAGCTACGCCACTACTGTTGAATTGTCCGACAGAATTTGAACAATGTTGTAGTGCTAGCCATATTGACATCATCTCTTTGATATTTATGTGCTTCTCTAGGAACCGAGAGTCCAAAAGACCCTGACACTTCAAGTCTGCAGGACTTAGGGTCACACCCCAGCCCGTAGGACTCGCGTCCGTCATAATCGCAAAAGCCGGATCAGGCAGTTACAGTGGAACTCCTTGAGTTAACCACTGAAGATCTGCCCAAATCTGAACCTTTTGTTTTACTAGGTCTGTTAAAAAAATGCTGGTTTCGAGTGAATGCGTCTTCACACTCCAGTTCTGAGTAAAGAATATTTGGAGGGGACGCGTGAGCAGGCGGCCCATCAGAATAAGATCCACAACTGCTCCGCATAGCCCTATCATGAACCCCCTCGCTGTTATTGAATCTAAGTATAGACAAAAGCGAGCATAACAACTGACTAATTTAACTCTGGGAAATGGGAGACGAACCAGATTGTTGTGAGTTTCGAAGCTCCTTCCTAAGTGAGTGAATGACTTGGACGGAGCTAGATCCGACTTTTTCTCGTTTACTATGAAACCGAGACATCAGAGCAATAGTAGCAGACTCTGAGCATCGTTCTGAATAATAATTCTGTTGCCGTATCTCTGCAGAATGTTGTCCAAGTAAGCAGACATTATCGCAGACGAATGAGCTCGGAAGTAAGACATTACCGAGTTCATTATTCAAGTGAAAGCCGAGGAAGCCAGGTTCAGACCAAAGCACATTGCTCTGAACTGATAAACCTTCTCTTGCATGGCGAACTGCAGGTACTTTCTGAATGCTGGATGTACCAGGACATGAAAGTAAGCATCCTTTAGATCTATGCTTGCCGCATAGCCTTTAACTCGAATGCTCGTTCTTACGGACCAAATGGTTTTCATATAGAACTCTGGAGCCACGATCAACTTGTTTATCCAGCTAAAGTCTATGACCGGTCAGAACAAGCCGTCTGGCTTTGGTACGAGAAACAGGTGACTGTAAGAACCTTGAGAATTTTGATTCTCGACGACCTCTATTGCTTCCTTTAACAGGAGAGCTTTACCTCAGCTAGGAGAGACTCTCTTTTGAAAGGATCCGCCAGAAGATTTGTCCAACACGGACATCTTGTTAGTGGGGGTTAGTCGGAATGATAGCCGTATGCCGTCCGAGACTACACTTCTCACCCACTGATCTGTGACTGCTGGCAAGTTTTTCGCAAAGTTTGATAACTTTCCGCCAACTGGCAAGCAATAGAGGTCTTGACCATCACCTGTAGGACTTGCAAGGCTTATGGAAGGAGAAACGACGTCCTCCCCTCGAAGATCCTCGCCCTGTCAGCTCAGAGACATCTGACCGATAGTCCCAATCAGACTTATGCCCCTTTCCTGAGTTGCTGTATTGACGACCTCCAGAATAATTATATAAGGGTTTTTTGTACCCTCGCAAGAAGTTCACTTTAGATGATTTTGATATGGAATGTCCTCGCTTACTCTGGTCTACTGAAGCGGGTTGTTGAGATGCCGACTTCAAAAGCAGAGCACTGGAAACTTTCTTAGTAGCCTGTTCATAGACTAACAAAAGCTTGTTGTCAAAGATAGTATGTCCGGAGACCAGCGTGACCCGGAGAGAGCTTTTCACCGTGGCATATTTAAGTGATGACAATGCAAGGGCAGCATCACGTCTAATTAACTCCAGATTTGCCACTGTCAGGGTGGAGTTATACGTGGTATACATGATTGCCCTGGAAAGAACTTTAAGCGAGGTACACACGTCCTCAAATTCCTTCCCGATGAGATGTTGCATCATAGCTCTGGTAAGGTGATCTGCATAGGACATTGCATCCAAATGCGCTCTATTCAATGAAATTGCCGTTTCCATTACATCTGAGCGAATGTTGAATGAGGCAGGTAAGGATATATCTTAATCCCTGGTCTGCTCATCTAAATGCAGTGGAGTTCTCTGAACATCTTCTCCAACTGTTTTAAATGAACGTGGTCCAAGAAACGGTATATTTATGGAAGATGTTGATAAGATACCGCCTTTTTTCCTCTCACTCGAGAAGTTAAATATGGCATCATCTACATGGCCGAAGGCCTGCGACACCTGTCTTGACCGGGAAAGAAGGAACTTCTTCCTTCCTCCGTATAAAGTCTACTTCTAAAGATGCCAGCGGTTTCTCCCTTGTTGTCGCAGCTTACTGTTTCGGTGGAACAAACTCAGCATAGTATTGATGGATAAAGTCCATCGCAACCGTGTGTTGTTCTGAAAGGGAAGAGTAATCCTCTTCCTTATCCTTTTCACCATCCAACTGAATCAACTGAGAATCCCGGTCCTTTGCATCTGCGTGAACAGACCACTGGACTGACCCAGCACCAACCGAAAGCACACTTCCAGAGTCTGAGGGAGGCTGCTCCTGCACTTGCTGGAATGCTGCAATCAGCTGCACAATCTGCGACAGCAAGGCCGTCACCGAGGCTTGAGCAGTGGTTTTCTGTTTTTTAGCTGCATGCTGCTCCTGGGATGGCGTTCCGGAGATGGATCTCTTCTCCGATCGTCCTGATGATCGAAGCCTCGGTTCCCTAGCTACCGGATGGTCCGACTTCGCGGGCAAAGACTGGCTCCGTCTTCGCACAGATGGCTGAATATCTGAAGTCGGGTATCTAGCATGCAGTCATGTGTGCTTACTGATCGTAGCGGAGGAAGCCATGACTGCCGCCGAGGCCAGCTGCAGTCTGGACAGAACATACCGAGCGGCAGGTGTTGACAAATGCTCTGGCCCGTGCAAGTGTCTCATAACATCTGGACCCAGATGTTGCTGGGTTAAAGAGGAACCTCTCCCGCTCACAGCCTTTTCATACCTCGCCGAGCCTCCCGACAAGAAACTTGCTGGCTTCCTCCCTAGTTCCATCATCGCTGAGTGAGCTTTTGTTTTTAAGGTGCTCGCTCTACCCACTACACTTCCTTCGACCGCAACGGACATACCCGGCGTTACGGCTCCCACAGACAGAGTAACTGCTTCACTGGTCGACCTAGCTGTCTGCAAGAGTTTAAGACCACCGCCCAGTGGCCTTATCCCCTGCTTAATATTCAAGAGCACTTTAGCAGCGAGCTCTGTTTGCTCATCAAAGTGCGACGGCGGTAGCACACTTTTGGTGGGTGTCACAATACCATCACCATGTTCTTGTTCCTCTGAAAAAGAAACTGAAAAACTTGAAATTACCTTGCAGTGAGAGTACTGGCATAGGCATCTCACCGCCAACAACATACCATGACACCTGCTTCCAACGTTTGTCATCTCAATCGAAACATGTAGGACAAGAATCTGCAGGAGTACATCGACCACAAGCATGGCAACACGCATGAAAATCTGAGGAAGACTTCCTCGTCTTGCATTTTGAGCAGAAAGCTTTCATGATTAATCAAAACTAAGTCGATCGTAATCCCACAAACCCACAAACTCCACTATAAATATATGATAAAGATTCATAATAAACAGCAATCAACATCGAAAAATTAAAATCCACAAATTTTTGGAAAATGTTTTGAAAAAGCCTGGAACCTGAAGAGCCCAAGGGCATCCCAATAGAGACTAAGTGTAGACAAAATCCAAATTTTTTTGCTACACTATCGGAATATTAATTAATGTATCTTACAACAATCCTACAGTAATAATAACTAAATACTACATATATTTAAAGACGTTGCCAGTGTAAACAACATCAAGGAAAAAACCGGAAACCAGACAACAGGCACAGAAAAAAGGCACAAAGTCAGTAACCGATTTAAAAGCTACCGGATGTAAAGCAAGATCTTCAAATGAAGAAAAAACGATGCATCGGATAGAAGATGCATGACCCAAAACGACCTAACACCCCTAGGGTAAAGACGTAAGCATGGGGATAAACAGAATAAACATTCTGTTACACATGTTAAACTCCCAAGAAATTTAATAAATGAAAGTGTCAATGACACTGTAGCTCAACTTGTGTAAGACATGTACATGTATAGTATGTGACAGAGCAATGACACACATCTAGGTAATGACCTGATAACACAGGTACATATAAAGTATTGCAACGGTCTGTACATAAATGCTGACCATAGCCTGTAACAAATGTATAGGTAAAGTATTGTAAAGGTGGTCGACAGTTAGATGCTAAACTAGAAAAGAAATCTTTTGAGTCCCAGAGTGGGTCTGACTGAACCCCAAAATATTTGTTCTCATAGCACAGTGATAACAAAGGCACCCAAAAACACGCATTCCTGTCCCAAGGTGATAACAAAGGTACCCAAGAATTTTCGTGAAGATCGGTTCATAAATACAGCTCCTAGCCAGAGCCATATTGACATGTGCACTTACTGTGTATAAGTAGCACTGAATAAATCGAAGTCCATCTAATTTGCATAATGTCTGCATAAGAAAAAAACCTGTATTATATGTGATGTATTCTATTTTACTAAACATTCATACAAAAATTTATTCAAATCAGAACTTTCATACAAAAGTTGTGTACGAAAAACTGATTGCACTAATTTGGGTACAAAATGGCTGCCAGTGGCCATCTCGTCCCCGAGAAATTTTGTAAAGATCAGTTCATAAATACAGCCTCTAGCATGAGCCAAATAGAAGTTTGTACAAAAAACTGACTGGACCTAATTTCGGTATAAAATGGCTGATGGCAGCCATCTTGAATTTTGGACCGCACCCAGAAACACTCGTTCTCGTCCCAAGGTGATAACAAAGATACCCAAGAAGTTTCGTAAAGATCGGCTCATAAATACAGCCCCTAGCCCAAGAGTATTGACATGTGTACTTACTGTGTGTAAGTAGCACTGAAAAAATCAAAGTTCAACCAATTTGAAGAATTTCTGCACGAGAAAAAACCTGTATTATATGTGATGTATTCCATGTTACTAAACATTCAGACAAAAATTTATTCGAATCAGAACTTTCATACAGAAGTTCTGTATAAAAAACTGATTGCACTAACTAAGGTACAAAATGGCTGCCGGCAGCCATCTTGAATTTTGGACCGCACCCCAAAACACTCGTTCTCATCCCACTGTGATAACAAATGTACTCAAGAAGTTTCGTAAAGATCGGTTCATAAATAAGGCCTTTAGCCCAAGCCGTATTGAATTGTTGACAGACGGACAGACGACAGACGGACAGGCCATGGCATAACCTCAAATTTGACTTACGTCAAAGTCGAGCTAAAAATTTCGATAAAAATAAGCCAAAACGCTTGGGAGTTTAACAGGAGGGCTTCAAGGATGGATAGGGTAGGAACACTTAACAAATCGTGGATAAATCATTAGCAAGAATGATGACGTCAGGCACATCCCGAAATTGGGAAACATGAAATAATTTTTATAATTATTATCAAGTTACAGCCCTGAATGTTTCTAACCACCATTGTTCACTTCCATCATCCATTTATATCCTTGGATCCACCAATTTTACCATTGATTTGTGTCTGGCATCCTCAAAAAAGGAGATTTAAAAGCACAGATGTCAGTTCATTGTTGCTGACTTTAGGACCAAACAAAGAATGTTGGTTGGCACCAATTTCGGTACCTTCTTGTATACTGCCCATGCGCAGATTTAATTCGAGTTAGCACCAGCTTGTCTGGGCCATTGGGTGTCGTATAAAAATAGGAGATTTTAAAGCACAGATGTCAGATCATTGTTACAGACTTTAGGGCCAAACAAGGAATGATGGTTGGCGCCAATTTTGGTACCTTCCTGGATACTGCGCATATGCAGATAACAAAAATATGGAGGACCAGATAGGACTTTTTGGTTTTCAATGCAAATTTGGGGGATTGGGGGCAAAATTTGTGTTTGGCCCTGAATTAAATTGAGTTAGTACCAGCTAGTCTGGGCTAATGGTTGTGGTATAAAAATACGGATGGATGGACTTGCATGCAGTTTTCTGAAAGAGATGGCTCTTCACTGTATATCTTTCCTGAGGGAAAAAAAAGAATGTGAAAGCAGTGACATTGACAAGTTTCAGCAATCCCTTCATACAGGCTTCCAGTAGGAAACAGATAAATGAAAACAGAACAAATTTATCTTCTATTAGGGTTCAATTTTCAACTACATTTGAATCAAATTGGAAATTCAGCCTGTACATGTGGTCAGAGATTTTCGTACACAGCTTTAATAATTCGAAACTAGAGGCTCTACAGAGCCTGTAGTCGCTCACCTGGAAATACATATAAAAATGCGATTTCCCATAGGCTTTCCATGGTAACTATGAGCTGCAATTGTGGCCATGTTTGCAACATTACATCAAAATTACATGAGGATTATTGGTAGAAGGTGTCCCAATCTTCAATCACTTGAAGTTTCAAAACATTTGAATCCATTCAACAGAATCATAGAATGTCTCTGGTGGCCATATTTTCCAATCAATGGGAACAAAAAGAGGATCGTTTGTAGAGGGCCTTCTATAGACCTTTATTGCCAAGTTTTGGTTCACGTCAGCTCAATAGTTCCAGAGAGAAGATGAAAATGTGATTTCCTACAGTTTTTTTCTGTAGTAACTATAAACCGCAATTGTGGCCATGTTTGCATAACGATCAACATTAAAATGAGGAATGTTGGTGCAGGGTGTCCCAGTTATCAACCATGCAAAGTTTCAAAACATTTGGCCCTGTGGTTTCAGAGGAGAAGAGTTTTCAAAATTGACCAATCAGAATCAAAGAATGCTTCTGGCGGCCACGTTTTTTCACCTAACACGAATAAAATGAGTAACAGTTGTAGAGAACCTCTCATAGACAATGCCTGCAAAGTCTGGTTCACATTGGCTCAGTACTTTCAGTGAAGATGATGAAAATGTGATTTCCTATAGGGTTTCTACAGTAACTATAAGCCACAATTGCAGCCATAATTGCAACCCGATGAAGATTAAAATAAGGATCATTGGTAGAGAGGGTTACAGTCAACAGTCACATTTTTTTTCAAACCATTTGGCCTTGTAGTTTCAAAGAAGATTTTCTTGAAAATGCACACATTTATGAATTCTGTTTCAACAAAAAAAAAATCAGTAAAAAAAGGTTAAAATATTTTGAAAATTACAATTTTTTCAGAAAGTATTCTCTTTCAAAACAGCTTTTGAACAGGTAAAGGGTTACAGGAATCTTAAAAGATATACAATAATTACCGTCATCTGAGCTGATATGATTGCAAGATAATAAAGAGAATTTACAATGTAACCTAGATTTTTCTAAACAATTTGTCAACATGTGTCAAACATAATTAGATTACAGCTGAAGATATCAACCTGCAGTTGCACTTGTTTTTCAGTACAAGTCAAAATAAGTTGTGTAGGATAATCCTATAAACTATGTATCTTTTCTCTCCCTACACTGATAAGACCAGAAGCTGACATCATTTTCTGGAAAGCTCTCACTGATAGCTTTTCCAGAAAAATGTCAGATTCTGATCTTGTCAGGGCAGAAGCTGCAGTCTACTTAGTTTATTGCAGTTATGTTACAGCTTATTTTGACTTGTACTGTATACACAATATTCTGGGGTTTTTTCCAGTTCTCAGTGGAGAAAAAACTGGAATCAACCCTTACCAGATTCTCCAAAAAATAGTATTTTGCTGACAGTACCGATCTTTTGTGCAGACAGGAGGGGCATTGGGTTAAGCATTAGAATATAGCCTCTGGTGGCCACATATTTCCATCCTCTCATAGACCATTCCTGTGAAGTGTGGTTCACATCGGCTCAGTAGTTTCAGAGAAGAAGATGAAAATGTGATTTCCCATAGGGTTTCTAGGGTAACAATACGCCACAACCTGATCAACATTAAATGAGGATCATTGGTAGAGGGGGTCCCAGTCATTACTTATGTGAAGTATCAAAACATTTGGCCCTGCAGTTTCAGAGGAGAAAATTTTTTAAAATCCACCTATCAGAATCAAAGACTGCCTCTGGCGGCCATGTTTTTCAACCCTCGGGAACAAAATGAGGATCGTTTCTAGAGGACCTCCTATAGATCATCCCTGCCAGGTTTGGTTCACGTCGACTCAGTAGTTCCGGAGAAGGAGATGAAAATGTGATTTCCCATAGGGTTTCTATAGTAACTATAAGCCACAATTGTGTCCATGTTTGCAACCCGATCAACATTAAATGAGGATCGTTGGTAGAGGGGGTCCCAGTCATTACTTATGTGAAGTATCAAAACATTTCGCCTGGCAGTTTCAGAGGAGATTTTTGAAAATCTACCAATCAGATTCAAAGAATGCCTCTGGCAGCCATGTTTTTCAACCCACGGGAACAAAATGAGGATCATTTGTAGAGGACCCCCCATAGACTATCCCTGCCAGGTTTGTTTTCACGTCGCCTCTGTTTTTCCAGAGAAGAAGAGGAAAATGTGATTTCCCATAGGGTTTCTACAGTAACTATGAGCCACAATTGTGGCCATGTTTGTAACCCAATCAACATTAAATGAGGATCGATGGTAGAGGAGGTCCCAGTCATCATTTATGTGAAGTTTCAAAACATTTGGCCAGGCAGTTTCCGAGGAGAAGATTTTTGAAAATCCACCAACCAGAATCAAAGAATGCCTCTGGAAGCCATGTTTTTCATCTGACGGGAACAAAATAAGGATTGTTTGTAGAAGACCTCCCATAGACCATTCCTGCCAAGTTTGGTTCACACTGGCTCAGCGGTTACAGAGAAGATGAAAATGTGAAAAGTTTACGGACGCCGAACGACAGACAACGACCAACGAATGACTACGGACGCCAAGTGATGAGAAAAGCTCACATGGCCTTTTAGGCCAGGTGAGCTAAAAATTGTACGGATGGGAAAGATAGTCAGGTTTGTTGACACAGATAACATGGTTAAGTTCCTACAGATCAAGACAGAAGATTGGTGGTATCATAATATGGAATACTAAGCCGGAATGAAATTGTGGTCAATACTGCCCACCTTTATGCAAACAAAAATTTTGTTTGAACCTCTAACTGACCGGTTATCATAATATTATTGATATTAACATACTGGTCAGAAGTAATAACCACATATAATGATATATAAGAAAAAAAAGAAAAAAAGTTTCTGTGATTCTCATCGGGATATTCAATTTCAGTATTCGGTGGTCAGGTACTTGAACATCAAATTGAATTGAATCAAGCAATTTGAAATTCAAAATGAATTTGAAGATTCTCAGAGTTCTACTTTCTATGTATTAGTGTTCAAAGCTGTTTTCATCTTGATGGCAAAAAAAGTATAAAGTCAAGCTGAGAAAATCCTTTATACATCTGCAACCTACTTTTGAGGACTTTCAAAGCCCAATCCAAGCATTTATTACTTGGTCCTATTTAAGCAGTAAAGGAGAACAGAAACAGACACTCAAGCCTGGAAATAAGCAATTTGTTATTTACAGAATGGGGTCCCCTGAGGGGGAATTTGCTGATGCTATCCCATGCAGTGGACTAGAATCACCCAATTTATCCTCTGGGTATCTCTTTTTGTTTAGGCCTGAGACATTGATTCAGATTGAGGTTCATAGAGGGTATATTTATTAATGATACCCTGCAATGCAGGGTAGTGTCACCAAATTCACCCCACTCTGGGGACCTCATTCTGCAGATGAGTCCTCTTATTTTCAGGCCTGCAGGCACTTCTCCTCTTCCAAGGTGTCCCTTGGGGATCCAGAATACAACTTACCAAATAAAAGATGTTTTGTACTGGTTTCCTGCCACCTGATAACACCTCAACATCAAGAATGCTGTCCTTAAATTAAAAAAAATAGATTTTTATGACAGTTATTAGTATTTATTTAACTGGTAGAATGTAAGTTCAATTTTGGTAAACAGGATTTTTTCAAGAATAATTTTACCATTTTTCACACAGTTTCTACCTGAAAGATGATGGCAAATATCAGTCTGTTTTGCCATCCCTTAGGAAAAGTGTAATTGACTGAAACTTTTCTCAATGCCAGGCTCACTGATATACTGTAAAAAAACCATTTTGGTCAGAAAATGAAAAATGAAATGTAACAAGACCAAGATTCCACTATTTTGGGATTTTGAAAGCTCACAAGCTATTCTGCAAATGATTCAATGCTGTTATGACCTGGAACCAGTCTATCCCTAGTCCATAGCCTATGTTTAGATTCAATCATCTGGAATATTTCTGCGGGTCGGAAAGTTAAAAAATTTATAGTAATTTATATATTTTTTATACTTACCAATGACCCAGACTTAGCTGGTGCTAACTCCACAAAAACCAGGGCCAAACACAAATTTTGCCCCCCAATCCCCAAAATTTGCATCCAAAACAAAAAGAAATCATGTCCTAAAGGACCTCCATAGTACGACTCTACTGCGCATGCGCAGTGACGCAGTCGTCCCGAAATTGGCGCCAAATATCATTCTTACTGGCAGTGCCTGGTCAGCGCTATGTACTCAGCGGGGAGGCAAGAGTTCCCAACTCAGGGAGGGCCATCCCCGTCTGGGTCATTGGTAAGTATAAAAAATATATAAATTACTATAAATTTTTTAACATTTTTATACTGTACCAATGACCCAGACTTAGCTGAATAGTAAACAGGCTGGAGGGCCTAGGACATAGAGGAAAATCCAATAAGCTCAATTATACAATAAAGAGGTAACCCCTTAAGGAGAAAAGGAGTATTAGGCTTTACATGTATCTTTCTTATTTAATATTAAATTAGAAAGATACACTACCCTTAATAATTGAGCACAATAACATTCATGTTCTCTATTAACATCCAGTATAACCCTTATACTAATTATTTTTAAAGCAAGCCAATAAATAAAGTAGTCCAGAGAATTGAGACTCTTTATAATCATTTAAAAGTGTCCGAGTATTGTATATTAAAGCCCGTTTGACACTTGACATATACAAATGCTTCACACCGAGCTACACTTTAAAAATAAGACATGAATGAAATTAAACATTAATATTACACATTAAAACCATCCCGGAAGCGACTCAGAAATACTGTCTTGGAGGAGGCATTCCCTTGCTTTTCACTATAAAGCAGGTGACCTAAGGGAACACCCGCCCCCCCCCCCCCCCTTCCCCTTGCCCTGGGTCAAATAGCCCAGAGCGAAGAGGGCAGCCGGACAGAGTCACTGCCGGAACAGAAAGCCTGCATAACTATAGTTGCAACTGTTTAGTGGACGACATTCTGAGCAACAGATAACGGACCTAAACAATGCAGGTCTCCAGAAATGGACTCAATATTTCTGAGATAAAAATTAGTAAATGTGGAAGGCTGAGACCAATAAGCAGCCTTCATTAAATCTGTAATAGCAACACTATTAGCATAAGCCCAGGAAGTAGAAAGAGCTCTTACTTCATGAGCAGAAATCTTAAGCACAGACTGCTGAGAAGAAGATAAATCTTCATACGCAGTACGGATAGTTAACTGAATCCATCTAGCAATAGAATGGACTGAAATGTCCTTTCTATTAGGCATCAAAGACAGAAAGAAACGTTTCCGTCCCTTTCTGATGAACTGAGATCTCTGTTTATAGATACGTAGTGCTCTAACAGGACAGAGTAAAGGCCTACGCCCGTCTGAAGACTGAAAAGCCTTAATAACAATAGGTTCCGGATATTTATTAGGAGCCTGATTCTTAGCTAAAAAACCGACATTAGTAGTGAAGGTGATAGTGTTCCCAACACTACGATAATGAGAATCATCCACCGATAGTGCATGAAGCTCACTGACTCTTCTGGCAGAAGAGAAAGCTAAGAGAAAAGCTGTCTTATAAGATAAGAATTTGAAATCTACTGTCCCAAGAGGTTCAAATGGCTTTTCCTTCAATTTAAGGAGAACCCAAGCTAAATTCCACTTAGGAATTAATCTAAGAGTTCTGGGTCTATTTATCGAAAAGTTTCTAACCAATTTCGATAAAGAGACATTAGATCCAATTTGTAAACTATCATGATGTGCATAGGTATCAGATAATATAGATCTATAACCCTTTATAGTAACAGGCTGCAGTTTGATTTCGTCAAACAAGTATACTAGAAAGTTAGCAATGTCTGGTATAGAGGGATCAAATATATCTACAGAATGATCCCTACACCAACGACGGAAAACCTTCCACTTAGCCGCATAGTTTAGCGAAGAGGAGGTCCTCCTACAGTTAGAAATCGCGTCCACTGCTCGTCCTGTAAAGTGCTTGCCATGCAAGAAGGACCGCACAACGGAAAACGTGAAGGTTGAGACCTTGCGGGTTGTGATGGAGTTGGCGCGATTTCCCCTGCGAAAGAAGATCCTCTCGTGGAGGAAGCTTCCGCGGTAGGTCCCACAACAGACACCTGAGTAGATTTATCCACGGTCTCTGTGGCGACAGAGATGCTACCAACAAATCTTGCATTGAGATTGTTTTATCTTTAGCAATACTTGTTGAATTAACGGCGCTGGAGGATACGCATATCCTATCATTCCGTCCCAAGGGATCGACAGAGCGTCTACTGCAAATGCTCTTGGATCCGGACACGGGGACACATACGTCTGCAACTGATTGTTGAGATGTGTCGCAAATAAGTCTATCATTGGCCGTTCCCATTGGTAGCAAATCTGATTGAATACTTGTTTGTTGAGAGTCCACTCCGACGGCAACAAGCGACCCTTTCGTGAAAGGGAGTCTGCTAGCACATTCAGACGACCCGGTATGTGACGGACCGAAAGAAGAACGTGATGTTCCAACGCAAACAGAAGGATTCTTTCCGTTAGATTGAACAACGGAACTGAATGAGTGCCTCCCTGATTCCGAATATACGCCACTACTGTCGTATTGTCGGATAGGATTTGGACATGAGCATCATGAATAATGTCCATCCAGTGACGTAACGCAAGCCAAATTGACATCATTTCCTTGATGTTTATGTGCTTGCACAGGAATTGCGGATCCCAAAGACCCTGGCATCTCGAATCCGTTGGGATTAATGATGCACCCCAACCTGTTTGACTGGCATCCGTCATAATGGTAAAACTCGGATCCGGCAACTGCAGCGGAACTCCTTGAGTTAACCACTGAATATTTGCCCAAGTCTGAATCTCTTGTTTCACTTGATCTGACAAGAGAACGTCTACATCGAGCGAATGAATTTTCACACTCCAATTCTGAGTCAGGAAAATTTGAAGAGGCCGTGTGCGTAGCCGTCCCATCGGAATGAGATCCACGGCGGCTCCGCACAGGCCTATCAGTCTCATAAATTCTCTCGCCGTGACTTTGTCTGTATTCAGACAATAGCGAGCGTAACAACTGACTAATTTCGCTCTGGTTAACGGCAGACGAACGAGATTGTTGTGCGTCTCGAAGCTCATTCCCAGATGAGTGAATGACTTGGACGGCACCAGATCCGACTTCTCCTCGTTTACTATGAAACCGAGACGTCGGAGCAATAGAAGAAGATTCTGAACATCGTTCTGAAGCGTTAACTCGTTGCCGTACCTCTGAAGAATGTCGTCCAGGTAGGCCGACGTTACCGCAGACGAATGAGCTCGGAAGTAGATCATTACCGAGTTCATTACCCGAGTGAAAGCCCAGGGTGCTAGATTCAATCCGAAGCACATGGCCCGGAACTGATACACCACTCCTAGGACTGCGAAGCGTAGATACTTTCGGAATGTCGGATGTACCATGACGTGAAAGTATGCATCTTTGAGATCTATGCTCGTTGCATAATCGTTCACCCGAATACTCGCTCTGACCGATCGAATCGTCTCCATATAAAACTTCGGAGCGACGATCAGCTTGTTTATCCAGCTCAAATCTATGACTGGACGGAACGAGCCGTCTGGTTTCGGAACCAGAAACAGATGGCTGTAGAATCCCAGCGATTCCTGGTTTTCTACGACCTCTACCGCGTTCTTCATTAAAAGAGACTGCACCTCTGATAGCAGAGCGTCTCTTTTCTGAGGATTTGACGGAAGATGAGTCCACTTTGGACTTCGAGTGTATGGAGGCTTTCGTTTGAAGGATATCTTTAGACCTTCCGAAGTCACTCCTCTCACCCACGGGTCGTCCGTAATCGACGCCCACTCTTGAGAAAAACTCGACAACCTTCCGCCAACCGGAACGCGATAGAGGTTTGAGCCATCACCTCCTGGATCTGCGAGGCCTGCGGTAGGAGAAACCACGTCTTCCACGACCCGCACCTCGCCTCGTCGACCTCGGGGCGTCCGACCGATTGTCCCGGCCTGAAGGACGTCCCGAACGAGAGTCGCTATCCTGACGGTCTCTCGAATAAGAGCTAGAGGACGCACCGGAACCTCTATAGGAACCTCTCTTGGGCGCATAAGACCCAGAAGTGCCCGCCTTATTCGTGTCTGCTGTATCCGACCTTTTAGGAGCGGATCTGAACAACAGAGAATCACTAGCTTTCTTTTTAATATTATCATAAATAGCGGAAAGCTTGCCGTCAAAGAGAAGATCTCCTGAGACCGAAGCGACTCTAAGAGAGTTCTTCACCTTAGAATCCACTAGTGTGGATGTAGCCAGGGCTGCGTCACGTCTAACCAACTCCAGATTTGCCACTGAAAGGGCGGAGTTACACGTGGAATAAGCTACTGCCCTTGAAAGAAGTCTTAAGGAGGATTGTATATCCTGAAACTCTTCCCCTTGAAGGCGCAGTGATAACGCCTTAGTAAGGTGATCTGCGTAAGATAAGGCATCTAAATTGGCTCTGTTAGACGCAATAGCTGTTTCCAACACAGCGGTTGGAATAGAAGCTGACGACGGTAATGATAGCTCTAAGTCTTCCGCCTCGTCGTCCATACGCAGAGGAACTCTCGGTATACCCTGACCTGCCGTGTCGAATTTATTCCTTGCATTAATGAAAGGCAGGTTGAGAGTATTTGCGGACAAGAAACCTGCTTTCCCCGTCCTGGAAGCAAGTTTAAAAATAGCGTCGTTCAATAATTCAAATGTTCTTGCAACATTATTGGACTGCGACGGAAACTCGGGAGCGATGTCCCTGAACCGCTCAAAAAATTCAAGAGTCCAATGACGCTATAATTCTCCTGTCCGGAAGCGCAGCAGTCTGGCCCGACGGAACAACTTGAGGAAGAAAGTGCCGGATGAAGTCCACGGCAGCTTTATGTTGTTCCGAAAGGGATAGCTCCAATTCATCCGTATCCCTTTCACCATCCGGTCGGACCTCCCGATGTTCCCGGTCGTCCGCCCCCGATGCTTCGGCGGAGCGTACCGACCCAGCGCCGTCGGATAATTCTCGATCCGACACCGTTTCTGTCGGCTGCTGGGATGCTGCGATAAGCTGTGCTATCTGCACTAGAATGTCCGACGTCGAGACCTGCGGAGGAGCGGTCTTTCGCTGCTTCGCAGAGGGCAGCTCCGCATCAGATGGCTCCCGCATACTTTTCCTATGCGAACGTCTGGAGTCCATCGGTCTCGAATCCCTGGCTGCCGGATGGTGTGACCTGGTCGCCGAAGAATCCTTCATCGGTGAAGCTGGCAAAATATCGGAGGTCACGCAGCCAAGGTGCGGTCGTGTGCGCCGACGAGAAGAGGAAGCCTTAACAGTCTCTGCGGACTGCTTATACAACGGAGCGTCCCGAGCGACGGACGTATGCTCCGCTAAAGACACATTTTGTACCACAACATCTGGTCCCAGATGTTGTTTTACGAGAGAGGGGCCTCTCTCGCTCGCGGTCCGGCTGGACCTGGACGAGCTAGGAACCGGACTAAAAGGCTTCCTCCGTTCTCGTTCCCTATCCGCCGTCACTGGGTGTGCATCTATTATTTTTATAGTGCTCGCATCACCCAAAATTTCCTCTTGGACCGCATCGGACGAACCCGGCTGCCGAACCATTCGGTGAATGGACGCTACACCGGGCGAGCTAGCGGACGACATTTGTCTAATCTCCATGAGCACTTTTGCCGCTAGCTCTGAATTTATTTGTGACGACGGACGCACACTTGAAGAAGATAACATGGAAACATCACCCTGTTCTGGTTCCTCTGAAATAGAAACTGAGAGAGTAGAGTGACCTTGTGGAGAAAGAGCCGGCATCACTCTTTCTCCAGAAACAACATATCGTGACACACGTTTCCAATGTTTCTCATCCCAATGTTCACATATAGGACAGGGATTAATGCGAGAACACTGACTACAATTAATACAATGATCATGAAAGTCAGAGGAAGATTTCTTCCTATTACAATTTGCACAAAGTCCCTTCATTGTGAAAGAACAACAATAAGTCCTAGTTACTCGCAAAAACCCCAGACACAAAGATACATAATAACATGATCCATTAATAAATGAAAAAACAATTGCAAAACAAAATAATTTTGAAAAAATATTTTTTCAGAGAAGCCCAAGTTGCTGAAAAGTAACGTTGAGCCCCGATGGATCCAATGGCAAAGTGTGGTCAAAAATTTTAAAATTATATAAAATAATTAATGAGACACTTTCGGATAATATAAATGTATCTTATAATGAGATAAACTACCACAAAGGCAAACAGCCCCCCTCAAAAAAGGCTGTTGCCAATGAAAACAAACAGTGTAAACACAGTAGAAAACATGACTCCAGGCACTGAAAAAACTGGCCCGGAATCAGTCATCAATTACACTCTATCTGATGCAAAACAGAGACTCCCAGGGGAGAATCTGCAGAACATCAGATGGAAGATGCAGAACACAAACGTTATACACCCATGGGTGAAAACGTAACTATGGGGAAAATAACAGAAAACATTCTGTAACCAAGCAACTCTCCCAGGGAATTTAGAAATGAAACTTCTCAAAAATATGCCAAAAGCATGGGAGAATTGCAAGGGGGGACTTTAGAAGGCTAGGGGAGAGGAAACACTGAATAAGCAGTGCAACAATTAGCAAGAATGACAACAAGAGGCCCATGCCTCGAAAATAGGCAACTTAACATAATTTCAACAAAAAATTTTAAGTACAGCCCTGATTATTTTTTGCCACTTCTTTTTTCCTCTCCTCCTTCTATCCTCCTTAGAATCACATTTCTCCAAAAATTACGTGTCTGGCATCCTTTAAACTGAGATTTACAAGCACAAAGATCAGTGAGATGTTGACTGATGAAGGGCCAAACAGAGAATGATATTTGGCGCCAATTTCGGGATGACTGCGTCACTGCGCATGCGCAGTAGAGTCGTACTATGGAGGTCCTTTAGGACATGATTTCTTTTTGTTTTGGATGCAAATTTTGGGGATTGGGGGGCAAAATTTGTGTTTGGCCCTGGTTTTTGTGGAGTTAGCACCAGCTAAGTCTGGGTCATTGGTACAGTATAAAAATATCAAACCTGGTTGGCTTTTCAGATCAAATGAAACAGTTAAGCGGACTGAATGTAAAAGTACCATAAACATTCATTTTCTTTAAATCAACACAAGAAATGTTTCTCAATCGAGAAATGAGTTAAAAAATCTTTAATGACATTGCTATACTCTTAGACATGTTTTTAAACTCAATACTTATGAATGAAGACTCACCATGGCTGTAGTTTAAGATTATGCTGCATCATTCCACCAATTATGTTAATATCTTGATGTTTCAATGCGAAAGAAATATTTATTTATTGTAAAACCTACAACTGGGGCATGAAAAAATATCTGTATATTTTTGTGAACAAACAAACATCACATTAAATCAGTGGTTGTCAATGCACAAACTCCAGAAAAAGTTGGTAAACAAATGGCCCGTAACAGCATCTGATTCCATATGGCATTAGACTGGTGGCCCAAGAGCTTGGGGGATTTAGTTACACTTGCATTTTGATGTTTAAAATTTTTGGAAGTTATTTTCATCCGTTGTCTTCAGATCAAAGATAACCAAAAACATAACAGTAAACAAGCACTTCTCTATTTTCTTAAAATTTCCATGAGGGTGTCATTCATATAATTATACTGCAGAACCCTGTGAATTGAATAGCCAGTTTGCCAGTGGAAATTAACAGGAATAGTAGTCATTTTGCTGTACTCTAGAGATAACTTGAGGTATTTAATCTATTACATCTTGTCTGAAAGAGCTCATGGAACCTGTACTGGATTACTGAGGCCAAAGTGGTCTATAGACAAGGCGAATTTGGTAAATGTTATGGTAATTTCTCATTATATTACATAATAACCATTTTGTCAGTGACAATTATTCAATTAACAAGAACATGGGTATTTTTCTGTATTCTAAAGATAATCTGAGCATTTATTCTATTATTATCGTGTATGACAGAACTCCTGGATAAAATGCCTGTATTGGATGAACTCAGGGCAAATAGATCTTTAATTAAGGAAGATTTCGTGACTGTAATAATTTCCTGACATATTACAAGATTTTTTTTTATTCAATTAACATGGGTTTGTTCTAATGCAATTATCAGGTTAAATTTGTAAAGAAGGTATGGTAAATGGGTTTGTGTTTGAAAATTATATTCAACTAACAGTGTTATTCAATTAAAGAGATAACCATTAAGTGGACTCCACTGTACTTGTTTTACAGGTCTCATTTTTCTGATGAGAATCAGAGAATATGATTCCAATAATATTCCAGAAAATGACAATAAACATTTAATCTGTGCTAAGACTTATATTGTCTCAATGCTCATCTCGCATAATTCTGTGAAACTCTGAGGCACAGTCAGACTCACATTAACAAGGAAATATTTCTAGTGGTAAATTCCAACTGAAACTGGCTAATGGTTCCATCTTCTACAGCAAACTTAATATACTGAATTCTCATGGATCCCCAAAAATTTGCAGCAACAGATATCTGGAAACTGATAAACAATATTCTATAAAAACTATCATGAAAAAAGGTTTTGTTAAGCATTGTTTATGCATAGCAACAATTGCACCCACCACCCCCATTTACACAAAATGTGCCGGGTGGAACACTTTTTTCCTGCTTGTGACCAATGAGCATTCGAGCAACCAAGTTGTATATTAATGCTGAGTGATATCCAGATAATTAAATACCTCAGTATTCAGAACATGATACTGTGGAATACCATTATGCCTATTATTTTTTAGTGTTTTACTGTGATGTGTCAAACACTGTATATGGGTGAAATGTCTGCCAGAAAAAAAAATGTCTGCTAGGAATTTCACCCAAAATAGCAGCTAATTAGCGGATATTTTAGTCGAAATTGCCTTGGACATTTGAAGAGGAATTCCCAACTTTAGAACAAAATGGACAAGGGGGGTGAATTCATATTATAACAGTCCTTAGATTCTGAAGTGTACGATAGAACACCTCACTTAATTAACTCTTAGAAGCCAGGGAATCAGAATGAATTTATTGAACATGACATACCGCGAAAAACTTACAGTAAAGCAGGTGCTTCTAGTCAAGTGTTGTCTGCCTATTCAGGCAGACAACCCTTGACTAGTAGCACCTGCTCAGTGTTTAATACTTCCCCAGCTCCAAAATAGCCGAACTGTCACAGCCAGATTACCTGCCGTATTACATCACAGGCAAGAAAACTTGACTCGCGGCTTCTAAGAGTTAATTACGATGTGTTAAAATTAGTATGCTTCAACAATTAAAATAAAATGCCTCTGCATGAAAGTGATAGCGGACAAGTTAAATATCATCATATTAATCTTGGCAATGGAAGCATAAACAGCTTACTTTTGTTTAATTAAAATAATAAAGTACCTTGAGTGGGACTTTTATCAATCACATTTTGTGCACATTATTTTTGGGGCAAGATGCTATCTTGACCTCAGAGTGTGCACATAAATGGCCAATCACTTTGAAGTACAAGTATAAAATACAAGGAATCCCTTGGGTTATCCCAAACAAAATTTTCAGGTTTTAAATACTTGAAATGCCATTGGTCGAACTGTCCGATGTGACCACACATGCTTACTGTAATACATGTGTCTTCTCTTTTCAATTTGTTTCAAATTTGATGTAACAGCTATTTAGTCCCCCTTGTTATAATGGTGACTGTTAAGACTGACCACTTGAACAGTTTAAAAAGAAAAGAAATGTTCCCGAGTCTGTGTGGGTAGACAGGGCAGTGGAAAAGGAAAAACCCACATTTAAACCACTGATAATCCGCACCAGTGAAATAAAATCACTTCCTGTATATCATGTTAAACAAATTGTACTTTGCATACACAGGTAAAACTGACTTTTCGGTATACCGATGATGATATAATTTGACAATATCAGTGACAGTACTGACAATTGTACTGATTATAATTGGTATACCAAAATACCATCTGCTAAGGCACCACAAAGTTGATGATCTGTTTCTCAGGCCCTTTTTTGTAAAATTGCATGTGGGCGGATGGTTTTTTATTTCATTTTTTATTTTTGTAATTATTTCTTTGCTATCAGAAGTTCATGTTCTTGGTTTGTTTTATGTTTTAGGCCTCATAATCTAAAGAATAGCATGGATGGTGGTATATTTCATCCCTTGCGTGCAAAGAAGACTTTGCAATGCTAAAGCGACAAATTTAGCAATTTTATTAACTTGGGTAAAATATCGGGACATAAATCATTCAATTTTTAGTTTTTTAAGTTTGCATTGGTTATAAAAAGAGAGCATGCAGCACTCAAAAGACCCATGCTGGAGGGTCTGAGAAACAGATTTTTAACTTTTTTAGGCCTAATACAGATCAATAGTTTTATGCAGTTATGCAGGTGATACCTTATAAAGCCAGTTTTAAAAAAATTAAAGTGTACTCATCTGTAAAGAATTATTTTGAAGGCATTTTTCCTAAACAATGAATACATTTGAATGCCCATATATGCCTTATATAAACCTCTGATCAGATTTGAACTTTCTATCATATGACAAGGTGAATAATTTTTACCTTCATAGGCTTCCCATTGGATCGAATTGTAACATAGTTACTTCCGTAATTGTTATAAGCTTTTGCTGTAAATTCATTCTTGGCTTGCTCTGACAGGTGTAATTTGGGATCACTGGTTTTAACCTAAAAAATAATTCAAAAACAAACATTTATGCATCAGATGATGATTTAAATTATCAAAACATATTGTTTCCAACCTGTTCAAATATGTGACACTGACAAAAAAACTTGAAAAGAAATATTAGATCAGAGAAAATTTGAGGACAACAGTGAACAATACATGTTGATCACAGTTACCAAATATGTACAGTGCACCCTAGTTCCTTGAATTGCCATTTTGCCAGTAAAAATTATTCAATAGACTGGAGTAGTCATTTAAAAGAGATTTGGTCACTTTAATGCATTCTGGAGATGAAGTGAGTCTACTCAATGTCCAATTATTTTAACCTTTTTCCCAATATAACAGCCATAACCAGCCATCATTATTCACAAAAATTACCTTTCAGTTTTCATTATCTTTTCATTGTTTTGTCTCAAACGCATAATTGAGCCCAATTAGGGAGCTATAAGCTATGTTGTTGACGCAAAATGTGAAAAAAATTAGTTATTGCATGTGTTGTCCTCCTTTCGTGTTAGGCAAAGGGTTAATCATCACTCACAGACATGATTCAGTTGCATCCATCAGTTTATTATGGAGCTGGAGCAACAAACATGTTGGGCACTCTGTTTCTTTATCTCCTGTCAAGCAAAACAAGGGAAAGTAACTCTGTAAAGTATAAGGGAGAGCATTTACTCTGCCATAACACATTGGAAAAAAGAATGCTGTCATGATTTGTTTGTATCCAATAATTACTGCTGATGTTTGAACAGCAAACATGTCGACAAGACAAAATGTACAACAAACAAATAAATGTACCAGTATACCTATACAGAAATCAGTTCTGAGCTCTACACACATAAATTTTCAATGATCAGAGGAATAAACTTCTTTAAATAAGATAAAAGTGACTGCAGTTCACACAGTTGGTTATGGTATCTTGATCTCTCTGACAAATGATGTCACATGTTCAGCACTGCTAGGCTGCAGAGCCTTCCACAGCTGAATATTTTTGAAAATGTCAACCAATGATCAAAACATGGAAGTTTGACAATGACAAATCAGTTTAACCCTTATGGGCCTGGAGATTTTTTAACATTTTTGTTTTACTTTGACCATCCACATCCTATGATCTTGCTGTTGTTTCTTGGCAAGTCTTGGTTGTCTATGTAGACAGCCAAGACTTGCTTAGAAACAACTGCCATGACACTTTGAATGTAACTTGCAAGCTTATCCAAAAACTGCATGTTGGGGCACCTGTTCCATTGAAGAAAAATGTGAGCAGATAAGACTTGCTTAAAACAACTGGCATGACTCTTTGAAGGTAATTTGCAAGCTTACCAAAAAACTGAGCCCCTAAAGGATTAACTCTTATGTCCCATACAGCCAGCCACAAACTGCCACTTTTGCCTTCATTTCAGTAGTTATGTGCTATCGAACACGAAGCAAAGTAAGAAAGGAAAACATACTGTTATGAATAAATTTTTCATGTGGTTTGTCAACTGAATCCGTACTGTCTTTTGTCCAAATGTATCTGTCATGTACATCATTCGTGGTGGTAGAAGTGGCTGATTTTCATTACTCTCCTTTGTGAAAACAGCTTTGGCACTGACAAATAATGGTAAATAGGAAATTGGATTTCCCTTGACATCAAAGACATCAATCTAAAATGCATAATTTAGATTTAATAATAAGTTCATAACTTAGTTCCAGTTTCTTCAATTTATTACTTTCTAGAGTGTGATTTACTGGGATTTCCCGGTCTGACTATAAACGATAACTTAACAAGTGAATTATGCAATCAACAATTGGGTCATGTATCCATGCGTGCAAACGAAGATGCTTTGCCGTGGGTGTAGTGGGGAGTTCATTGTTTTTTTAACCCTTTACCTAACATGAAAAGCAGACGACACTTGCAAAAATAATTCTTGAATAACTATTAATTTCATTTTTTGTCTCAAAAACATAGGTTATGACCCCTCATTGGAACGAGCTGGTCAAGCTCATTCCAATGAGGGGTCATAACCTATGTTTTAGAGACAAAAAATAATGAAAATTAATTGACGATTTTTTAGAATAGCGCTGGCCGGTTTTGGACATTATGTTAGGTAAAGGGTTAAATAATATAATTATCGTTCATAATGAAAAGTAATAAACAGTGTAATCGCTTGACTGAACTGATTACGTGAAATAATTCATTCAAGGCGAGGGACTATATTGTAAAACACTCGTGCGCATTCGCGCACCCATGTTTGTACAATGTCCCTCACCTCTCATGAATTATTTCACGTAACCAGTCCAGTCAAGCGATTACTCTCTACATCTTTGTTACAGTACAAGACTAAGTTGGCCATTTTGGGAAAAAATAAATTTTCATTATAAACACAGAGATCCAGATGAGGCAGATTAAAACACACTGAATTTTAGCACAAAAGTATTGGAAATAATTTGGAGGGTACATAGATGCTCTGAATTTTGAAAAAACCTTTTTGATAATATATACTATTAACTGTGAAATGCGAGGAGAATGCAACCATTTCAGTATTCACTCATCAAAAGCAAAAAAGTCAGTAATCACTCATCAAAATCAAAAAAGTAACGAAAAACAATATTGGTAAACATTAATAAATGAAAGTGTCAATGACACTGTAGCTCAACTTGTCAAGACAATGACATGTACATGTATAGTATGTGACACAGCAATGACAAACATCTAGGTCTGACCTGATAATAAAGGTACATATAAAGTATTGTAACGGTCTGTACATAAATACTGACCGTAGCCTGTAACAAATGTATAGGTAAAGTATTGTAAAGGTGGGTGACAGTCAGATGCTAAACTAGAAAAAAATCTTTGAGTCCCAAAGTGGGTCTGACTGAACCCCAAAATATTTGTTCTGATAGTTCAGTGACAACAAAGGCACCCCAAAATACACTCGTTCCTGTCCCGAGGTGAAAACAAAGTTACCCAAGAAGTTTTGTGAAGATCAGTTCATAAATACGAGCTGTTTAGAACTTGTGACAAAAGACTGATTGGACCTAATTTTGGTACAAAATGGCCACTGGCAGCCATCTTGAATTTTGGACCGCACCCAGAAACACTCATTCTCGTCCCAAGGTGATAACAAAGGTACCCAAGAAGTTTTGTGAAGATCGGTTCATAAATACAGCCTCTACTCTGAGCCGTATTGACATGTGTGCTTACATTGTGTAAGTAGCACTGAATAAATCAAAGTTCAACTAATTTGCACAATTTCTGCACGAAAATAAACCCCTTACAATATGTGATGTATTCCATGTTACTAAACATTCATACAAAAATTTATTCAAATCAGAACTTTCATACAGAAGTTCTGTACAAAAGACTGATTGCACTAATTTTGGTACAAAATGGCTGCTGGTGGCCATCTTGAATTTCGGACCACACCCAAAAACACTCGCTCTCATCCCACGGTGATAACAAAGGTACCCAAGAAGTTTCGTAAAGATTGGTTCATAAATATGGCTTCTTGTCTGAGCAGTATAGAAGTTGTTTACAAAAAACTGATTAGACCTAATTTCGGTACAAAATGGCCACTGGCAGCCATCTTGAATTTTAGACCGCACCCAGAAACACTCATTCTCGTCCCAAGGTGATAACAAAGGTACCCAAGACATTTCGTGAAGATCAGTTCATAAATACAGACTCTAGCCCGAGCCGTATTGACATGTGTACTTACTGTGTGTAAGTCGCACTGAAAAAATCAAAGTTCATCTAATTTGCATAATTTTTGCACGAGAAAAAAACCCGTATTATACGTGATGTATCCCATGGTACTAAACATTCACACAAAAAATTATTCAAATCAGTGCTTTCATATGGAAGTTCTGTGCAAAAATCTGATTGCACTTAATTTTGTACAAAATGGCTGCCATCGGCCATCTCGAATTTCAGACCTGACCCAAAAACACTCGTTCTCGTCCCACGGTGATACCAAAGGTACCCAAGAAGTTTCGTAAAGATCGGTTCATAAATACGGCCTCTAGGCCAAGCCGTATTGGCATTTGCAATTACAGTGCTGAAAGTAACACCAAAAAACATCAAAATTAGTCTAATTTGCACAATTTATGCACGAGAAAAAAAACACGTATTATATGTGATGTATCCCATGGTACTAAACATTCATACAAAAAATTATTCAAATCAGAGCTTTCATATGGAAGTTCTGTACAAAAAACAGATTTCTGCATCGTCGGTACAAACTGGCGGCAGGCAGCCATCTTGAATTTTGGACCGCACCCAAAAACACTCGTTCTCGTCCCACGGTCATAACAAAGGTACCCAAGAAGTTTCGTAAAGATTGATTCTTAAATACGGCCTCTAGCCCGAGCCGTATCCAATTGTTGACGTACAGACAGACGGCAGGGTTCGACACTAACCCACGTCCGACCGACATTGTCTAGTAGATTTTGGTCCGGTCGTGCTGTTTCTCTGTCCAACTTGCCCGACTGGTCGTCATTTTTCTAGGGCAATAACTGATTAATTGAAAAAAAACTATCACTTTTGTTATTGCAGCGAGACCGAATGAGATACTATATATGTGTGCCGATCCGACTCTATCTCCTATTATCATGTCGAAACTTACTGTGATGATAATATCGACGAGTTATCTCCCGTCGCAACTGTGAAGAAGGGATATACTCGAGTCGACTCGTATCTGCACCGTGCTGAATGAAACACGGAATCTTGTGATGTCATGACTCATAGCTTATAATATTACCTGTTGCAAATTGAAAATTTGTTATGCAGAGAATGAAAGACAGCGTCATAGGTGTGTCCAATATGTTAATCAGAGTGACGTCATCAAGTTTCAACTGTGTCAGTGTGACTGTCAGAGTGTGTGGGAAATTCCATTTTGAATCTGGAATATACTGTGAATTATCGTGATTTCTTGTGTGCAAATGGATTACAATAATATTCTCTTATGATTCGATAATTCGCTGGGAAAATTCACTTCTCGAAATCTATTTGAACCTGAAACTTATGTGCACAGTTTTATTGGACTTGTACAAATCTCAGTCTTTTTACACAGTACTTTTTCTTGAAAATGTGGCGGCCGAAACGGAAAGTGACAATTCCACGAAATGAGAAACAAAATGTCAAGGTGAGTTTTCTTAAATTTCTTTATGGACAAAATCAATGCATGATAATATAATTACATCTGGAAATAGGCGTGTTGACTTACAACTTACAAGACGCGCTTTTTGGGGGGCACGATACATCAGGAAATGGACGTGAAATGATAGTAACTACATGTATCGTTTCACGCTCATTGTCTGATGTTATATGTAGCGCCCCACAAAAAGTGCGTGCCTAAGTCCCAAAAGCAGCAGGCAACTAAATGCGCACCTGGGTTTTTCAAAATCGAAGGACTGTACCAGTAAGCAAAGTTGAGTTTACCGCTAGTAATTTTTGAAGCGACTAGACCGACATGTCAGGTGCATAAAAACGTTAATGTCGAACCCTGCAGACGGACAGATGGACGACGGGCCATGACAAAAGCTCAAATTTGGTTTTGCCAAAGTTGAGCTAAAAATTATAAATTTAAAGTAATTTGTATATTATTATGCTTACCAATGACCCAGACTAGTTGGTGCTAATTCAAAGTTATCAAGGGCCAAACACAAATTTTGCCCCCCCCCCCCCCCCCAATCCCCAAAATTTGCTTGCAAAACTGAAAATTAAAAGTCCTATCTGGCCCTCCATACATTTACTCTCCGCTCATTCGCAGCCATCAGGAAGTGACCGGAATTGGCGCCAACATCATTCTTTGTAGAAGAGAATACTACATAATAATTCAGTGGGGAGGAATGAGTGCCTACTCATGGGAGGGCCATCTCCATCTGGGCCATTAGTAAGTATAAAAATATACAAATTACTTGAAATTTATAATATTTTTACACTACAACCCAATGGCCCAGACTAGCTGAATCGTAAAAAGGCGGAGGGTCTAGGACTTCAGAATTAGTAGATCAACATAGTTCCAATCCTGTAATCCAAGGTGAAAGGAAATTAAAAATATTATGAATTACATGTATGTCTCTATATACAGTAATAGAGAAGACATATCATACAAAAGGAGCCCAGTTCAAGTAATTCCATATTCTTAACATGAAGACTATGCTAAATTGAATGTAACAAGTTCCCAATTTTTAAGGCTAGCCCGGACTGAGGCCCAACAATTAGGATGGCGTATTTGAGAATTCGAGAATATCCCCCACAAACATATGCCATATACAATAAAACCCGAGCTGTAAGCAGGAAATAATTACACACAAAACAGCTTCACTCATAGTTACATACTGGGTAAAAAATCCCCCCTCTACCCTTTTTTTGAATAAATCTTCTTCAGAAAGAAAGAGGGGAGCGCTCTGGAATCAGTAAAAGTGGTACCAAAAAACAATATAAATATTCATCGAACAGGCACGCAGGTATTATTATTAATAAATTGGTGCTTAATACCACTTCAGAAGCTAAGGCTATAGCGGCGATCCCGGTAATTAATATCGTCTGCTTGTAACGTATACTGGAGTCGGCATACGCAGATAGGTCGAAAAGCGGTGAAATAATATATAACATACACATGTCCAAAAGAATCACAATGGACGATCTCTGGAGAGTAAACACACTTCCGAGGTAACCCACAGGTGACCCCATTCAGGTGTACAATAAATTCCAGTAATAACACTCCCCGATGGGTACTATCCGATGTCTGTGAATCTAGAAATGTGCGAATATACGAGAGTGTAAGACAAGGTGTATTTGATTGGGTACCGACATGAATAGAAACCTGGATCCAGAAATGGAACGAACTATGATTAACAGACTGGACACGGACTGCCCCCGAAAAATTCATTATTTCTAAGGTCCTAAGGTCCATAACATACAATAATGTGTCTGCCTAATAATTCATTATGATGCACGTGAGCATTGAAATCCCACATGTAATCATTTGAATGCCAGTTAACTGACTGGACAGCCTCCGAGGTACCCAAAGACTAGCAATTTATTGATGATGAATTATGCGCTCGTATATGACATACAGACGAAAAACCACAGGAAACCAATCAACTAAAAAGTGGATGTGCCCATGAGGTCGCCATAGAACACGACCCAGCCGCCAATCGATAAGTCATAAAATGCATGTATGTATTTAAACTAAAACGAGGCTTACAGGAAGAAAAACTGCATCTTGCTGGGTAATCGCCTCTTAACACATTGGCAGTGGGGGGGATATGAAGTCATATCGAACCCTCCTCACCCGCATTACTCTAACTGTTCTTGTTTTAGTCATCAAATAATATAGGAACCGCAATGGTTCCCTCACGTCTATCCGACTCCATAATGCTACTAAGGGCAGCGAAGGATGTGAAGAACAAATACTTCCCGATAATGAAGGTCCTCCCGAGGAGGAAGCTTCCGGGGAACGTCCCATAACAGACACCTGAGAAGATTGATCCAAGGTTTCTGTGACGACAGAGGTGCTACTAGTAGGATTTCACAACAAAACTGTTTGATCTTTAACATAATCTACTGAATCAATGGAAATGGAGGATACGCATATCTTATCATTCATTGCCATGAGACCGACAGAGCGACTACTGCGTACGCTCGATGGTCTGACGGCACGAATGTCGGTAACTGATTGTTCCGGTGAATCGCACACAGATCTATCATGGAGCGATCCATTGGTAGCAAATACTCGCTTGTTGAGCGTCCACTCCGATTGCAACAGGCGACCTTTCCGAGAGAGCAAGTCTGCTAGTACATTCAGACGACCCGGTATATGACAGGCAGAAAGCTGAAGATGATGATTCATGATGTATAGGATAATCTTCTCCGTTAGTTGGCATAACGGAAATGAATGGGTGCCGCCCTGGTTCCCGAAGTACGCTACTACTGTCGAGTTGTCCGACAAAATTTGAACATGGACGTCCGCTATTATGTGAATCCAATGTTGTAGCGCTAGCCATATTGACATCATCTCTTTGATGTTTATGTGTTTCTTAGTGATCGACCGATTATAGAGAGACCCCATGAACCGATTTCCGATTATAGCGAACTATAATCGGCCGATTCCAATTTCGATACCGATTATTTTTATTCAATAAAATTTACCTGAAATTTGTCTGTTAATCCCATCATTTCTTTGATAAAGGTATTAAAATTGTGGCTAAACTGTTACGAAATGAAGCTTGATTGTCAGGGACACAAATCTGAAAGTGTCCACTTCGTAATTATGGAGAAAGAAGCAATAGGCAGTGTTTCCGCTAAGGTAAAAAAAAAAACGCGGCCATTTTGGTCATGGGGAAGATTTAGAAGCACTCGGTCATGACCCTGGATTGTGTCGGCCTTGCAGTCTGATATCACCGATAAGGAAACCCAACGAGGATATGGAAAGACAGATTGAATGTAATCGATAAATTCAGAAAAGCACTGCCTAAATTTAACTTGAACTAACCTGAATTTATTTTCGTTGTTTTCTTTTGTTGTAGAAATCCATTGTCACACTTATTTCACTTACAATGCTACCCTCGCATCCTTCTCTGACAGAGTCGTTCAGTGATTCACCCATGATCATTTTACAGTTAATATATTTCCAATTCAAATGATTTTCCAAGCGAATTTTCAAAGCAAACACAGAACCCACATGGTTAAAAACAGCGGATTTTAAATGTGAAATCGCCAAGTATTTGGGCCAAGAATTTGAGGAACACATGTAACTCGCATTTCCATACATTCCAAAACACTTTTTGCTGGACACCTGTCAATAGAGGCATGTTTGTGTTTCTGGAATTTCAAGTTACTGTCATCAACGAACAAACGATACTGGGGAATTCATCAATTCACTGATGACAGAAACATAATATTTAAATACACTTATGTTTGATTTTATTCTGTTCGGAATTCAAAACAAAAATCAAGGTGATGAGTTGAATTTAATTTTAGAAGAAGTGGAAGGCCAGTAATAATGGTAATAATTATTTATTGGTGTTTAAGCTTATATTCTTGTAGCTATGCAATAAAGTAGCTATTGGGGATTGCGAGTTTGCGACAATTTTACAGGTCAGTACATAATACATATGAATGTATTATCACTAAAACACTCATTTCCACCCGGTTAACAACTTTATGTATGCAAAACAATGCAAGGGGGCAAAGCTGACAAGCGAAACTTCAGCTAAAGAACCTCAGGGTTAAGCCTGGTGGTTCATTGGCTGAGACTTTGCTTGCCCTCCTATGACATATCTTCAGCATTGGCAGATATTAGCCAGGTGGAACACGCCCATTGGAACCCCAGCCCCTCCCCCCCAAGCCTCCCTCCCTCCCCAAATAATTTGTGCATATGTCGTCGTTAGTTTATCCATACTGGGAACAATCCTTCAGTATCAGCCAGTTCACTCGAATTTGCAATATCAGCCCCCCCCCCACTCCCAATATAAACTTTGATCCAACGGCACTGAGGAGTTTCTGTGGGCTTTTTCAATGATAAATCCACTCACCACGTGCCTTATAATCTTTAGGGAAAACTTGAAAAAAAGTTAATACAAACAAAGTGAAACATTTCAATTTTTCCATTTGAAGGCAATGTCGAAAAACAAAAACTTATGAATTTTGTCTATAGATATTTTCAACAGGGGAATGTTGGCTGAGTTGTTGAATGGCCCCCTGTCGGTACAGCGGAAACCCTGGAATAGGTGGTCGACGCTCGGGTCACAAACTCACAGTCAGGTGTTCCCCACAACAGACACGTGCGTGGTCGAACACCTGCAACAATCCAAGGAAGTCTGATTGATGACAAGCCCAGTACAGGAGACGCTTTAGCTTTCTTTCATTCTTTAGGGAAATCAAGCACTCAGAAATTCACGATTCAATCACGAAGTACACACCAGTGCCACTTCGTACATTTCTGTCAGTTTCACTTCCCAAATGTAGTATCAAAACATTGAATGGTTTATCATAATATTTGCGGAAGTGAAGCCGACGGACATCTACGGAGTTTCAACCATATGTTGATTATCGTAGATAAATACGAAACAGTTCAATACTTACTTACCAAGGACTTGCCGGTATTTTTATCAAGGCTCAAATTCGTTGTCTGAACTTGTCTCATTGGTTTGTACGAAATACAATACTAAATACTTACTTGAACTTAACTCATACCCCAGACAATTACAAAAAACGGAAATCTGTTTTTTATTTGTGGTTAGAATAGGCCATGTTGGTGGTGAGAAGGGTCTTTAGAAAAAGGTGATATAATCGGCAACTGCCGATATTTTTTGTCGGCGCCGATCCGATTCTGATTCCTCATAATCGGCCGATTATTCCACCGATTACAATAATCGGTCGACCACTAGTGTTTCTCCTGGAACCGAGGGTCCCAAAGACCCTGACATTTCAAGTCTGCGGGACTTAGAGTCGCGTCCCAATCCATCTGACTCGCATCCGTCATAATCGTGAAAGACGGATCCGGCAGTTGCAGCAGAACTCCCTGAGTTAACCACTGAATATCTGCCCAAATCTGAACCCTTTATTTGGTCCATTAAAACAATACTGGTTCGAGCAAAAGCGTCTTCACACTCCAGTTCTGAGAAAAGAATATCTGGAGGTGATGTGCATGCAGGCAGCCCATCAGAATGAGATCCACAGCTGCTCCGCACAGCTCCAACAGTCACATGAATTCCCTCACTGTTAATGCATCTGAGTGTAGACAAAAGTGAGCATAACAAATGACTAATTTCGCTCTTGGTAACGGCAGACGAACCAGATTGTTGTAAGTCGCAGAGCTCATTTTCAAGTGAATAGATGACTTGGACGGAGCTAGATCTGACTTTTTCTCGTTTACAATGAAACCGAGACGTCGGAGTAATAGAAGCAGACTCTGAATATCGTTCTGAAGAATAATTCTGTTGCCGTATTCCTGTAGAAGGTTGTCCAAGTAAGCCGACGTTACCGCATACGAATGAGCTCGGAAGTAAAACATTACCGAGTTCATTATTCGAGTGAATGTCCAGGGAGCCTTGTTCAGACCAAAGCACATTGCTCTGAAGTTATACACCCTCCCTTGTACAGCAAACCACAGGTACTTTTTGAATGCCAGATGTACCAGGACATTAAAGTATGCATCCTTTACATCTATGCATGCCACATAGTCGTTCACTCAAACGCACACCCTTACTGACCCAACCGAATGGTCTCCATGTATAACTTTGGAGCCACGATAGGCTTGTTTATCCAGCTCAAGTATATTACTGGGCTGAACGAGCCGTCTGGCTTCGGTACGAGAAACAGGTGACTAAAAACCCTGAGAATCCTGATTCTCGACGACCTCTATTGCTTCCTTTGATAAGAGAGCATGTACCTCCACTAGAAGCTCTCTAATGCAAGGATCTGATGGAAGATTTGTCCAACGCGGATAACTTGTTAGTGGGGTTTAGCTCAGAATGAAAGCTGTAAGCCATCCGAGACTACACTTCTAACCCACTGATCTTCTGTGACGGTTATCCATTTTTTTGCGGAGCTTGATAACCTTCTGCCAACTGGACAGCAATAGAGATCATAACCATCACCTGTATGACCTGCGAGGCTTATGGGAGAAGAAACCACATCCTCCCCACGAAGAAACTTGTCTTGTTGGCCTAGGGGCGTCTGACCGACAGTCCCGGTCAGACCTAAGCCCCCTTTCCCGAGTCGCTATACTGACAACCTCTGCAGTAATTATAAGAGGGTTTCTTGTACCCTCGTGAGGAGTTTCCTTTTGACGATTTTTGTCTGGAACACCCTCTTTTACTCTTGTCGTTGATATGCCACCTTCAAAAGCAGAGCACTAGATGCTTTCATAGTAGTCTGTTCATAGACTAACGAAAGCTAGTCGTCGAAAATAATATGTCCAGAGATCAGAGCGACTCAGAGAAAGCTTTTCACCTTGTCATATATCAGTGATGACGACGCAAGGGCAGCATCACGTCTGATTAACTCCAGATTAGCCATTGTTAGGGCGGAGTTATACGTGGTATACATAATTGCCCTGGAAAGAACTCTAAGAGAGGTACAAACGTTCTCAAATTCATTCATTGAGACGTAAGGTGATCTGCGTAAGACATAACGTCCAAATTCGCTCTATTTGAAGAAATTGCCGTCTCAATTGTGTCTTAGAGAATAGTGAATGATACAGGTAAGGATACCTCTAGATCCCAGCCTGCTCATCCAAATGCAGAGGAACTCTCTGAACATCTTCCTTGACCATTTTTAATTGAACGTGGTCTAAAAAACGGTATGTACACGGAAGATGAAGATAAGAATCCGCCTTCTTCCTCGCACTTAAGAGGATAAATATGGCATCGTCTATATGGCCGAAGGCCTGCGACACCTGCCTAGACTGAACCAGAAAAGAAAGGCTTCCTACTTTGTCTGGATGAAGTCTGCATCCAACGACGCCAGCGTTTTCTCTCTTGTCGTCGCAGCATTCTGATTCGGCGGAACAAAATCAGTAGTAGTATTGATGGATGAAAACCAACACAACCATGTGCTGTTCTGAAAGGGAAGGGTAATCCTCTTCCTTATCCCTTTCACCATCCGAGAGAATCAGTTGCGAATCTTGGTCCATTGCATCTGTGTGAACAGGCAACTGGACCAACCCAGCACCATCTGACAGCTCAGATTCTGAGTCTGAGGGAGGCTGCACCTGCACTTGCTGGGATGCTGTGATCAGCTGTGCAATTTGCAACAGCAAGTCCGTCATCGAGGCCTGAGGAGCACTGGTCTTCCATTTCTTAGCCGCATGCTGCTACTGGGAGGGTGTGTCAGAGAACGTCCTGATGATCGATGCCTCGTCTCCCTAGCTACCAGATGGTCCGATTTCACGGGCGAAGAGTGGTTCCTTCTTCATGTAACGGGCTGGATATCTGAAGTCAGGTACCTAGGATGCGGTCGTGTGTGCTTAAATAACATAGCGGAGGAAGCTGTGACTGAAGCCGACCCTGTCTGCAGACTAGACAGAGTGTCCCGAGTGGCAGGCGGACATATGCTCTGTCTCGTGCAAGTTTCCAACCAGAAAACTTCATTTCGTCCTTGTGAAATGTAGCAGAGGAAGCCTTGACTGAAGCCGACCCCAGCTGCAGACTAAACAGAGCGTCCTGAGTGGAGGGCGGATATATGCTCCAGCTTGTGCCAGTTTCTCAAAACAACATCTGGCCCCAGACGTTGCTACATTAGAGAAGGGGGGGGGCCTCCCCCGCTTGCGGCCTATCAGACCTCGCCGAGTACAAGAACCTGCTGACTTCCTCCCTATTTCCGACGTCGATGGGTGAGCTATTTATATTGAAGTGCTCGCTCTACCTACATCCACTTATGACCGCAACTGACTTACCCAGCGTCACGGCACCCACAGATGGAGTACCACTTCACCGGTCAAGCTAGCTGCTTGCAAGAGATTAAAACCCTTAACAAAAGGCGCTAACTCTTGCAATAATGAGCACTGCAGCTAGCTCTATATGTTCCACGGAGCGCGACGATGGTAGCACACTTGGGTGGGTGTCAGAATATCATCACCATGTTCATGTTCCTCTGAAATAGAAACTGAGAGAATGAATTGAAATGGGGTGAGAGGCCTGGCCTCAGAACCTCACCGCCAACAATGTACCGCAACACCCGACTCCAACATAAGTCATCCCAGTGAACACAAGAATTACAAGAGTCCGCAGGAGTGCATCAACTAAAGTCGTTACCAGTTCTCCAAACTCCACAACAAAATATATATATAATTAAGATACATGAATAATAGCAATCAAAATTAAATTCAAAATATTTTTTGTAAACAAAAAAATTTGGAAAAAACGCCTAAGTTCCCAAAGGGATCCCGATAGAGCCTAAAGGGTGGACAAAATCCAATATTTGTGAGCTACACTACCAAAATAATAATCCCTGTATCCTACAGTAACAGAATACAAAAAACTACCTGTATATGAGGACGCTGTCAATGTAAACAACGTCAATGTAAACAAGACATCAGGCACACAAAAAGGCCCAAAGTCAGAACCAATTAAAATGCTATCAGATGCAAAGCTAGATCTTCATACGAAGGAAAAACGATACATCGGATAGAAGATGCAAGACTAAACGACCTAATACCCCTTGGGTGAGGATGTAACAGGGAAGAACAGAATAAAAATTCTGTAAAACATGTAAAACTCCCAAGAAATGTAATAAAAAATTTCAATAAAAATTAGCCAAAAAGCTTAAGAGTTTAACTGGAAGGGTTCATGGAAGGATACGGAAGGAATACTTAACAAACAGTGGAATAATCATTAACAAAAATGATGACGTCAGGCATATGTCCCAAAATTGGGAAACATGAAATAATTTTATAATTATTATAAATTTACAGACCTGAACGTCTAAAACCACCGTTGAACACTTCCATCATCCAATAACAGTCTTGGATCCACCAATTCTTGCATTGATTTGTGTCTGGCATCCTCAAAAAAGGAGATTTAAAAGCACAGATATCATTTCATTGTTGATGACTTTAGGGCCAAACAAAGAAATGATGTTGGCGCCAATTCCAGTCACTTACTGACGTCTGCGCATGCGCAGAGAGTAAATGTATGGAGGGCCAACTAGGACTTTTAATTTTCGGTTTTGCAAGCAAATTTGGGGAATTGGCAAAATTTGTGTTTGGCCCTTGATAACTTTGAGTTAGCACCAGCTAGTCTGGGCCATTGGGTTATAGTGTAAAAATATAGCTGTTCAAAATCTATTTGAAACTGAAATAATATTTATGTGCGCGATTTAAGTAGCTAGCTTGTACAAATCTGAGTCAAATTATATAAAAGCTTTTCTTGGAAATTTGGAGGACAAAACAAGAAACAAAATGTCGAGGTAAATTTTCTTTATGTGATCAAATCAATTCATGATATTATATCCGGAACTCAGCATGTTGACTTACACATTACATATCCATTTCCTGATGTTCTCATGTAGTC
Source organism: Pictodentalium vernedei (assembly GCA_031216915.1). NCBI lineage: Eukaryota > Metazoa > Mollusca > Scaphopoda > Dentaliida > Dentaliidae > Pictodentalium > Pictodentalium vernedei. Next base: position 110,149,445 of record CM062291.1, on the reverse strand, counting down.
ACGCCCCCCCTCCCCCCCCCCACCCCCCCAACCACCCAAAAAAAAAAATTAAGTGAAATGTTCAAGTTATTGCACTAACAGTGCGAGGACGCCCACCTGGACACCTGCCTGTACAAACACCGATGTCACCAAACTATAGGTCTTGATTGTTAACACAACTCTACCAAACATTAAATGTAATGTAATTTGGATAGAGTAAGCATAGGGGTGGGAGACATGAAATGTAAATTATTGATGTGCTAGCTGCACACACAAATCTCCCTGACAATCATGGGAATCTCCCTGACAGATTACTTAGATCTCACTGACAGTCAAATTCAGATGTTAACAAGTCTGGTTATGACAGAATAATACAACTCAAAATGATTCCAAATTCCACAAGTTTTGCCCTATCAAACGTGACAATCTTTCAGGACTGACTAAACTCAAAAGTTGTGCATTGCATCCACATATGTATAGAATGGAATGCCAATTACATCTTAACCCTTTACCAAATGTAACGCCAGTGCTATTCACAACTAGAGTGATGTCACGCATGCAGCCCGATTGTCCCAGCAATGGCAATGCTCAGACACAATGGATTTTTAACCACAAACTTTTAAGCAAAAATATAGGGGTGGGTTAATATGACTTCACAGCTAATGTATGTGGCCCTCACAGTTAACGTATGACAATGAAAGTTACCAAGTTACAGTAAAATTATTTCAAAATGAGTCATCCTATCAAGTTACACTGAAATCCCTTCATAAATATGGCCTGTAGACTGTGCTAAAGGTTTTCGGGCTTCAGGCCTGTGTAGCCATGACGGTAGACCAATTGCAACTAAAAGGGAACGACCTCATCTCGACATTATACTGAGTCATTCTACTAAGTTACAATGAAATCCCTTCACAAATATGACCTGCAGTCTGTACTAAAGTTTTTGGGGGTTTGGGCTTGGGAAGCCATCATGGTTGAATGATCGCGACCAAAAGAGGGTGTTGTCATCTGGGCATAATCTGGAATGATCCTAGAGTTACAATGAAACCCCTTCATATATATGACCTGTAGACTGTGCTCAAGGTTTTAGGGCTTCGAGCCCCTGAAGCAATCACAGTTGACCAAACATGATCAAAAGGGGATGTAATCACCTAGGCATTATATGGAGTCAACCTAATAAGTTACAATGAAATCCTCCCATAAATATGACCTATAGACTATGCTAAAGGTTTTTGGGTTTTGGGCCTGGGCAGCCATCAAGGCTAAATGATCGCGACCAAAAGGGGATGTTCTCATCTAGACATTATTTGGAGTCATCCTACCAAGTTACATTGAAATCCCTTCATAAATATGACCTCTGGGCCGTGATTAAGGTTTTCAGGCTTCGGGCCCCTGTAGCCATCACAGTTGCTCAATTGCGTCCAACAGGAGTCGTTTTCATCTAGACATTATATGGAGTCAACCTACCAAGTTACAATGAAATCCCTTCATAAATAGGACCTGTAGACTGTGCTATAGGTTTTCAGGCTTTGGGCTCAGGCAGCCATCATGGTTGAATGTGCACAACCAAAAGGGGACATTCTCATCTGGGCTTCATCTGGAGTGATCCTACGAAGTTACAATGAAATCCATTTATAAATATGATCTGTAGACTGTGCTCAAGATTTTCGGGCTTCGGCCCCTGTAGCAGTCATAGTTGACCAATCATGACCAAAAGGGGATGTCATGATCTAGGCATTATATGGAGTCAACCTAACAAGTTACAATGAAATGCTTCCTTTAAATATGACTTATAGAGTATGCTAAAGGTTTTTGGGCTCGGGCAGCCATCAAGACTGAAGGATCACGACCAAAAGGGGATGTTCTCATCTAGACATTATTTGGAGTCATCCTACCAAGGTATAATGAAATCCCTTCATAAATACAGGGTTCCCCCAGAATATTGAAAACAAAATTCAAGGACTTTCAAGGACCTTTTTGAAGAAAATTCAAGGATATTCAAGGACCGTCTCGAAGCTGAAACGTCCTAAGGCCGAAACGTCCCAATGGCAATACCACCTTTACAATAGGTAGTCAGTTGTACCTCGGTTCACAAGTTGTGAACCGAGGTAAAATTTACTACTTATTGTTTGTCAAGCAAACAGGTGTGCACGTTTTCATCACTGTGGCAACTGTTTCATCTGCTATGAAAGCCCTCATTTCAGTCGCATCTGTATCCACCCAGGATCGGAAAGTGCGAATGGTTTCATGTTTGGGTTTTTTTCAAAGTATTGTTTGGCATATAAATTTGTTTGCGAAGTGCACAGTTCAATAAAATCATTGTCAAAAAATTTACTGAAAATGTCCAACTCATGCTCGTTGCCATCCACAAAAAAACTGAATGCCTGTGGGCTCGTCAAATGTTTTTAACCATGGGTGGTGGAACGAATCCCCCAAATTCAATGTTTTGTCAACATGAACACACATGCTTGATTGATCAGCTGATTCACCGGCATTTACATTTTCTTCCAAATTGCTTTCACACAACTCGAATTCGTCTGACGAGTCTTCATTGATATTTCTTATGACAGAATATCCAGGAAAACCGTCCTCATCCGAATCAGAATCCTCAATAATGTCATAGAAAGTTGATAAATTATTTTCAATTGATGACACCATTTTCCAAACAAAGTCGAACTGGGACGTTTTGTCCCCCTGTCGGACAAAGTATTGGAACACGTGCGTTACTTTATATGGAAACTCATGACGATTCCGGTGGAAATCAAAAGGTTTTCGTTGGTTGTTAAACATAATTCGACCAGGGAAGCCCCCCTCTGTACTAATAAACATGAGCCGATCGAGTGCTAAGAGTTAATTAATATTAATAACACCTATTTGCTTGGACTTGTCAACAAATTTATTCGTTCCTTTTCGGACCGCTATTATGCTTGTGATAAATCGGCGATCAAATTCAAGGACCTTTTACTGATATACCTCGTTTTCAAGGACATTCAAGGCCTTGAAAATAGCATTTCAAATTCAAGGACATTCCAGGTTTTCAAGGACCTGCGGCTACCCTGTAAATATGACTTGTAGACCGTGCTAACGGTTTTTGGACTTCGGGCCTGGTAGCCGTCACACTTGCCCAATTGTGTTCAAAAGAGGCTGTTCTCATCTAGACATTATATGAAGTCAACCTACCAAGTTACAATGAAATCCCTTCATAAATATGGCCTGAAGACTGTGCTAAAGGTTTTCAGGCTTCGGGCTCGGGCAGCCATCATGGGTGAATGATCGCAACCAAAAGGGCACATTCTCATCTGGGCATCATCTGGAGTGATCCTACGGAGTTACAATGAAATCCCTTCATAAATATGACCTGTAGACTGTGCTCAATATTTTTGGGCTTCGATCGCCTGTAGCCATCACGGTTGACCAATCACGACCAAAAGGGAAAGTCATCATCTAGGCATTATATGGAGTGAACCTAACAAGTTACAATGAAATCTTTTCATAAATACGACCTATAGACTCTGCTAAAGGTTTTTGGGCTCGGGCAGCCATCAAGGCTGAATGATCGCGACCAAAAGGGGACGTTCTCATCTAGACATTATTTGGAGTCACCCTACCAAGCTACAATGAAATCCCTTCATAATTAAGGCCTGAAGACTGTTCTAAAGGCTTTCGGGCTTCGGGCCCCTGTTGCCGTCATAGTTGCCCAAAAGGGGATGTTCTCATCTAGACATTATATGAAGTCAACCTATCAAGTTACAATGAAATCCCTTCATAAATATGACCTGTAGACTGTGCTAAAGGTTTTCAGGCTTTGGGCTCGGGCAGCCATCATGGTTGAATGATCGCAACCAAAAGGGGACATTCTCATCTGGGCATCAAGGTTTTCAGGCTTCGGGCACCTGTAGCCGTCATAGTTGACCAATCACGACAAAAAGAGGATGTCATCATCTAGGCATTATATGGAGTCAACCTAACAAGTTACAATGAAATCCTTCCATAAATATGACCTTTTGACTATGCTAAATGTTTTTGGGCTCGGGCAGCCATCAAGGCTGAATGACCGCGATCAAAGTGGGACGTTCTCATCCAGACTTTATTTGGAGCCATCCTACCAAGTTACAATGAAATCCCTTCATAAATATGACCTGTAGACTGGGCTAAAGGTTTTCGGGCTTCGGGCCCCTGTAGCCGTCACAGTTGCCCAATCACGTCCAAAAGGGGACTTTCTCATCTAGACATTATATGAAGTCAACCTATCAAGTTACAATGAAATCCCTCCATAAATATAACCTGTAAACTGTGCTAAAGGTTTTTGGGTTTTGGGCTCGGGCAGTCGTCACGGTTGATAGACCATGCCCAAATGGGGAAATTTTCATCTAGACATCATACCGAGTCATCCTACCAAGTTACTATGAAATCCCTCCATTTTAAACATGACCTGCAGACTGTGCTAAAAGTTTTTGGGTTTCGGGCTTGGGCAGCCATCATGGTTGACAGATCATGCCCAAAAGGAGACGTTCTCATCTAGGCATTATACAGAGGCATCCTACCAAGTTATAATGAAATCCCTTCATAAATACGACCTGTAGACTCTGCTAATGGTTTTCAGGTTTTGGGCTCGGGCAGCCATACCGGTTGTCCGATCACGACCAAAAGGGGACGTTCTCATGAAGACATGACCTAAAACCTGCATATGAAATTTTGTGATGATCAGACAAGAACTACCGGGTGTAGCCTGTACTTGAAGGTTGAATAAAAAACTTTAACCACAAACTTTAACCAAAACTCCAAATGTCAACTAAACAGGTAAAAAAACAAAAAAAAACAACTTGAGCCTTCAGTAAAAAACTTTAACCACAAACTTTAACCCAAACTCTAAAAGTTAACAGATGGAAAGATGGACGCACGGATGGACAAAAGTCATTACTATAGCCCTCACAGTAAATAATCGAGCTAATAAACAGTCGAGCTAAAAATCACCTTTCAATTTTCAATATTTTTTCATTTATTGTCACAAAACCATAGCTTATGACCCCTCATTGGAAGGAGCTTGTTTCAGTGAGGGATCATAAGCTATATTTTTTATGTAAAAAATTTTAAAAAATTAGTTATTCAAGAATTTTGTTTGCAAGTGTCATCTGCTTTACATGTTAGGTAGAGGGTTAACAGAATTTCTGCCAATATAAAGAGCTATAACCAACATGGAAACTTGCTACAGCGAGATCCTGTGCCAGTTGTTGCAGTTTATTTTGGAAACAATTCTGTTAAGATACAAACAGCATAGCAAGCACAGTAAAAACAGAGAAGGCATTAACGTTTCACAACACTTTCCTCCTAAAGTTTACCACTATGTTATATAGCTTTACCTACTATCAGGTTACAATGTTAGCCCTTTTTTCCAGGCCTGGTAATCGCAAAGCATTTATTTGGGGTAGCAATTATTACTAAGCAGTAATTTAAAATCAAAATGAGATCAGATATATAGATACTAACCATCACATCATATGTCACATTATATCGGCTATGGAAGTATTTCTTGCACCTTTTAAACTCAATAACATAAGGTGTGTTTACTAATACAGTGAACTTCTCTCGCACTTTCTCCATCTTCCGTGTGTGAAAATCTTTCACTTTTGCTTCCACCATCAAGTATTTTCCAAGGTATTCATTTTTGGAGAGTTTAGACAGGTTAGAATCTTTCTTGGAGAATGAGAATGGAGTCAGGCCAGTCTTGTTTAGCTGTAATTACATATCAATGGTGAGATTCATAATCTTTTCATGTTCAAAATCATTTATTGATATTTAAAGTCACTTTCATCATCGATGGATATATCACGATCCCATCACAATATAAAGTCAGGTTTAGTCAATCGTTTATACCTATGCTGCCCACTTTGGAGGATTTACACCCCAAGCATTAGCTAAGAGGTCCTATTTTTTCAGTTATTTATTTACTGATTGGTGCTTTACACAACATCACCAGCTGAGACTATATTGTGGCGATACTTTTTCAGTTTAACCCTTTAACAACGTAATGGGAAAAATGGCTAGTGCTATTAACAAAAATTAGCATTCAATTTTCATTTTTTGCCTCAAAAACATAGGTTATGACTCCTTTTTGGAACGAGCTTGTCGAGCTCGTTCCAATGAGGGGTCATAACCTATGTTTTTGAGACAAAAAATGAAAAAAATTAGTTATTCAAGAATTTTGTTGCAAGTGTCGTCTGCTTTTCATGTTAGATAAAGGGTTAACAACTTTACTACTTAGAGGTTATTACTTGGTTAGTTTCGTATTGGCCAAGATATCAGGTCAGATAACTTCATATCGGCCTGAGACCGAAGGTTGAAGGCTGATGTGAAGTTACCGAGGACTGTTATCTTGGGCATTATGAAACTAACCAAGTAATAACCTCCTTATTTATTAAACCACACAAATAATTACAAAATGTTCTCAGATCTGTTACAATTTTTCTGACAGTGTTATTGTTTCTCATTTTTTTCTCAAAATCCAAAGTTTCCTTCTCTCGTAGTTCAGCTATCAACATGTTGTGGCTTCCCCAGTGGGGAATTCATGAGATGCAGATAGCTGAACTATCTTTTCTCCTTCCTTGATAAATTTCTGCTTTTGCCTCTGAATCTTAGTTTGCATTAAATTTTCTGTACAATGCCCTTCTTTCTTCTCTGCACCCACCTAATACTTACTGCCATCATTAATTTGTCACCATACAAAAAGTCAGCTTCAAACTACCACATTATGTCTAACAACACCAATCATCCTGATTGCATTTATTTATTTATTTATTTATTTATTTATTTATTTATTTATTTATTTATTTATTTATTAATTTATTTATTTATTTATTGGTGTTTAAGGTCACATATGTCTGCACAATGCTAATCGTGACCACAACATGGAGATAAAGGTCAGTCAATCATTTCTGCCCCATGTTGCCTATTTTAGAGGACTTACACCCCAAGCATTAGTGACTGGGTCCAATTTTACCAGTAAAACGGTGCCTGTTTACCACAGTAAACAAGCACTGCCTAACTTCCCAGTGTTCCCATGAGAGCTGATTGCATTCAACGAATACTGATGAATGATTCGGTGTATAAACAAAATGGTTGTGCCTAGTAAAGCACCAAGTAGAACAGCTCTAACTTGGTTCATATTGGCCAAGATTGCCATCATATCAGCCAAGTTTGAAGCCATATCTTCCGAGTCTGATAATGGACAATTCTGGGAAAGAAAATCATGTCTAATAAATAAAGTACATTGCCACTGTGTCACTTCCTAGGTCCCCAGGGGGAAATAATTAAGAAGAATGTTTGTGTTACATGTGTTATAACCTCATCAATAACTTAACTGGTTGGGTGCTGGAAGCCCATATTTGGGCTTTATTTTCAAGTACCAGTACTGCAACTCAAAGAACTCATATTCTGTGGATGTGCTGCGTATTACCTTTGAAGAGCAATTATTTAGGCAGTATTTAGTCTTTCGGCACTCTCTAATAAGTTGTAATGAATCAAAGACATGTGAACAAATTCCGATGACCAAAAATAATTTGGCACTCTACAGTTAAACTGTTTACAATGGATTATTTCCACTCTTCACTCTTCATAATTTGAAGAATAATGGCCAAGTGGATGAATGCACTGGTCTCCTACGAAAAACATAACAGGTGCACTGCTAAGTGAGGAAAAACTTTATTATGACCACATACTCTGGTGCAGCATGAACAATAACATTTTCCTGACATAACAATTACCTATCAGTAGGGAATGAAGCATAACTGTCATAATGCAAGAGGAGAGATAAACCATTAGGAGGTTAACCATTTACCTAACATTGAATAGAAAATGACAATTGCCATAAAATTTCTAGAATGACTAAAACTTTTCATTTCTTGCCTCGAAAACATAGCTTATAACTCCTTGTTGGAACAAGTCCACTGAGCTTGCTTCATGGAGGCTTCTTAAGCTACGTTTGTGAGGCAAAAATTAAAAAATGCTGAACAAATGAATTTTATTAACATTACACTAACGGTATGTAATTACTTTACCTTCAATTTCATTTTATAACTCCAAAATTTCCATGACCGGCCTTTTATCCAAAAGGACAGGATAACTCCTCCAACAACATTCTTTCCATAAGTATACCTGAAAAAATTGAAATACAACAAATAAGGCCTCAATTAATAAATCCTTTATTTGTTTTAACTCAATCACACGCATTTCATTTTTGATCAAATAACAGAGCATCTATGTTAATTATGAGCTGTGTCACACTTTTTGATCAATTAAGCATTCATAAAAAACTTTCAAATTATTTTCACCCTTCGCTGATAAATGTTTCGCTGATAACACATGGGAACAAAGTGCAGAAAGTCCCATGTTCCCAAGTGAAAATGTCTTCATACATACTTTGCATTCAGTCAAATTATCATCATTAAGAACTGGCTTTATCCAAAGTCCATACGAATCATGTTTCAACCAGGGCGACAGGAATTTACATTTCCCCATGTATAAACATTATTGAGTTGCCAGTTTTCATTGGGTAATAAGCACAGACCACAATACATCAGCTGTTTTCATTGGATAATAAGTACAGACCGCATGGCAGAAAGTATTGCATTACTTTTTATGCAGCACACTACAGCCAGGCTCAATATCATCTGCTATCATAATTTTAATAATGGGTGTGGGACATTCCCCAACTCTTAGTCATTTCAGCACCAACCTGTTTCAGCCACAGTACTTTTCAGCATCGGGGCATTTCAGTCTTCAATTCCTGGATGTTTTGTCCTTCACATTTTACGAAGCCCATTACAAAAAAGGTTTTTATATTTTGAAGGATTTTCCAGGCTACTTTTGGAGTTCTAGGGAAATTCAATGACTTTCCAGGGCCTCAAAAATTGATTTTCAAATTCAGGGCTTTTCAAGATTTTTCACGGCCCAATGGAACCCTGTCCTATTGCGGTAAAAGAAACTCGGACACAATCATCCCATGATGCAGTGAGAAAACCAGAAAACTAATATGGAAATATGCTTTGTTACATGAGCAGAACATTCAAGTTATCATAAACAAATGTACCAGAAAACACAATCATCTCATTATGCTGTGAGACAAAAAGCCCCCACTGGGCCTGAGGCACTCACCTTGAACAGAGCCAAACATAAATCGAGGCCACAAATGAATCTACATTAAGCAATCAATCTCCATAGGATCGATTGCCAATCCTTGAGCCCTTCAGTAGTGACTAAAAGAGTCCAAGCATCATGCCTTTTCTTCAGTTAATCATAATGTAAAAAGTGGAGCTCCCCTATGGAGCCCCTTGATATACAACCTATGGGGATTAATTTTAGTTACACACCTCTAGAGGGAACTTAATAAAAAGTTTCTAATTCTTCAGCTGAATGGTTCCTTATAAAATTAACTTGGTATTATGTTTCTATTTTTAGCACACATTGAGTCAAACTATTTATTTATTTATTTATTTATTTATTTATTTATTTATTTATTTATTGGTGTTTAAGGTCACATATTTAAGCACAAAGGTTAATCGTGACCACACAAATCAAACTTGAATCTGATCCACCTAGAGATGTTGTATACCAAATATGAAACCATCTGGATTGGTGGATCTGGAGAAGATGATTATTAAAGAAATTTCCTTATATTGCCCTAAGTTAAAATTTGGGCTACCATAGTGAGCCCAAATATGAGCCCAGGGACCCGATTTGAACAAACTTAAATCTGACCACACTGAAGATGTTGTATACCAAATATGAAAGCACTCTGACTGAGGGATCTGAAGAACATTTTTAAAGAAATTTCATCATACTGCACTAAGTTGAAATTTTGGTCTACAATAGAGAGCCCAAATATGAACCCAAAGACCCAATTTGAACAAACTTGAATCTGCCCCACCCCCATAAAGTTGTTATATACCAAATATGAAAGCATTCTGACTGGTCGGTTTGAAGAAGAAGATTTTTAAACATTATTTCTCCTAAGTTAAAAATTCAGGCATCTGTATTGAGCCCAAATATGAACTTATGGATGCGCTGTATACCAAATATCAAAACATTCTGATCATTGGTTCTGGAGAAAATGTTTTTTTTTTCTTTGGTTTTTTTTTTCAAATATGCTGATTCAGCATTTTTTTTATGCCCCCCACTCCCGAACACACTGACGAAACCGATGGCAATTGTTTTTAACATTCAGTTCTATGTCTCCTAAGGATGCTTCATACCAAATAACAGTTCTCTGTTCCATGGGACTGGGAAAATATTAGAGTTTGAAAATATCTCTATTTTTAGCTCCTGGGGTTCCCACGGGAACACAGAAAAATGTTTTTTGCATGAATCAAGTACCTATGACCCAATAAAATCACAAACCAAATTTGGTTCAAATTGGACCATTGGTTCAGAAAACATAAATTTTGGGCAAAAATCTTGCCCCTCCCTTTACAAAGGCAAATATTGCTTCACAAACTTGAATCTACACCTCAAAAGGAAGATCCATACCTAATATCAAGTCACTGTGCCTACTGGTTCATGATAAGAAGATTTAAAAAAAAATTTAGAGCATTTTTCCCTACTCCCTCCCTTAATGTTTGAGTGAGTGATGATGCTGAGGGGCATTGCATTTTTGTTCAGGCATGTTGAGTTGAACAAAAATGCAATGCCCCCTCAGCATCATCACCCTATTTTGCAAATGTCAGACTGCTTATTTGCAGGCCTGGAGGTAACCCCAAATAAGCATACAAAGTTTCAAACTGATCTGATCAAAAATGTGTCCGGTAGGGCTTGCCAAAAGAATATATTGATGCCTGTCTAAACTAAGTTCAAAGATCGTTGACAATGGCAACATCTTTTGACAGACGGAAATGGAAAAAAATTGATAGCTCCCATCTAGAGGTCACTAGAAAAATGTTGCCACTGCCAACGTTCTTAGAACTTAGTTTAGTCAATATTTCCCTTTGGCACACCTCACAGGTCGCATTTATGGTCAGATCGCTTTGAATCTTGGTATGCTTGTTTGGGGTGACCTCTAGATGGGAGCTATCAATTTTCTTCAATTTCCGTCAAAAAATGTCGTACGTACTAACATACTAACATACTAACGTACGTACGTACGTACACCGACGGACGAGAAGTGATGGCAATAGCTCAGCTTGACTTTGTCAAGTTGAGCTAAAAATGTATTGGAAGACTGCCAATTAGCTGTTTTCAGAATGCTACTTAATGTGATGTCCTTCATCATTGCCTCCAAAGTAGAAGCTCCAATGATGGAGTGAACTTTGAATGTTGTGAAATCAATTCCTGATTAAAAGAGCATTTACAAAATCCATCAAGCTAGAGGTTTTGACACAGTTTTTAGTTTTAAATGAAGAAACAAAAATTGTACATTTACGAATTGATTCTGTTCTAATCAAGTACTCTTTTAGTGTGGTGAAAGTTAAAAAATTTATAGTAATTTATATATTTTTTATACTTACCAATGACCCAGACTTAGCTGGTGCTAACTCTAACAAAACCAGGGCCAAACACAAATTTTGCCCCCCAATCCCCAAAATTTGCATCCAAAACAAAAAGAAATCATGTCCTAAAGGACCTCCATACTACGCCTCTATTGCGCATGCGCAGTGACGCAGACGTCCCGAAATTGGCGCCAATTATCATTCTTACTGGCAGTGCCTGGTCAGCGCTATGTACTCAGCGGGAGGCAAGAGTTCCCAACTCCAGGGAGGGCCATCCCCGTCTGGGTCATTGGTAAGTATAAAAAATATATAAATTACTATAAATTTTTTAACATTTTTATACTGTACCAATGACCCAGACTTAGCTGAATAGTAAACAGGCTGGAGGGCCTAGGACATAGAGGAAAATCCAATAAGCTCAACTATATAGTAAAGAGGTAACCCCTTAAGGAGAAAAGGAGTATTAGGCTTTACATGTATCTTTCTTATTTAATATTAAATTAGAAAGATACACTACCCTTAATAATTGAGCACAATAACATTCATGTTCTCTATTAACATCCAGTATAACCCTTATACTAATTATTTTTAAAGCAAGCCAATAAATAAAGTAGTCCAGAGAATTGAGACTCTTTATAGTCATTTAAAAGTGTCCGAGTATTGTATATTAAAGCCCGTTTGACACTTGACATATACAAATGCTTCACACCGAGCTACACTTTAAAAATAAGACATGAATGAATTTTAACATTAATATTACACTTTAAAACCATCCCGGAAGCGACTCAGAAATACTGACTTGGAGGAGGCATTCCCTTGCTTTTCACTATAAAGCAGGTGACCTAAGGGAACACCCCCCCCCCCCCCTTCCCCTTGCCCTGGGTCAAATAGCCCAGAGCGAAGAGGGCAGCCGGACGGAGTCACTGCCGGAACAGAAAGCCTGCATAACTATAGTTGCAACTGTTTAGTGGACGACATTCTGAGCAACAGATAACGGACCTAAACAATGCAGGTCTCCAGAAATGGACTCAATATTTCTGAGATAAAAATTCGTAAATGTGGATGGCTGAGACCAATAAGCAGCCTTCATTAAATCTGTAATAGCAACACTATTAGCATAAGCCCAGGAAGTAGAAAGAGCTCTTACTTCATGAGCAGAAATCTTAAGCACAGACTGCTGAGAAGAAGATAAATCTTCATAAGCAGTACGGATAGTTAATTGAATCCATCTAGCAATAGAATGGACTGAAATGTCCTTTCTTTTAGGCATCAAAGACAGAAAGAAACGTTTCCGTCCCTTTCTGATAAACTGAGATCTCTGTTTATAGATACGTAATGCTCTAACAGGACAGAGTAAAGGCCTACGCCCGTCTGAAGACGGAAGAGCCTTAATAACAATAGGTTCCGGATATTTATTAGGAGCCTGATTCTTAGCTAAAAAACCCACATTAGTAGTGAAGGTGATAGTGTTCCCAACACTACGATAATGAGAATCATCCACCGATAGTGCATGAAGCTCACTGACTCTTCTAGCAGAAGAGAAAGCTAAGAGAAAAGCTGTCTTATAAGATAAGAATTTGAAATCTACTGTCCCAAGAGGTTCAAATGGCTTTTCCTTCAATTTAAGAAGAACCCAAGCTAAATTCCACTTAGGAATTAATCTAAGAGTTCTGGGTCTATTTATCGAAAAGTTTCTAACCAACTTAGATAAAGAGACATTAGATCCAATCTGTAAACTATCATGATGTGCATAGGTATCAGATAACATAGATCTATAACCCTTTATAGTAACAGGCTGCAGTTTGATTTCGTCAAACAAGTATACTAAAAAGTTTGCAATGTCTGGTATAGAGGGATCGAATATATCTACAGAATGATCCCTACACCAACGACGAAAAACCTTCCACTTAGCCGCATAGTTTAGCGAAGAGGAGGTCCTCCTACAGTTAGAAATCGCATCCACTGCTCGTCCTGTAAAGTGCTTGCCATGCAAGAAGGACCGCACAACGGAAAAACGTGAAGGTTGAGACCTTGCGGGTTGTGATGGAGTTGGCGCGATTTCCCCTGCGAAAGAAGATCCTCCCGTGGAGGAAGCTTCCGCGGTAGGTCCCACAACAGACACCTGAGTAGATTTATCCACGGTCTCTGTGGCGACAGAGATGCTACCAACAGAATCTTGCATTGAGATTGTTTTATCTTTAGCAATACTTGTTGAATTAACGGCGCTGGAGGATACGCATATCCTATCATTCCGTCCCAAGGGATCGACAGAGCGTCTACTGCAAATGCTCTTGGATCCGGACACGGAGACACATACGTCTGCAACTGATTGTTGAGATGTGTCGCAAATAAGTCTATCATTGGCCGTTCCCATTGGTAGCAAATCTGATTGAATACTTGTTTGTTGAGAGTCCACTCCGACGGCAACAAGCGACCCTTTCGTGAAAGGGAGTCTGCTAGCACATTAAGACGATCCGGTATGTGACGGACCGAAAGAAGAACGTGATGTTCTAGCGCAAACAGAAGGATTCTTTCCGTTAGATTGAACAACGGAACTGAATGAGTGCCTCCCTGATTCCGTATATACGCCACTACTGTCGTATTGTCGGATAGGATTTGGACATGAGCATCGTGAATAATGTCCATCCAGTGACGTAACGCAAGCCAAATTGACATCATTTCCTTGATGTTTATGTGCTTGCGCAGGAATTGCGGATCCCAAAGACCCTGGCATCTCGAATCCGTTGGGATTAATGATGCACCCCAACCTGTTTGACTGGCATCCGTCATAACGGTAAAACTCGGATCCGGCAACTGCAGCGGAACTCCCTGAGTTAACCACTGAATGTTTGCCCAAGTCTGAATCTCTTGTTTCACTTGATCTGACAAGAGAACGTCTACATCAAGCGAATGAATTTTCACACTCCAATTCTGAGTCAAGAAAATTTGAAGAGGACGTGTGCGTAACCGCCCCATCGGAATGAGATCCGCGGCGGCTCCGCACAGACCTATCAGTCTCATAAATTCTCTCGCCGTGACTTTGTCTGCGTGCAGACAATAGCGAGCGTAACAACTGACTAATTTTGCTCTGGTTAACAGCAGACGAACGAGATTGTTGTGCATCTCGAAGCTCATTCCCAGATGAGTGAATGACTTGGACGGCACCAAATCCGACTTCTCTTCGTTTACTATAAAACCGAGACGTCGGAGCAATAGAAGAAGATTCTGAACATCGTTCTGAAGCGTTAACTCGTTGCCGTACCTCTGAAGAATGTCGTCCAGGTAGGCCGACGTTACCGCAGACGAATGAGCTCGGAAGTAGATCATTACCGAGTTCATTACCCGAGTGAAAGCCCAGGGTGCTAGATTCAATCCGAAGCACATCGCCCGGAATTGATACACCACTCCTAGGACTGCGAAGCGTAGATACTTTCGGAATGTCGGATGTACCATGACGTGAAAGTACGCATCCTTGAGATCTATGCTCGTTGCATAGTCGTTCACCCGAATACTCGCTCTGACCGATCGAATCGTCTCCATATAAAACTTCGGAGCGACGATCAGCTTGTTTATCCAGCTCAAATCTATGACTGGATGGAACGAGCCGTCTGGTTTCGGAACCAGAAACAGATGGCTGTAGAATCCCGGAGATTCCTGGTTTTCTACGACCTCTACCGCGTTCTTCATTAAAAGAGACTGCACCTCTGATAACAGAGCGTCTCTTTTCTGCGGATTTGACGGAAGATGAGTCCACTTTGGACTTCGAGTTAATGGAGGCTTTCGTTTGAAGGATATCTTTAGACCTTCCGAAGTCACTCCTCTCACCCAAGGGTCGTCCGTAATCGACGCCCATTCTTGTGAAAAGCTCGACAACCTTCCGCCAACCGGAACGCGATAGAGGTTTAAGCCATCACCTCCTGGACCTGCGAGGCCTGCGGTAGGAGAAACCACGTCTTCCACGGCCCGCACCTCGCCCCGTCAACCTCGGGGCGTCCGACCGATTGTCCCGGCCTGAAGGACATCCCGAACGAGAGTCGCTATCCTGACGGTCTCTCGAATAAGACCAAGAGGACGCACCGGAACCTCTATAGGAACCTCTCTTGGGCGCATTAGACCCAGAAGTGCCTGTCTTATTCGTGTCTGCTGTATCCGACTTCTTAGGAGCAGATTTGAACAACAGAGAATCCTTAGCTTTCTTTGTAATTTTATCATATATAGCGGAAAGCTTGCCGTCAAAGAGAAGTTCTCCTGAGACCGAAGCGACTCTAAGAGAGTTCTTCACCTTAGAATCCACTAGTGTGGATGTAGCTAGGGCTGCGTCACGTCTAACCAACTCCAGATTTGCCACTGAAAGGGCGGAGTTACACGTGGAATAAGCTACTGCCCTTGAAAGAAGTCTTAAAGAGGATTGTATATCCTGAAACTCTTTCCCCTGAAGGCGCAGTGATAACGCCTTAGTAAGGAGATAAGGCATCTAAATTGGCTCTGTTAGACGCAATAGCTGTTTCCAACACCGCGGTTGGAATAGAAGCTGACGACGGTAATGATAGCTCTAAGTCTTCCGCCTCGTCGTCCATACGCAGAGGAACTCTCGGTATACCCTGTCCTGCCGTATCAAATTTATTCCTTGCATTAATGAAAGGCAGGTTGAGAGTATTAGCGGACAAGAAACCTGCTTTCCCCGTCCTGGAAGCAAGTTTAAATATAGCGTCGTTCAATAGTTCAAATGTTCTTGCAACATTATTGGACTGCGACGGAAACTCGGGAGCGATGTCCCTGAACCGCTCAAAAAATTCAGAGTCCAATGACGCTATAATTCTCTTGTCTGGAAGCGCAGCAGTCTGGCCCGACGGAACAACTTGAGGGAGAAAGTGCCGAATGAAGTCCACGGCAGCTTTATGTTGTTCCGAAAGGGATAGCTCCAAGTCATCCGTATCCCTTTCACCATCTGGTCGGACCTCATGATGTTCCCGGTCGTCCGCCCCCGATGCTTCGGCGGAGCGTACCGACCCAGCGCCGTCGGATAATTCTCGATCCGACACCGTTTCTGTCGGCTGCTGGGATGCTGCGATAAGCTGTGCTATCTGCACAAGAATGTCCGGCGTCGAGACCTGCGGAGGCGCAGTCTTTCGCTGCTTCGCCGAGGGCAGCTCCGCATCAGATGGCTCCCGCATACTTTTCCTATGCGAACGTCCGGAGTCCATCGGTCTCGAATCCCTGGCTGCCGGATGGTGTGACCTGGTCGCCGAAGAATCCTTGATCGGCGAAGCTGGTAATATATCGGCGGTCACGCAGCCAAGGTGCGGTCGTGTGCGCTGACGAGAAGAGGAAGCCTTAACAGTCTCTGCGGACTGCTTATACAACGGAGCGTCCCGAGCGACGGACGTATGCTCCGCTAAAGACACAATTTGTACCACAACATCTGGTCCCAGATGTTGTTGTACGAGAGAGGGGCCTCTCTCGCTCGCGGCCCGGCTGGAGCTGGACGAGCTAGGAACCGGACTCAAAGGCTTCCCCCGTTCTCGCTTACTATCTGCCGTCACTGGGTGTGCATCTATTATGTTTATAGTGCTCGCATCACCCAAAACTTCCTCTTGGACCGCATCGGACGAACCCGGCTGCCGAACCATTCGGTGAATGGATGCTACACCGGGCGAGCTAGCGGACGACATTTGTCTAATCTCCATGAGCACTTTTGCCGCTAGCTCTGAATTCATTTGTGACGACGGACGCACACTTGTAGAAGATAACATGGAAACATCACCCTGTTCTGGTTCCTCTGAAATAGAAACTGAGAGAGTAGAGTGACCTTGCTGAGAAAGAGCCGGCATCGCCCTATCTCCAGAAACAACATATCGTGACACACGTTTCCAATGTTTCTCATCCCAATATTCACATATAGCACAGGGATTAATGCGAGAACACTGACTACAATTAATACAATGATCATGAAAGTCAGAGGAAGATTTCTTCCTATTACAATTTGAACAACGTCCCTTCATTGTGAAAGAACAACAATAAGTCCTAGTTACTCGCAAAAACCCCTGACACAAAGATACATAATAACATGATCCATTAATAAATGAAAAAACAATTGCAAATCAAAATAATTTTGAAAAAATATTTTTTCAGCGAAGCCCAAGTTGCTGAAAAGTAACGTTGAGCCCCGATGGATCCGATGGCAAAGTGTGGTCAAAAATTTTAAATTTATATTAAATAATTAATGAGACACTTACGGATAATATAAATGTATCTTGTAGTGAGATAAACTACAGCAAAGGCAAACAGCCCCCCTCAAAAAAGGCTGTTGCCAATGAAAACAAACAGTGTAAAAACACCAGAAAACATGACTCCAGGCACTGAAAAAACTGGCCCGGAATCAGTCATCAAATTACACTCTATCTGATGCAAAACAGAGACTCCCAGGGGAGAATCTGCAGAACATCAGATGGAAGATGCAGAACACAAACGTTATACACCCATGGGTGAAAACGTAACTATGGGGAAAATAACAGAAAACATTCTGTAACCAAGCAACTCTCCCAGGAAATTTTAGAAATGAAATTTCTCAAAAATATGCCAAAAGCATGGGAGAATTGCAAGGGGGGACTTTAGAAGGCTAAGGGAGAGGAAACACTGAATAAGCAGTGCAACATTTAGCAAGAATGACAACAAGAGGCCCATGCCTCGAAAATAGGCAACTTAACATAATTTCATCAAAAAATTTTAAGTACAGCCCTGATTATTTTTTGTCACTTCTTTTTCCTCTCCTCCTTCTATCCTCCTTAGAATCACATTTTCTCCAAAAATTACGTGTCTGGCATCCTTTAAACTGAGATTTACAAGCACAAAGATCAGTGAGATGTTGACTTATGAAGGGCCAAACAGAGAATGATAATTGGCGCCAATTTCGGGACGTCTGCGTCACTGCGCATGCGCAGTAGAGGCGTAGTATGGAGGTCCTTTAGGACATGATTTCTTTTTGTTTTGGATGCAAATTTTGGGGATTGGGGGGCAAAATTTGTGTTTGGCCCTGGTTTTGTTAGAGTTAGCACCAGCTAAGTCTGGGTCATTGGTACAGTATAAAAATACACAATTTTTATTGTTTTTGAAAAATTCCAGTACATACAGGTACATAGCTAAGTTTCTTTTTGTAATATCTGTTTGTGATTTGCTGGTGGTGAAACTAATTTGATGTTGTGTGATAATCATATCATTTAATTCTAAGGATACAAGTGTGCAGCCTCTTTGGGCTAATGCCAGTGACATAAGACAAGCTAATTTAATTTCTTGGTCAACTCTTCTAGGGATTTTGATACCAATGGATGAAGTGTTGATAAATATTTCAAAACCTGAGCCACATACCATGTTCTTTGTATCTTGTTTTGAGGGGATTCAGGTTTGAGGCCCCTTTCATGAATCTATTAAGTACTGGGGAAGACTGAAAATGATTCTGTCCAAAAAGAAGCTTGGTTTGGACCAGCAAAGATTTATGTGTATTCTGAACACTGTAAAATTTTTCTTCATTTTGTAAAACTGAAAGGTATTCCATTATATTCACTTCTGTTGCTTGAAGAGGATTGGAATTCTGCTTGTGAAACCACAAATGCCAGTTCTGACAAGCATAATTGTACAAGTATTGTGCATTTGAGGATTCTTTCCATGAGCGAGTGATAATTTTTGCTGCTGAATTTGAATGCCTTTTACCCAGGGACCGACCTGAGCATTTATAAACAAGAGCAATGCTAATGCGTGTGCTGATGCCCTCGAAGGTAGCAAAGTCGGCCTTGCATGTAAATAAATAACTTCAAAATGTCTGACGAGAATTGGTTCATCCAAACAACTATGAAAGAACGGAATTAAAAAACACTATGATTCTTGTGTCATCCATATTTATATGAATATATCGATATGTAGTAGGTTAAGATGACATGCAAACCTGCCCTGCAAACACTGGGCAGTATAGAAATAGTGGACTAGAAAAAATTGGGATAGGGTAAAGTTGGGTACATTCGGACAATAGGGTATCTTCGGACACTTCAGAATCACCGTTACACTTTCCCTAATCAACCCCAAATGGGAAAACAAAAACACTGTACATCTAGCGATATAAAATGTTCATCTACTGGCTCAATTGCTATTGTTTACATTGTTTAATATCACCGGCAATTTCATTGGTCAATTGAGAAAATTAATTCTGTCACTGACCTAGATATAACTGATTTCTCTGTTTTATAGGATGTATTTTGATTCAGACCGTATCCTTATGTTATTTAAACATCTCATGAATATATTTTGGTGTTTGTTTTATGTGGAATAAAGTTCTTTGGTGGGGAATTTAAATAAATATATGGTGTCCGAAGGTACCCTCCCGAAAGTATAGGTGACAGGGTACATTCGGACGGAGTTTTCTGACAATATCAACCACATACTCAGCAATGTTCACACGATTGCAGTGGGGAGGGAGGGGGCAGGGCTACCGCCATGGTCATACAAGCAGGGGGGGGGGGGGGGGGCTGCCTTCCCAAATTTTGGCAAAACAGCGAAAATTTGGGCAAAGCAAGTTAATGTATCCCAACAAAGGAATTTATTTTAATTTATTCAATGGGGGCGGGGGGGGGGGGGGGGGGGGGGGGGAGGGGATATAGTTGCCCCAATTTCCATTCCCTCCAATCCACCCCTTTGATCAATCAATCGTAAAGTTTTACAACATACAAATATTCGAATAGCACCCTGGCTCTTTATATCAGATTATGTCCTCCTTGTTAAGAAGTTTACGGGACAGGGAAGTCAGTAATCAATTGGCAATGATGAACTTAACGGAAAGTATACGAGTCCAATTGCTGTCACTTGAGTCAAAGGAGTGGGTTTGGGACTGCACTAGTCTCGTATATTGTTTGTATCAGAGGACCTTCAACTTGGCTAAAACATGTCCAGTTTTCAAAGACTCATTACTTGTATTTATGGATAATATGAGCGAGACAGCTGAGTGGTGGGAAGACAGTAGCTTAGTGTTCCATTTGGGAAGCATGGCTTCTAGGGATTTGGTGGCGTAAAAGAATATTACAATAAGATAATGCAGCTTGTTATGGATATCAGAGACATTTTGATTTGTCTATTCACCCCAGTGTTGTTGAATAAAGTTGAATACACATATTCACATAATGATTATGTGATGACATCTTTAAATGTTCTTCATCCTTTTAGTGCCACTTCCAGGTTGTCGCAGAGAACACAATTTTTAAAACTGAAATCAGCCACTAAATTGTTTGCATATATTGTCGTACCTACCAACTTTTTAGGGATGGGTGGAGGCATTTTGCCCAAAAAGTGATTTTGCATCTAGGTGCGTAATGCTGAGGTGGGTGTAGGAGAATACCCCCCCCCCCCTTCTAAACATGAGGGGGGGGGGGGCAGCAGCCCACAGCCCCTCCTCGGCCCATACGCATATTTTGCAATTTTTCCCGAGCACTATTATATGTTTTACCTTGACACTTAGTTCAGACAACAGTCGAAATGCCGAGTATCAATGCATGTTAATGCCCAATACCCACTAGAGTCCATGCTTCAAGCCGTTGCAGCTGCAAAGTCCGGTCTGTCTATAAGGAAGGCGGCAAAGAAATTTCAGGTGCCGCGATCAACATTGGGCAACAGGGCTAGCGGTAGGATCAGGACCAGGAAAAGAACCGATCATTCCACGAAACATAGAAAAAACGATGGTGCAAAAAACTATCTCCCTTTCTGAGAAGAGGTTTGGACTTTCAAAGAAAACTTTTCTGTCATGTGCAGCGACCATTTGTCGACAACTTAAAATCAAAAACAATTTCAGGAAAGGAACCCCTGAGAAAGCCTGGTGGGTAGTCTTGAAGAGGAGCCATCCTGAGGTGGCAATCCGCAAACCAGAGCCCCTTACAACATGGGCTTGGGGAATGAACCCCACTGTTGTAGGACAGTACATGCTGGACCTGAAAAAAGCATATGAAGGTGTAAATTTGGCTAAGGTTTGGAATATGGATGAAACGTCAATTAGCATGGAACATTCCTCATCAAAAGTCATCGCGAGGAAAGGAGCAAAAGTTGTACCCGGAAGGACTGCTAACTCACGAGAAACCGTTACAGTTTTACCGTGCATCAGTGCAACGGGTGACAAAGTTCCTCCGCTGATAATCATAGAAGGCAAGACGACTCATGCTATTAGATCATTCAACACACATGAAGGGCCTGATGGGGTGTTGTGGACATCCCAAGCAAATGCATGGACGGTGACATGGGACAACAGTGGTTTCAGGAAGTGTTCCTAAAGAACTGTGGTCCAGAAAGACCGCAACTGTTGATACTTGACAACCATGGCTCCCATGAAACTCTGGGACTCATTGAGTCTGCGCTGGAGAATGAAATTCGGGTACTGGCATTTCCTCCTCACACCACCCACTTTCTGTGCCCACTTGACAGGTGTTTTGGGGCCATTTCAAAGTCACTATAATATGGTAGTATCAGAGTTTATGGCTTCTTCCATAACTGCCATGGTTAACAAACTAACATTTCCCAAACTCCTTAAGGCTTACATTGGGGCTTTCTCTCGTGCAAACATTGTTTCGAGGCATGTGGAGTTGTTAACTGGTCACCACTGGCCATTCCGGCATCTGCCTTTAACCCTCTGTGCCATTCGACGACGCTGAGACCTTGCCAAGCAGTGAACACCCACTACAGTGGGTATTAAATAAGTCTAATAGATTCACTACACGTGAGCCAGTAATTTGTGAAATGGGAGATGCTGCAAACATACCACCATCCACAATGCCATCCACAGTCTTGTCAGAAATGATGCCAGATATCATCAACGAGGAAAGGAATGTTCTTGGAACAGACTACATGCACAACACATTCCGACTCTATGTTATCAAGCACAACACTCATTGATGAGGTTGAGATGGGCTATGGTTTAACCCCAACAGTGTCAGATGAAGTCAGCAATGAGAATATTCAGGAATGCTGGTCCAGTATATGGAATCCTGATCTTGATCCTTTGTTTGAAATAAGATTACCCAACCCATCAACACCTGCCAAGTCAAACAGCCCAAAAAATAAACGTATGATGTCCCATCGACTTCTAACCAGCTATGATGTCATCAGGGAAAAGAGAGAAGAGGAAGATTTGAAAGAAATGAAGAGGAAAGAAAAGGAAGAGCAAAAATGTGCCAGAGATGAAAAGAAAAAAAAAGAAAGAAGAAATGAAAGACAGCAGCTCAATGAACAATTTGTCAAATGAATCAAATTCATGCCAAAATTAAAACTCTACTAATATATAACCTAGTAGACTGTCACCATTGTTCAGTATAACTGCCAACCACTGCTACTTCTTTGAAGGAATGCTATTCGCCAAAACAAAACCCCCCAAAAAACAGACAGACCAAAAATAATTCCTACCTATGTTGACTGATTTTGCTCTTCAATCGGAAAGTTGCGAAAAAACATAAAAAAATTTTTTACCGCTGTTGGCGATCAACAATTATCAACATAATATCACTCTAGTCTCAATATGTTGAGGTGGGTCATATATTTTGATAACAGTCACGAATCGTTAGTGTCATGTTAGTTTTTCCATTAAATAACGATAATGTATTATAAAATGCTACCTTAAAAGATAGCAAGAAATGTATAGCAGATATATTACGATATCTAGTGTCATGATCTAGATACGGATACCTACCGGGAATATATCTCTCTGGTTTGAGACTGCAAAAAAATCTAACTTTTTACTCGCGACTTTTAGTTACATGTTAAAACTTATATTTCTTTGCAGTCACTCATGAGATAATTCCGGTTCCTACCCAAAAACTGCAGGTATCCTATATAAATTTCACTGGCCTGGTATTTGGAAAAATGTTTTTACCTATTATAAGTCAATGTCAACTTGATTCAACCTGTCCGAATGTACCTGACTGGCTGTCTGAACATACCCTCTTCTGTCCAAAGGTACCGGTATGTGACCCAACCAAGTTTTGAAGATCGGTGTGATTGATTTCCCAGTCGTAAGTTCGAAAAGTAGTGCAGATTTTGTCCCGAGACATTAAACGAACACCCCCCTGTAGAACTTTCTTCATCTGAGGATTTAACAGCAGCCACACATATTCAAATCAAAAAGTGTCCGAATGTACCCAACTTTACCCTAGTGGACTAAAAAAAATTGGGCAGAACTTCCCCTATAAGACACTGGCCAGTAAGAATAAAGCTGAAATTGGCATCCATATTTATATGGTTATATCGATATGTAGTAGGTTAAAATGACATGCAACCTCCCCACCAAGCACTGGGTCGCACAGAACTAGTGGACTAAAAAAAATTGGGCAGCACTTCCCCCCAAAAAACTCTGGCCAGTAAGAATAAAGCTGAAATTGGCATCCATATTTATATGGTTATATTGATATGTAGTTTAAAATGACATGCAACCTCCCCTGCAAGCACTGGGCAGTACAGAAATAGTGAACTAAAGAAAAATCGGGCAGCATTTCCCCTATAGGCACTGGACAGTAAGAATAAAGCTGAAATTGGGAAATTTGTGATTTTTTAATTCAAAAAGAGGCATAACTCTTGCAAGAATGGTTGGAGTGAACCTCCAAATTGAACTTGACCTGTATTTTGACATTAGTAACAAGCAAATAAAATTTGAAATCAATTGGTGCGGTGATACAATTTTAAATGGTCTGGAACCAAAATCACTATAATTCTTGTGTCATCCATATTTATATGGATATATTGATATGTAGAGGTTAAAATGTCATGCAACCTCCCCTGCAAGCACTGGGCCGCAGAAAAATAATGAAATAAAAAAAGAAATTGGGCAGCACTTTGCTCTATAGGCTATGATACAACAACAAACAGGGGCCATAACTATACCAAACATGAATGGACGAAATGCTAGGTACGAGGGCGTCCGTTCCCCAAGCTGCTCTATCACCATACCAAAGAACATTAAAATCCAACAACTGATGCTCGAGTTATAATACAAAATGTTCAGATGGACGGACGGATGGATGGACAGATGGAGACCTCGACTATATACCCCCTTGAAAATTGTTCAGGGGCATAATAAGAGTCAGACTGGAAGCCTACTTTCAAAATCTGGAAGCAAGATTTACTTCTTAACTGGTTGAGTGCTAAATTATTGTTGATTTTCTGGAATCCCAGACCTGTTTGGGACTGCCTTTAAAATCTATTATCATTTCGTCCCCTGGGTTCCAATGTCTTCTCTATGCCTACTTGCACAGAGAACACATTAGAACTCAGGGGACGATTTGTCGATGTTGCATTGTTTCGCAATAATTCTGTGTTGCATTTCAAAACATTTTGAGTGTGAAAGGCAGTCACATAAGAATTGAATGCAACATTTTGAATAATGAGAAGATGTCTGTGCCAATTTTTCCACCATGTAGCTGAATATAGTACAATTTTTCAGTCACAATATTAATACATTCAAATGAATATAACCAAAATAGCATACAAGTTTTTGCATTGAAACTTCAGGTGCAACTGCACTCCCAAGCAATCTGAAGAGGGCAACTGTTTTGCACTCCTTGATTTTCTAGATTGTCAGGCCTGGTAATTCTTCTATCCACGAAAAAGAAAAAGAAAATGCATTTATTTTGGTTACCTCATTGACCATTAGCTGTAGAATTTTCTATTACGGCCCCCAGCATGTCAAAGAAGCATCCATCTCAATGAAAACAGCAGGATTGACTCCCTAATGGGTGAACCATTCAATTTGGGTATATTGTGCACCCACCAGTTGAGCTGAGAGTGAGACTTCTGAGAATGTATCATACTGTGGATGTTGGCTTTGTGTGTTTTAAGAGCATTGTTTTTGTCCAACTCTAACTGTTGGTAGTGAGTGGAGATGCCCCCACTCTGTCATTTATGGAGAGGCACTGGTTTAATTGCTATAATAGCCTATAACATGTGCCACCAGGCATGTGGTAGGCTGTTGTGTTTTCAACAAATGTATGTAAGCCTCAACAATTTTGACCTTCTTATCATGGGGCAATTTAAGCAGAAAGCATTAATTTCAAGTCCTAAGTATGGGATACATTGTTTTCGGCAACACTTTGTTTTAATAACTACAAAACCTAAATTGTTAAAAAGAAGGCCCAGACTTCGAAGTTGATTCTTGCACCTGTCCAATATAATGTGAACAACAGGTGCCATGTTGCCGAATATTAGCAAAAACAGGTTTCATAACTTTTGTGAAAACCCTGGGTGATCATATGAGGCCAAAGGGAGACACCTGAATTGGAAAGTCAGTTTCTCCAATTGAATTTTAAATAAATTTTATTGTTCTGGTAGATAGGTACACTGAAATAAGCATCTTAAAGATCTGTGGAAGTAAAAAATTCTTCTCACTGTACCATATTTTTAGAGAATCAATGGTTTTGAAGTGAAAGTATTTAAACTACAACTATCACTGAAGATGACCCCACTTCAGGCTTACTAGAATGCACCTCTGAATGTTGAGCTTGAAAATCCATGATAAATCTTAAGTTCACGGGAGATAACCTGGTTAAAATTGTTGCAGATCAAAAATTGTGAAAAGTGTGCATGTCCACTTGTTAGTCAAAATATTTGATCAAAATTGGTTCATTAATGAAAAGAGCTGCACACAGAAAAATCTCATAAACAATTTTTTATTAAATTTTCGAAGTTGAAGGGGAGATAATCTGGTAGCAATCATCACAGATAGAAAATTTGGAAATATGTACATGTTCACTCATTAGTGGCAATGTTACAGAAGTTTCATCAAAATCGGTTCAATAATGTAGGAGTTGCGCACACAAGAATCCCATTTGAAATCAATAATAAATCTAAGTTCAGGAGAGGTAACCTGGTTAAAATTGTCAAAGATGAAAAATTTTAGAATATGTGTATGTTCACTTGACAAAATGTTTGAGATGTTTGATCAATCGTTAAAAAAAATGTAGGAATGGTTGCATATACAAACAGACGGATGGCGGACAGAGGATGGATGGACAGATGGATGGATAGATGGACAGACAGATGGATGGATGGATGGATGGATGAATGGATGGATGCATGGGGTATAAAAATGTTTTGAGCTTATTAAGATTGATAGGAGGTCTTAAACTGCCTGCTCTTTTCACATTTTGTAAGAATATTATACATGAATTGCTGTCTTTCTGTTGTAGAACAAACCGTGACCCATTTTGTCACTAAATCCCAAACTTCCTGGACAATTGCAGAAGTTTCATGTACCAAAAAATGGAAGTGCCACTGGAATAGAACTTTGGAAGGTGTAGAATCAAACCCAAGTTTGTGACCCTAAATGGTAATCCACTGATCAGAAGTAAGACTTGACCAAGCTTTAATATTATGAGTAAATGCACCTGATGTTTTGTGTCAATAAATTCTGACAACTTTATAATACCTTTATTGCCAAGGCCACCTGCTGCGACTTTGAAAGCTGCCCCTGGCATGATTGTCCTGAGGGCGATAACCTTGACCTTGTTTCCCTAAAAAAAGAATCTGAAGTTCTATCAACATAAGATCCACTGCTGTGTTTATAACTCTAACCTGTAATATTCCTGTCGCTTTTATAACTACCTCTCAACTTGTTTTGGGAAAGGTATAGCTACTCATCACGCAAGTGCGAATCATAGCTATTATGTTCCCCAAAACAAGTCTCTCCTCGCAATAATAGATTCGGTACAAGCACAATGTGCACATAACACATATATATGTAAGAAAAATCCTGAGAAATGTTGAAGTTTAACAAGATCATATCTTGAGAGATTAGTTACTAACCTTGCCTCAACTGCTCCTGAGATGTTAGTGTGTCTTTGGAGAAGGTATGGTGGAAGATGAAGTTTCACTTCAAATTCTGGTAAAACTGAAATTTAAGATATATTTTATCACTTTAATAGTGATAGGAGATGCAAATGATATTTTTATTTCAAAAGAAAATGCTAAATTTAAAGTAATTTGTATATTTGTTATACTCACCAATGGCCCAGACTTAGCTGGTGCAAACTCAATAGTATCAAGGGCCAAACACAAATTTTGAACCTCCGCAATCCCCAAAATTTGCATACAATACTGAAAATTAAAAGTCCTATCTCGCCCTCCATACTTTTATTATCTGCACATGTGCACTACTCTGGAAGAGACCCAAATTGGCGCCAACATCATTTTTTGTAGAAGAGCTTCCTAAAATAATAACTCAGCGGAGAGGTATGAGTGAGTGCCCACCCATGGGAGGGCCATCCCTGTCTGGGCCATTGGTAAGTATAAAAAATATACAAATTACTTTCAATTTATCATAGTTTTGTAGTAATAACCAATGGCCCAGACTTAGGTGAATTGTAAATAGGCGGAGGGCCTAGGACTTAAGAATTAGCAGACCAAATACAGCTCCTAAGCCTGTATTCCAAGGAGATTAAATTAAAAGGAATTACATGTATGTCTCACAAGCTGTATCTAGGATCAGTAATAATCGACAGATAAAACAGCTTCACTCATAGTTACATACTTATCAAGCTGGAAGAGATGAAGAAAAATCACCCCCACCCTTTTTTTGAAGGACTATTTTTCAAAACAAAGAGGGAAGCGCTCTGGAATCAGTGAAAAGCGGTACCAAATAATCAATATACTGGACGAATAATTCCTATCAAACCCCCCTCACCACATTACTTGAATCGCTCGTGTTAATTATCAAATAGCATAGGAACCGCAGGGCTCCCTCACCTCTGACCGACTCCAAAATGCCACTAAGGACAGAGAGGGACGTGATGAACAAATAATACACCATATAGACATAATATCCAGTCTCTAAGGAGGAAATATAATCCACAGGAATAGATTGGATAGAATTGAAATGGGAGACGAAAACAATGTTCTGACACCCGATCATAAAAACCTAGATGAACTCCTTACATTCGATCTGATATCAGGAAATATATTTCCTGATATCAGGAAATATATTTCTGAGAAGGAGTTAGTATAGGCGTTTGAAGAAATGCTCATTAATCACACTAGGTAAATAAGGCATCATCAATAGGTCGTATTGCCTCATATACAATGTAGCTAACACCAAACCATACCGGTAGGAAAAGAATAACCTCCTCTCACATAAGGGTTTCTTCTCCGATAGGACAATGAACTCAGCCTAGCTGAAGCAGCTCTAAAGGTCTTCCTATTCTTGAAGACAATAAAAAGGCTGACCGGCCTTAGAAGCACACCAAGGAGACTTACAATGCCAGCTGTAGCTAATAAGTCTTCATCTCTGTGAAGACAGAGACATCGGTTTAAGTTGCGACCTTGAAAGCTCACTGAACGGAGACTTACAACTATCATCGTGCAAGGTAGGGAATGAAGAGCCGCTATTTTAACAGCCCTAAATTCCCATAGAGACAGTAGTCTCAAGGGACAATTATTTCAGTTATGTCACTGCATAATTACTGAAAAACATCGCTCATGATTCTAGCTAGGCTACTATGGTGTAAACAATAAGACTCAAGTCTATGACACCTAGGAAAAAAACCAAAAAGCACTCTTCCTTTAGTGGTTTTATTCCCAAAAGACAGCGGTCAGAGCCTAGCTAAAGTAGCTTAGACGTCTTCATCTCCACGAAGACAAATATCTCAGTGTAACTTGCAACCTTGAAAGCTCACTGAACGGAGACTTACAACTATCGTCGTGCAAGGTAGGGAATGACGAGCCGCTATTCTAACAGCCATAATTCCCAAGAAGACAGTAGTCTCAAGGCAGCTACACAGTTTTGAGTCTTCGTCTGTGTTGAAGACATATCTGAGTCACTTGCAGCCTTTGAAAGCTCACTAAATGGCATCTTGCAACACTAGCAGCTAATGTATAAGAAAAGACCACTGTAACAATACATAAGGCTACTAAGGCATCCACAATGGCATTAAATGTTCTGATGCCAAGGAATACAACACTGAGAAGGAAAAGATGTACTTATTCCCTCTAACGGCTCTATTCCAAACAAGACAGCTGTCTCAGCTTAACTATGCACTATAGAACCTCTATTCATAAAGAATAGGGCATAGTATTTCTTATACTATTGCTAAGACAAGAAAGGCGTCATTAATAGGGACAAAAGCCCTGGACACCTGAGCCAAAAGATCAGGGGATGAAAGATCTTCGTCTTTCCATCGCCTGGTATGATAAGCTGTTTTTTGCCTAGCAAATGCAGACTAATATTCAGATGGAACAATATTTTAAGAGCTTAAGACTAAAATTTCATAGTCTTAAAGTGCCCTTCTGGGAGGGATGGAGACTCACACTCCGTAGCCCTCTCACCATCCAAATGTTCCATCTGAAAATATGGTCAACACCATCCAACTGAACAGATGACTGGACCAACGCAGCACCATCTGACAGCTCACCATCGGATCCTGTTAAATTGTAGTACCAGCAGCAACTGGAATGCTGCGATATGCAGAACAATCTGTGGCAGCCAGTCCGTGACCGAGGCTAGCAGAGCAATGATAATCCACCTGTTACCATAAGCTGCTCACGGGACGGAGATCTGGCCCCAGATCCTTGACACATTTCCCGTATAAAAATGCCTCAAACGACTTGCTATCGACCCGAACATGCGAAGTCAGATAGCCAGTCTGCGGTGAACGTGCTTCATTAATGAAGCAGGGGAAGATGCCATAGCTGCAACCGGATCTGGCTGCAGTGTGGAAGGAGCATTCCGAACCGCAAGCGTGAACGGACATCCCAACTCACTAGTTTCTCGAACCACAAATAGTTGACCCCGACTGCTGACAGAAAGGGGAGGTTCTCCAGCTCGTGGTCTGCTCCAGACCTCGCCATGCGTTCTGTTAAAACTTGTAGGCATCTATCCCTTATCGTGCATATCCATGGAAGAAGAGGAAGCCGTAACCACAGCCAACCCCAGCTGAAGTGTGGAAGAAGAATCCCGACTCACATAGGATGGATGCTTCTACTCATTGAAAGTTTTTTACAACACAAAACAGTCGTCCTCAACTGTTAACAGGAAGAAAAACACTCTGTCCCCAGATCTCACCGAGTATCCGGCTTAGAAACTTCTATGCTAATCCTTTTTCGTGCGCTTCCATGTAAGTAGAAGCCATAACTGCCGCCAGTCCCAGCTGCAGTGTGGAAGGAACATTCCGATGCGTGTTCCGACTCAATATGGTTTCTCACAACAGACACAGTCAACCCCGACTGTTAACAGGACGGAGAGGGTTCTACAATCGGTGACCTGACCTCAGATCTACCCGTGCGTCCCATACAGAAACGTCTGGCTTTTTCTACATGCACAATTGACCGGACCGAACCAGCACCGTCCGACGGCTCACTACCATTCTGCTGACGGGTGCCCCTTGCTGGGTTTTTTAAACTGCGATAAGCTGTGCAAAATGCGACAGCAAGTCTGTTACAGATGCTTGTAGAGCAGCGGCTTATTTCCCCACAGCATGTTGCTCCTGGGATGGAGATCTGGCCACCGATGAATTAAGCCTCGAATCACTAGCTACTGGATGAACCGACTTTCTTTTCCTTCTTCTTTATCTTCTTTCTTCGAGGGTAAAGACTGGAGCGTCTTCGATTGGCTACATGAACATCTATAGTCAGGTAGCTAGTGTGCGGTCGCATTTGCTTCGCTAAAGTGGAGGAAGAAGCCATAACTGCAGCCGGCCCTGGCTGCAGTGTAGAAGGAGCATCCTGAGTGGCCAGGGAGGATGTTAACTCTGACTCAGAGCAAGTTTCTCAAAGCAATAGTCGACCACAATTATTACTGGGTTAGAGAAGGCTCTCCCACTCACGGTCTGATGCAGACCTCGCCATCCTTCCCGAAGAGAAACTTGCAGACTTTTTCCCCTTATTTTGCCATTGTCGATGGGTGAGCTTTTGATTAAAAGGTGCTACACTCTTCAAATCTACACTCTTCTCGACTGCACCGGACATACCCGGTATTATGGTTCCCACTTACGCGTAATCGCCTGACCGATCGAGCTAGCTGCTGGTATAAGAGGCCTTATTTCTTGTATTCAAGAACACCTATTTACTGCTCAGAGTGTGACAACAGCAGCACATTCAGGATGGGTGCCACAATACCATCACCATGTTCTTGTTCCTCTGGAAAAGAAACAGAGAAATCAAATTATCTTGTGACAACAACCCCAACATCGGAACTTCACCGTGAATAATACATAGCGTGACACCCGCTTCCAACGTTGTGTCCTAATGAGTCAACCATGACCACACAAATAGGACCAGAATCAGTAGGAGTGCAGTGACTACAGGCAAGGCAACAAGCATGTAAATCTGATGGAGACTAGTTCGCCCTACACAGAGAGCAGTAATTCATAAATAATTATAATCAAACAAGTTCACTGCACTCCTAACATCAAACATATAATCATACAATATAAGGATACATGATGAAAACAATCAAAAATAATTTCGAAATAAATTAAATCAAATTTTTTCAGAAATTTTTTTGGGAAAAGACCTAAGTGAACCACACAAGCCCAAGGGCATCCCGATAGAGCCTAAGTGTGGACAACACTAAAATGTTAAAGCTACACTGCCGGAATATTAATAAATGTATCCTACTATAATTGTGATG
The DNA here is from genome assembly GCA_031216915.1 of Pictodentalium vernedei. Classification (NCBI taxonomy): domain Eukaryota; kingdom Metazoa; phylum Mollusca; class Scaphopoda; order Dentaliida; family Dentaliidae; genus Pictodentalium; species Pictodentalium vernedei. The sequence continues at coordinate 110,117,360 of CM062291.1, read as the reverse complement.
AAATAAAACCCTGAATATTACCTGTTAAGGGCGTTGTTAAAAGTAAACAACGTCAGGATAGAAAAAAACGGAAACTAGACAAAAGGCACACCAATGGCCCAAGTCAAAATAATTAACTGATACCTGATGCAAAGCTAGATCTTCATGTGAAGAAAAAACAATGCATCTGGTAGGAGATGCAAGACAAAAACGACCCAACACCCCTATGGTGAGGACGTAACAGAGGGGAGTAACAGAATAAACATTCTAAACTCCCAAGAAATTTAATAAAAAATTTCAATTAAACAAGAGGCCCCACAGGGCCTGAAGCACTCATCTTGTACAGAACACAATTTGAACAGAATCCAAGAATGAGTCTACATTAAGCAAGCCATCTCTATAGGCTACACTGTCAATCCTTGAGTCCCTCAGGAGTGACAAAAATAATCTGGGCATCATGCCTTTTCTTCAGTTCATCATAAGTAAAATGTAGAGCTCCCCTATGAAGCCCCTTGATACAACCTATGTGGATTAATCTTAGTACCTCTAGAGGGTACTGAATACAAAATTTTTAATTCTTCAGCAAAATGGCAAATTCTGGCTCCCATAGAGAGCCCAAATATTAACCCAGGCTCTTGATTTGAACACAGTTAAATCTGACTTCCCTAGAGATGTTGTGTACCGAATATGAAAGCATTCTGACTGTTGGATCTGAAGAAGAGAAATTGTAAAGAAATTTCTTCGAATTGCACTAAGTTCAAATTTGGGCTACCATAGCGAGCCCAAATATTGACCTATGGATCCGATTTGAACAAACTTGAATCTGACCCCCCTAGAGATGTTGTATACCAAATGTGAAAGCATTCTGACAAGTGAATCTGAAGAAGAAGATTTTTGAAGAAATTCCCTCATATTGTACTAAGTTAAATTTCATGTTCCCATATGGAGCCCAAATATTAACCTAGGCACTCGAATTGAACAACCTGGAATCTGACCCCCCTAGAGATGTTGTATACCAAATATAAAAGCATTCCGACTGGTGGATCTGAAGAAGAAGATTTTTAAAGAAATTTTCTCATATTGCACTAAGTAAAAATATGGGCTACCATAGTGAGCCCAAATATATACCTAGGAATTTGATTTGAACAAACTTGAATCTGACCCCCATAGAGATGTTGCATACCAAATATCAAAGCATTCTGACTGATGGATCTGAAGAAGAAGATTTTTTTAAATTACCCTCCATATTGAACAAAGATAAAAATTTGGGCTTCCGTAGGAAGCCCAAATATTAACCTAGGGACTTGGTTTGAACAATCTAGAATCTGACCCTCATAACAATGATGTATACCAAATATTAAAAGATTCTGACTGGTGGTTCTGAAGAAGAAGATTTTTAAAGAATATTCCCCATATTACCCTATGTTAAAACTTCGGGCTCCTGTAGAGAGCCCAAATATGAACCAATGAGCTTTATTTCTACAAACTTTTATCTGACCCCCCTATGAATGCTGTATACCAAATATCAAAAGATTCTGATGATTGGTTCTGGAGAAAAGATTTTTTAAATTTTTGCAAATATGCTGACTCAGCATTTTTTCGATGCCCATTACAGAACATCCTAACATAACCGATGGCAATTTTTTTTTACCATTCCATTCTACTGGTCGTAAGGATACTTCATACCAAATAAAAGCTCTCTGTTCCGTGGATTGGGGAAATATGGGCTTTTGAAAAAATTTCTAATTTTTAGCTCCCAGGGTTCCCATGGGGATGCAGGAATTTTTTTTTTTTGCATGGGTCAAGTACTTATGACCCAATACTACCACAAACCAAATTTGGTTCATACCGGACCATCGGTTCAGAAAATAGAAATTTAGGGCAGGGTCAAAAATCTTACCCCTCCTATTACAAAGCCAAATATTACTTTACGAACTTCGTTTGAACAAACTTAATTCTACACCTCATATGGAAGCTCCATAGCAAATATCAAGTCATTGTACACACTGGTTCTTGAGAAGAAAATTTTTAAAATATTTTGGAGCATTTTCCCCCACTCCCTCCCTATGGGGCTGGGCATGCTGAGTTGAACAAAAATGAAATGCCCCTTTGGGACCATCACTCACACAAACTTTCACTTGAATTGGCCCAGTGGCTTTGGAGGAGAAGACCAAAACATGGTGTTGACGGACGCCAGACGCCGGACGACGGACGACAGACGACGGACGCCGGACGCCGGACGACGGACGGGAAGCGATTAGATTAGCTCAGCTTGACTTTGTCAAGATGAGCTAAAAAAACAGAAAGCTTAGGAGTTTAACCCGGAGGGTTCATGGAAGGATAGGGAAGGAACACATAATCAACAGCAGGTAAATCATTAGCAAAACTAATGACGTCAAGACGTATATCCCGAAATTGGATAACATCAAATAATTTTCATATTATTTAAAAGTTACAGCCCTGAATGTCTCGAACCACTGTTGTTCACTTCCATCATCCATTTACTGCCTTGAATCCACCATATATTTCATTGATTTGTGTCTGGCATCCACCAAAAGAGAGATTTAAAGCACAGATGTCAGTTGAGATGTCTACTGACTTTGGGCCAAACAAAGAATGATGTTTGCACCCAATTCTGGTCTCTTCCTGTGTACTGCGCATGTGCAGATAGTAAAAGTATGGAGGGCCAGGTAGGACTTTTAATTTTCGGTATTGTATGCAAATTTTGGGGATTGGGGGGGGTTCAAAATTTGTGTTTGGCACTTGATAATATTGAGTTTGCACCAGCTAAGTCTGGGCATTGGTTATTAGTATAAAAATATCATTTGTCAGGACTTTAGATTGGTCTTATTTGGGGAAAATGCATACTCACTATGTCAGTTATGGATTAGCCCCAACAAAGAAAACTTTTATAATACTGACTGTCCAAAATGCCATTTTCTGGCTTCTCTGGGATTTATAGGTGCCTAACCCTTAAGGGGCTGGACAATTGTCGTGAATTCACACCTGACAGCTGCCTGTACACATCCAGTGGCTTAATAGTGATTTCTAGTTAAGTCTTGGCTACCTGTTAAGGCAGAAACTAGAAACCACTGCCTAGATAGTTTGTATATTGTCATCAAGACCTCCAAATGATGGCATTTACAGGGCACCTGCTCTGAGGTTGTAAAAGTCAGAAATAGGCCTTTAGGGGTTAAAAATATCTACTAAATCACTTATTGATGAAACTGGACAAAGAAGAATAAAAAAACAACTGTCTGTTATGCCTTTTAATTCAAGAACATCCCCTCAATTTGGAGACAATGATTAAGACGGTGAATTAGAGAGGGAGAGGGAGGGGATTTTCAGGCTTGCATTTATTTTTAAAACAAGTCATTAAAGGTTTGAAACTCTCTTTGGAAATGAAAATATTATTAAGTTTTGAGCTGAGACTCTTGATAAGTGTTCACAACCTGCTATATCACAAGTGTCACAAAGATTAAAAAAGAAAAGGTCCACATAAAATCAGCACAACAAATATGTCTAAAATCCTATCACTATATAAAACATATCACCATGAAAGATCCCTCTCCAACACTGTGTCACAGCATTTAAAAAGACAAGTGTTCCCTTAACCTGTCTAGCTTCACTCAGAGATTAGTTTTCAGGAGCAAATACCTCTTTGATGTATATGTAATGTATCTGTAATTTGCGTGAAAAAAAAAAATTGGTAGTGAACGAGCAGATGATATAAAGAGCAAAAAGTCTGAAGCGAGGCTCGGTAATAATTTAATCCAACAGCTCGACAGAGGTGTTGGATTAAATTATTACCGAACCTCCCAACAAACCAGGACGGTTTGGCCAATTTAGTCATTGACAGATTTAACTGAAATGATACCTTCCAGGGTGCCAGAGTTGAAAGGGTTATGGTGATTTGATGTTTGCCCTCAAACTGTGATTTTAACCATGAAAAGATGGACTCTGCTGTAATATTCTACACATGGGCAAGTCATAATTCAATTATGGCTAGGAGAAACAAATGCTGGCAAAGGCAGGCCATACAAACAAATGTTGGCAATGGATAGATGGACTATGGAAGGGTTGAAGGATGCATGTCACACCATCTACAAGTATTCATATCATTTTGTCGAAAACTTATTATTATAATGTTATTATTTATTGGTGTTTAAGGTCACATATTTCTGCACATTAGCTAATCGGGACCACAACATGGATATAAAATCAAGTCCAGCCAATCATTTATACCAATCTTGCAAATTTCAGAAGACTTTCAAGGTCCATCCCAGGCATTGTGACCAGGTCCTGATGAACCAATAAAACAGAGCTTGTTTACCCCATTAAACAAGCATCGATTCACATTCAAGAGTGCTGTGTGTTACAGGGTACAGGCCTGAATATGACACATGACAAACTGTATATTCGTAATATGTTTGCTTTCAAGCTCAGCCCCTGTAATAAGGGCAAATTTGCCTCGGTCAAAAAATGTACAGGACAAAGATTTTGTGTCAACTAAAAGCATAGGTCATGAGCAGAATATAGTTGAGTGGCACAGCTGTGAGGTAGGGGAGAACATGAGAGGGTGCTCTCTTCCCATTGGTGAGGATAGTGGGGCCTTCCCCAGAGAATCGTTTTCTAGATGGAAGCTGTAAAATGCTCTGATGGTTTCTCTGAACGCAAGTGCATTGTTGTAACCTTCCAGAGTTTGCTGAAATGCATTGTTCTCACACCTTGGGACTACATATCCATTTTAAAGTGGAATGATTTGTATTTACAGGTATAGAAATGGAGATACAAAAAACACATTAAGCATGGCACACTGTCTGTTTGTAAAATACAAGTTTATAAAGTCTTGTCAAAAAATGTTCAGTGGTTAAGAAAGGCTCAGTCAAACATTACTTACTGCCATCAATTTTATGTGGTGTTTGATGAATTCTACCATATTAGTTTTAGACTTATAGATCAGATTTGACTAACAGATTTTAAGCAGGGCCTTCATGCATGATCATGACAGTGAAGATGTGAACCCACTTATCATAGTTATTATGTGTGTCACACATTCACAAAATCTGTGTGAGGGTTAACCCTTTTCATTGATTAGCAGATGACAGCTGCTACAAACAAACTATTAGTTGAAAATAGAATATATTACATTTCTGGAATTCACTTTAAAAAGAATTTTCACAATTCAGCATAAGTATTTCCATTAATTCCTTGCACCCTTTCTGCACTCTATGTAACATGTAACCAACTAACCCTGAGCATTTTACAGCCTAAGACAGTGTATATTTCCATGTAGTGTGTGATATGATAGCCCATCAACTAATCCTGTCCAATGCCTAGGGTTAGTCTGTGTATGTTAGCTTACTAACTAGCTCAGTGCAATGCACAGGGTTAGTCACACTCAGGGCTCAAAATAAGCGGTGTCGCGTCGCTTTTTGATATGCAAAACCTGCAAAAAGCTACACAATGTTAAATTATGTATAGCATTTTGCGATACAAGATAATCAACTGCAGCCTATTAGGCTGCAGTTGATTATCTTGTATCGCAAAATGTAAATGAAAATTTGCAAACAAATTTGAAAACTAGTTCATTGATGCTTTACTTCTGATTGTGGAACATTCCAGGCATAAACCAGATTAACTCTCCATCAAGCATCATTAGCAACTTCATATGTAAAATGAGTTCTGTTGGTTTAAATACTTCGTGTTTTTACTAACATTTTGCATAAAATGTCCATTAAAAATAACTACAAGCCCATCAAATTAAAAATCCCAGCTTCCATTTTGAGAACTCTATTAAACAACCAAGACGCCATTTATAACAGTATACAAGTCTATGCAACCCTTAAAGGCAGTTCTGTTAAAAAAAACATAGTAAATGTTTCTGTGTTGCAAATTATTTGGAAATGCCCAGAAATGGATGGAAACTATTCTATCTACTTAGAAGAAATCAATACAAAACAGCATAACATAACTCTGGTATACAAAAATAGCTATGTAATTTTTACAAAATGCTATTCATTTTTTGGAAATGCGTAGCATTTTGCTATGCAAAGAAAAAAAGTTATTTTGAGCACTGGTCACACTTTTCTTTCTAACTATAAATAAGATCATCTCTATTATGCAAATAACCGTGTGTATAGCATAGCGTTAGTGAGTGTATATTTTCATGTAGTGTTTGACATGGTAGTTATCAATTTTTTATGAACAGAAATTGTGACTAACCCTGTTCATTGCACAGAGTTAGTCACACTTTTAGATAATAAAAAGTTTTCATTATTAACTGAGTAACTAACCCTGTGCACTGTACAGCAGAAGTGCAAATCCCAACATAATGGCCAAAACCAGCTAGTACTATTTTCAAAAAGCATTCAAACTCAGCTTATGACCCATTGGTTTTTTAGTGCATTCCAAAAATAAAAACATTCTTTTTTCAATTAATAGCTTGTTTACAAAGGGGGTTTTCCAGATAACTACAAGTTTTTTCAAACATTTCTTCTTGAACAGGGTTTATAACCCTGAAATGAAATGGGCTCAAAGAGCTCATTCTAAAAGGAGTTCACTGTTACTTTACAGCAAAATTAGATCTGTTACTCACTGAACTCATTCACCTCAAACTTCGTAGATGCAGACGTCTCCAACTAAAAAACAAAATAAATCATAAAATTACAATGATAGTGACAATGACACTGTAGCTTAACTTGACTGTGTGTAGTGTTTGATGAAAAGGATAATATTCAATGTTTATAAAAGGATTATGAAATAAGACAACAATTGTGATAATTGAGAATTTCTGTTCCCTACATGCTATGTTTTCAACAAGACTAATATGGGGGGTAGCCTGTAGTAAAGAACTGAGGCCTGGGTTGATGTGGCCCTCACAGTTAACGTATGTCAACCAAAGTTACCAAGTTACAGAAAAATCATTCCAAAATGAGACATCCTACCAAGTTACAATAAAATTTATTTATTTAGTTATTTATTTATTTATTTATTTATTTATTTATTTATTTATTTACGAGGGTTTAACAACACTTTAACAGCCAAGGTCATATTGTGTCAGTGACAGTTTTATGGGTGGAGGAAGCCGGAGTACCCGGAGAGAACCACCGAGCAGCTGCCAGCTCCCCAACATCGTAACTCTGCACTGAAGCTCAAGCAAGGTTAGATTGGTTGAAGACATGCGCACCATCGACGTGCAGTACACCTTAGTACATAGCATCACCGTGCCCCCATGTGGACAATCGAGGTGAACTGCCTTGCCCAAGCACACAATGCGAGAGTCCGAATCGATCGCCCAGACTGTCACCCAATCCAAGAACTAACCGGGTTTGACGTTGCTTAACTTCAGTATCTGATGAGAACCGGTAACCGCAACACCACCGCGTCCCCGAAATCCCTTTATAAAAATGACTTAGAGACTTTGCTAAAGGAATCTAGGTTATGTGCACATCTGGCGGTCAAAGATGACTGATCGCGACCAAAATAGGACAGACTCATCTAGATATCATACCAAGTTATCCTACCATGTTACAATGAAATCCCTTCATAAAAATGACCTGTAGACAGTGCTAAAGGAATCTAGGTCACATGCCCAAGAGGTGGTAACAGATGACAGATTGTGACCAAAATAAAGATCATACTGAGTTATCCTACCAAGTTACAATGAAATCACTTCATAAATATGAACTCTTGACTGTGCTAACAAATCTAGGTCATGTGCCAGCGCCACCGTCACAGTTGATCGATCACAACCAAAACAGGACATTCTCATCTAGACATTATACTGAGTCATCCTACCAATTTAAAATCTCCTCATAAATGCAACCTGCAGACTGCGCTAAAGGAATTTAGGTAATGTGCACCTGCAGACATGACAGTTGACCGAACCTGACCAAAATAGGACGTACTCATCTGGACATTATACAGAGTCATCCTACCTATTTACAATGAAATCCCTTCATAAATGCAACCTGTAGACTGTGCTAAAGGAATGGAGGTAACAGTTGACCGATCGCAAACAAAATGTTCTCATCTAAACATGACCTCGAACCTGCACATGACATTTAGTGATTATCAGACAGGAACTTCGGGATGTACCCTGTGCTAAAGAAAATGTGAACAGACTCACAGACTTCTGCATGCATAATGGCAATAACTTATTTTGACTTTGTCAAGTTAAGCTAAATGAAAGTGTCAATGACACTGTAGATTAACTTGTCTGTGTATTGTGTGTGTTGTGTTTGATGAAAAGGATAATGTTCAATGTTCATGAAAGGATTATAAAACAAGTGTCATCGTGCCCCCACGCGGGCAATGGAGATGAAGTGTCTTGCCCAAGGACACAACGCGGTTGCCGCAGGTGGGATTCGAACCGAGGACCTCTCGGCTTGCAGCCTGCACCTCTACCTACTGAGCCACTGCGCTCCAGTTACAATGAAATCCTTCCATAAATACGACCTATAGACTATGCTAAAGGTTTTCAGGTTTTGGGCTCGGGCAGCCATAACAGCTGAATGATCACGACCAAAAGGGGACATTCTCATCTAGACATTATTTGGAGACATCCTACCAAGTTACAATGAAATCACTTCATAAATATGACCTGCAGACTGTGCTAAATGTTTTCGGGCATCGGGTCCCTGTAGCTGTCACAGTTGAACAACCGCATCCAAAAAGGGAAGTTCTCATCTAGATATTATAAGAAGTCAACCTACCAATATACAATGAAATCCCTCCATAAATATGACCTGCAGACTGTGCTAAAAGTTTTCAGGTTTTGGGCTCGGGCAGTCATTACAGCTGACAGATCATGACCAAATGGGGAAGTTCTCATCTAGACATCCTACGGAGTCATCCTACCAAGTTACAATGAAATCCCTCCATATCAAATATGACCTGCAAAGTGTACTAGAAGTTTTGGGGTTTTGGGCTTGGGCAGCCATCATGGTTGACAGATCATGACCAAAAGGGGACGTTCTCATCTAGACATTATACAAAGGCATTCTACCAAATTACAATGAAAAAATCCCTTCATAAGTATGACCTGTAGACTGTGCTAATGGTTTTGGGGTTTTGGGCTCAGTCAGCCATACCGGTTAACCGACTTCCGCACGTGTGATGGTAATAGCTTATCTTGACTTAGTCAAGTTAAGCTAAAAATGATGAAATTTGAAATAATGTTCAACAGACGTCAAAGACTATATCGATGAAACCTTTTCTTAACATGTTCACAACACACAATACATATTAATAACTTATCAAAAATGTGTGGAGATATTGGCTAGAAACATATCACAGGGCTACCTGTTTCACTTTAAGAGCAGCATATTTCAAACAACCCAGTGTGTTATTAATCCAAACATTTGGTGGGAAGTCTGTACTTTAATTTTTGATGTGGTTTGTCTTTGAAAATGTAGTGCTTCATTTCTGACAAGCGATACTGCATTTCTGCACTCATAAAGCTCAGGCCTTTAAATTCATTTATTTTGGGCACACCATTTTGCCCTAATGTGGGCACATTAAAACCAGAAATAACAGCCTTATCCTGTTATGTTTTATTGCCATGCCTTTTTTTGTGTTTCTATGATCATATTACAATGGAAGTTATTCTCAAATATAGAAGAGGCACAGAGAATTTACATATTTTTCTTGATGCCTTCACACCTTCCCCAATTTGGGCACACCTGTAAATTGTGTGAAATTGGGGTAATCCAAAGGCATGAAAGCACCTTATCTACAAGAGAGGTACAATTTTTTTCGCAGTCCTAAATTATCACAGCAGTATATATCTAATAATTTCTACACCACACTCCAGACCCACATGGACTTTAACCCTTAACCCTTTACCTAACGTATCGACTGCATCTGACCGAGTAATTTACAAATTAATCATTTGATAAAAACATATTTTTCAAAACATTTCAACAAAACCATATCATCTGACCCTTCATTGCAACGAGTTCGACGAGCTCATTTTAAGGAGGGGTCTCATGATATGGTTTTGTTGAAATTTTTGGAAATTTTTTTTTTTTAAATAATTAAAATAATAAATTATGATATCCTGTCTGTTGGGTAAAGGGTTGATGGCCGGTAGATTTTTGTACCTCTTTGCTACAAATTGGACAGTGTACATCTTTGGCTTTGCAGTTTTTTGTAGGCATGTCTTGGCAGTCAAGACCTGTTTAAAAATGAAAGTGTCAATGACACTGTAGCTCAACTTGTCAAGACAAAGACATGTACATGTATAGTATGTGACACAGCAATGACAAACATCTAGGTAATGACCTGATAACAAAGGTACATATAAAGTATTGTAATGGTCTGTACATAAATACTGAGCGTTGCCTGTAACAAATGTATAGGTAAAGTATTGTAAAGGTGGGTGACAGTCAGATGCTAAACTAGAAAAGAAATCTTTGAGTCCCAGAGTGGGTCTGACTGAACCCCAAAATATTTGTTCTCATAGCACAGTGATAACAAAGGCACCCCAAAACACACTCATTCCTGTCCCAAGGTGAAAACAAAGGTACCCAAGAAGTTTCGTGAAGATCAGTTCACAAATATGAGCTGTGTAGAAGTTGTGACAAAAAACTGATTGGACATAATTTCGGTACAAAATGGCCACTGGCAGCCATCTTGAATTTTGGACCATGCCCAGAAACACTCGTTCTCGTCCCAAGGTGATAACAAAGGTACCCAAGAAGTTTTGTGAAGATCGGTTCATAAATACAGCCTCTAGCCCGAGCCGTATTGACATGTGCACTTACAGAGTATAAGTAGCACTGAATAAATCAAAGTTCATCTAATTTGCATAATTTCTGCACGAGAAAAAAACCCGAACTATATGTGATGTATTCCATGTTACTAAACATTCATACAAAAATTTATTCAAATCAGAACTTTCATACAGAAGTTCTGTACAAAAGACTGATTGCACTAATTTTGGTACAAAATGGCTGCTGGTGGCCATCTTGAATTTCGGACCACACCCAAAAACACTCGTTCTCATCCCACGGTAATAACAAAGGTACTCAAGAAGTTTCGTAAAGATCGGTTCATAAATACGTCATCTAGCCTGAGCCGTATAGAAGTTGTGTACAAAAAACTGATTAGACCTAATTTCGATACAAAATGGCCACTGGCAGCCATCTTGAATTTTGGACCGCACCCAGAAACACTCGTTCCTGTCCCAAGGTGATAACAAAGGTACCCAAGACGTTTCGTGAAGATCGGTTCATAAATACAGACTCTAGCCCGAGCCGTATTGACATGTGTACTTACTGTGTGTAAGCAGCACTGAAAAAATCAAAGTTCATCTAATTTGCATAATTTCTGCACGAGAAAAAAACCCCTATTATATGTGATGTATCCCATGGTACTAAACATTCACACAAAAAATTATTCAAATCAGCGCTTTCATATGGAAGTTCTGTGCAAAAATCTGACTGCACCAAATTTCGTACAAAATGGCTGCCATCGGCCATCTTGAATTTCGGACCGGACCCCAAAACACTCGTTCTCGTCCCACGGTGATAACAAAGGTACCCAAGAAGTTTTGTAAAGATCGGTTCATAAATACGGCCTCTAGCCCGAGCCGTATTGGCATTTGCACTTACAGTGCTGAAAGTAACACCAAAAAACATCAAAGTTAGTCTAATTTGCATAATTTACGCACGAGAAAAAAACCCATATTATATGTGATGTATCCCATGGTACTAAACATTCATACAAAAAATTATTCAAATCAGAGCTTTCATATGGAAGTTCTGTACAAAAAACAGATTTCTGCATTGTGGTACAAAATGGCAGCTGGCAGCCATCTTGAATTTCGGACCGCACCCAAAAACACTCGTTCTCGTCCCACAGTCATAACAAAGGTACCCAAGAAGTTCCGTAAAGATCGGTTCATAAATACGGCCTCTAGCCCGAGCCATAGCAGCTTGGCACTTACAGCTCTGAAAGTAACACTAAATAAATCAAAGTCAGTCTAATTTGCATAATTTACGCACGAGAAAAAAACCCGTATTATATGTGATGTATCCCATGGTACTAAACATGTATACAAAACTTTATTTAAATCAGAACTTTCATACAGAAGTCCTGTACAAAAAACTGATTTTTGCATCATCGGTACAAAATGGCCACTGGCAGCCATCTTGAATTTCGGACCACACCTAAAAACACTCGTTCCCGTCCCAGAGTCATAACAAAGGTACACAAGCAGTTTCGTAAAGATCGGTTCATAAATACGACCTCTAGCCCGAGCCATAGCCAATTGTTGACGTACGGACAGACGGACGGACGGACGGACAGACGGATGACGGACGACGGGCCATGACAATAGCTCAAATTTGACTTTGTCAAAGTTGAGCTAATAACTACCAATGTACTTGGAATTAACTTGTTGAAAACATGTGCAGAGAAAAAAACTACATCAACCAACAAAGGTAAAAGTTTAATGTCTCATGATTTCATACTAATTTTACAAGACACTGTGAGCCAATAAAAATGTTCAACAAGGGGAATGAATTTCAATGAGGGATTACCTAAGAACCCCAACTTTCTTCTTGCGGGGCAGTGGGGTGGGGGGGGGGATTTGAAGTTTTTGAAGACATTTATTTTACAACAAGCTTATACATGAATTTTCTACAATACCAGTAAAATCAGATGAAAGGGAACTCTGTGTAGAGGGGCGCTACACTCCACACTCTTGCAAAATACAGAGGGTAGATTTTCAAAGTTGCACTCACAAAAATAATCAAGTACTTAAACTGTACATATGGTGAAATCACTGCTTTTGATAATAATTATTTAGTGAATAAAGCTATTTGGTTTAATATGCATAACAATGTTAAAAGCGCTAGTTTTTTTGCTCAATTGCTTTACACTCAACTGTAACATAAAATCTGTTGTCAATGTAATTGTTTTTATCCAAAGAATCAATCATGACAACAGCACTGCATTTTGGTTTGCAAGCAATTTAATAGTTCCTTGTTTAACCCTTTATCCAAAGCAGACGATATCAAAATTTATTATTTTAAATAACATTTTTTAACATTTTACAAAAAATTTCAACAAAACCATATCATGTGACCCCTCACTGGAACGAGCTCATCCAGCTCATTCCAATGAAGGGTTACATGATATGGTTTTGTTGAAATATTTTGAAAAATAATATTTTTTTATCTGCTGAATTTGCACATTACGTGGACAGATGTGGCCGATTCGCTGGGTAAAGGGGTAAAAAGACAAGTTGGTCACTTTTTAGTTTTAGAGGAGCTATTGTAAGAAAAATTGGTCATTACCACCCTGGAGGTTCCAAGATGGTGAACTGAAGTCTTGATCTTGTCTTTGGGGTGTATATCAACCCATCCTTTGGACTCATCAATATATGACCAGAGACAAGATCTCTACTTCAAAACACCATTGCGGTATCACCCCCCCCCCCCCCCCCCCAACCACCAGGGTGGTGATAACCTCTGTTCTGTTAATCAGAATTTATACTGTCTTAACATTAACAGTCAAATAGGATATTTCATTTTCAAACTGACCATGTTTTTTCAATAGTGTACTGTAAAAGTGCAACTTACCCCATCTGAAAAGCCAGCTGTGACTGTCCAGTTGGACCCAAATACCGGATAGCTTGCAATCTGGAACTCCTCATGTATGAAAGTCCCATTCCAAATTTTATATTCCTCATGTTGTACAATATTTTGTGGGTTCTATAAAAAAAGACATTTTCAAAATAAGAGATATCCAAAACTAAAGTATTTCAGAATCTAAACCTGCAATTTATAAATTGTGAATGTGAAAGGGGAATTACTGAACCTTGATATGAAACAATCCTGACAGCATAACATATATAAGCTTTCACTGGAAGGGCAGAGGTCCTTTTTCCATGCCTTGTTTGTGGCTGAAAGCAAGTGATACTGAGATGTCAATTACTGGCTTAGAAATATGACTGGCACAAAACTCTTGGTACCTGCCATCATGCGAGACATCAAAAAATATTATTTGCAGGCTTGTATACAATTTATTCGGGTTAAAAATATCATTGTAGACTTTTTTGAACTTTTAAAAATAATTTCAAGAAAGTAAGGTACAAAACTAGAAATTGAGAAAATAAACCATACACACCTTTATTTGAATCTTCACTGGCCAACGAGCAATTTTTAGACTTTCATCCAAAGGAATAATTCTAATTTTTACTGAAAATAATAATGTAAACTTAAAATTTAGTTGTCTAAAGTAGTGTATACATACATTAAACATTTATTATTAACTAGCATGCCCATCCGTCGCAGGACAGGAAGCCCAGTCTGCACAAGGTCAGAAAAGTAGCCCACTCCATATCAAAGCTGAAATTTCGAGCTGATCAGAATTACAGACTTCCCATTTATATAATAGGTTACTTTTCAAACACACAGTGTGTGCTAGTGGCTCAGGATAACATGTTATGGAAATCATCTTTTTCAAGTCTATGAAGACTCTGCCTTCACAAAGGTCTGGAAGACTATGTGTCCACCATGGCCTACCTGGGCTGTCCAGAGCCAAGGTAGGCCTTGGTGGGGGCAGTCTTACAGCAATTTATTCATTCATTTAATTAATGACACTTTCAACAGCCAGAGCAAAGTCCCGCGAATCTTAAATGTTGGATCAAATCAAACCCCTAATTAGGCAGAGGATTTTAAATAAGTCAAATAAAATCTCCAAAAAATATCTCAAGGCTTTTCAAGTTGTAGATATTAGAACCTTCTTACAACAATAAATATTGACATGCCACACTCGGGTATTGTATTCAACAGCGAGGTCTCCGCTGGGACAAGTCCATAAAATAGTGGAATATTCCAAAATGAATGAAAGTAGGTTCAAAAACAGAACCTCCTTGGATTCTTCTACTATACAAGGGTATTGATGACAGTAGGATTGTGAGAATATCTCTGAAATTTGAAAATTTCTAAATCAGTGTGACTCAAATCAAATCAAATTGATTCACTAGGATGTCGAATTGAATCCAATTCTGAAGCAGTGTAAGACCCTAAGCCAGGGTTAAATTGTGTCAGACAGTTTTACAAGGGATGGAAGCCTGAATAGCAGAGAAAACCCATGAGCAATGGCAAGTAAATGTTGGACTCCCCCACTTGCAAACCCCGCACAAAAGGCGTTAGTTAGCAGCTGCTGAATGCATGTGTACCATGGACATGTAGCATGCTAAATAGCACACTGGGACAGCATGCTCCCGCTTATGCAATTGGGATTAAGTATCTTGCCCCAAGACACAATGCAGATAATGCAAGTGAGGATGCACCAACAACCTTTAGCTCTGAAGACCAATGCTCTAACCAAGGAGCTACCATGCTCCTCTTACAGTGATTATCTTCTAATCCTTTGACCAACGAATCAACCACATCTGCCAGCATAATATGCAAATTCAGCAGCTGAAACATATTATTTTTAAAAAAATTTCAACAAAACCATATCATGTGACACCTCTTTGGAATGAGATCACCAATGCCCCTTTGGGACCATCACTCACACAAACTTTCACTTGAATTGGCCTCGTGGTTTTGGAGAAGAAGACCAAAACATGGTGTTAATGGACCATGGACAAGGGACGGAGAGCGATGAGATTAGCTCAGCTGGACTTTGTCAAGGTGAGCTAAAAAATACAGATACTGATATTAATTTCTATCTTAATTTGCAGTTTTTGTTTGAAGTATGTTGAAAGTCTGGTGTCTGTTAAAGGTGTGAACTTTAGACCTCACCAATTCACGTGCTGTTCTGAAGAAAATTTCAAAATCATCAGTCGATGAATGCATGTTGTTGAGTATATTGAATATTTATCAGTAAAATCAAAGATGGCAACCAGAGGCCACATTGTTCAAGCTTCCCCCATGAAACTCAATTGCTCACATTTAGATACCAAACCATGCTGACATTAAATTTTATACATGTACTAATCAGATGAGGGATACAGCAGGGTTCTTCACACACATTTTTATTATGAAATTTCATGACTTTTCCTGGGAATATTCCAAAACATTAATATGATTTCTTGGGCAAATCTGGATATGAAATTCAAATGTTTCAAGCAGCTGGGTCATGGAAAAGTCCCAGATTATCCAAGACTTTTTCATGAACCAGATGCTTGAAGAATTCTATTTTTGTTCTCACTACAACATTACACAGAATTGTAAGTATCAATATAATATCATGCATCATTTAACCCTTTGCCCAATATACGTCAAAACTTGTTATTTCAATTTTTTTTTCAAATTTTTCACAAAATTCCAAACCATATCATTTGACTTCTCATTGGAACAAATTCCATGAGCTTGTTCCAGTGAGAGCTCATATGATATGGTTTGTTTTTCAAAAAGATTTATGTAATTCTTGTTGTTTGCACTTTACAAAACTGCATGGTATTGTGGGGCCAGATATACGGCCAGGTTGATATAGGCGTTATATTTTGTGGGAAATTCCCATGGCTTTTCCAGACAAGAAGCAAAAATACCCCTATTTTTCTAGAACCTCCAAGCCTGGAAAATTATGTTTCCATTTTCATGACTTTTTCAAGTTTTCAGGACCTGTGTGAACCCTAGAACACAATGTAGGGTGTTCTCAGTGAATTGCCATATAAAAAAAAAAAAAACCAAAGATGATCAGTACATTGGAATTTTATAAAGAATTGTGGCTAATTCCACTGACCAGGCCTGGCATTCTTAAAAATGCAGCAGGGCTCACATAGCCTAGAGGAGCGATTAGCTCTCCTTAAGGCTACAAAAGCTAAAATTGGCAAAATGAAGTTGTACTATTAATGAATTCTGCCTAGTGGGCTTTGTACATTTTATTTGGTGCCGCTAACACCGGCTGCTAATAGACGGCTGCACATTTTATTAGGTGCTGCTAACAGACGGCTGCACTGCCCCTCCCACACCTCCGGGCCTTGTAGGCCCGGAGGTTTGGGAGGGGTTTGTGTGGCCATCATGCAGAGACCACTAACATAGCAGAGATCTGAAATCCTGTGGGTTTCAGGAACAGGCTGTTGTGTTAATCATTATTTTCTAAGGCTAGGGGGCTATTTTTGCTCTCCTCAATTTTTTTAAGGCAAGCAGTAGGCGAGCAAATAAATCGCTCTCCTGAAAATGCCAGGCCTGACTAATGCCTTATGGGTTAAGAGCTTTGTACACAAAGGGTCTGGATCTATTGGTTTTTGGAGTAGACTGAGTTCAGCTAGAGGTCATAGGTTCAAACCTCAGCTCTCACACTTTCATTCCTGCAACACAGACCTGCTCCCCCACATAAAGCTAACCTGGGCTCTTGAGTTCAGGTTGACAGGGGATAGGACCAGGTGCCAATGTCTTACTGAGATTACATCTGTTTTCCAGTTTACTGACTACCTAAGAGTCAGGTAAGCATGTATTTCAGCAGTGCTGTAATACCCTTGCAACACAGGAACCACGTAAATTTTGTTCAGAAATATATATAACACAGTCAAGGGCTGATCTACTTCGCCGAGAGCCAGCCAGTATGTTGAGATTGCTGAAGGGCATGAAAACTAAAGCCAACAATGATGCATGTAATCTGCAATACTCAACAGATCTCATTCATTTTCTTTCAGTGTTTGTAGGAAGCATTTCCAACTTGATACTATCAGTGCTCCTCGATGTGTCTTAATAGCGTGGTAGGAATACAATACACAAAGCTATATTTGGGACTAATGCACTTTACATTGAGAAAAACACACTTTAAGCCTCCAAATGTGTTTAATATAAAACCGCCAATGTGCACTTTTCTCGAATTTGAAGGTTGTGGAAGACACAAACTATACAAGGCAATCTTTGTTGATATCTTAAAAGTAATGAGTCTCTGCAGGGTTTATATTTCGATGAGAATCAGGGAATCGATTTGCAGAAAAACTTGCACAACAAAACCTGCAAGAATCCATGTAGATTCTCGCTGCACTTCTGCAAGGATTCGCGTGAAAATAATCAAGTCAGTTTTAACCCTTTGTTTAAGATATTTGGAGCAAATTAACTAATACAAGACTAACATGACCTGAAATATCCTGACACTTTGTCAATAAGAGGGACAACGCAAAACGTTAGCCAAGGCCCCTGCCTAGCCAAATATTTTCTAAGTCAAAAGAGTGAAAAAGGACGATAAGAAACGAAACCCACGCTACACAGGTATCGTTCCCCCATGATGCTCTATCACAACACAATATATCATTCAAATCGGAGTAGCAGTGGCTGAGATACAAGAGAAAATGTTGGCACAGATGGACGTACAGACAAAAAGGATGGACAGATGAACAAACAAATGGATGGAGGTCTCCACTAAGTACCCCTATAAAACTGTAGAATGAGCCAGTTTCAATGACATCCAACTTTGTAAGGTTTTATTGGTAAATATTGTTCATTTTTTAAAAAAAATTATCAAATTCTGGACAACCAAATTTTTATTATCCACACCCAAACTACTTGTATGGTGATATGTTCAAACAGACTGATGGACGGAATCACTATTTTTTTAAGTTTAACAAGGACCACAACTCTTGCAAGAAAGTGCAGACAAACCATCTTATGTGGAGATTCTTTCCCCCATGCTGTTCTATCAGCATACAAACGACAACCACATTTGATTTCTATCCACATCCGAGCTATGAGGTGAAATGTTGGAACTTGGTACAGATGGATGGAATCACTATTTTCCAAGACCAGCAAGGGACACAACCCTAGCAATAAAGTTCAGACAGAATCTGTCCTACTGAAGATCCTTTCCCTCGTGCCACTCTATCACAGTATCAGCATACCATAGTCCAAAGGACAACCAAATCTGATTATTCACGCCAGGCATACAATGTAAAGGGTTCATAATATGGATAGACAGAGGTCACACTTGGGTAAGAAACAGCAGGCAAAACCAATCCTGTGCTACAAGGCATAATGATTGCATGGACAGACTCCACAATATACTTCTGAATCCTCATTTGAATCCACCTAGATATACAAGGTTCAGGTGATTACATTTGAGTCATGTGGGAACACCCTCACCGGCACCAGCTCTGCATGTACCCAAGTTTCAGCCGGTGGTCAGGTGACATTATGGTGCAAAAATATAATGGTAAAGGCCAAGAATAGAGGACCGCGCGTTTTTCAAGATATTAAAATATTTTTTACAACTCTTTTGGAGTTTCTTATAATTCTAAGACATGTTTTACACAAAATTAGGGTAAAGGCCAAGAATAGAGGATTCTTGGCCTTTACCAATATAATGGTCTAATCTCCATTTCTATACATATTCATTTCTTCAACTCTATCTGGAAAAAGTTGCGGGAGGTCCCCCTCTTCCGCCCCCCCCCCCACACCACCCCACATTGCCCCAATCCCTGTTCTTGATCATCAATGATCAAGTTGATGAGTTTGGCTTTTGTCAGTTTTGAAACTCTCTTCTGCTTCATAATCATATGAAGTGAATTGGCCAACCAACAGCACGAGTCATACTGAAACGCAGAAGAGTGGGGCATGTCTACTGTCTAACCTTGTCTAGAAGAATGCAGACTGCGGAATGAATCATGCAATTAATTATACACTCTACGGATCGTCTGATGAGTATGGAGTTATTTTCAGACATTTTTTTCAACTTCACCAAGGGAGAGCACTCCGAAATCAAGACACAGTCCTACTAAAAACGACAGAATATGGAAGAAATATGTACAATAATGGTGCGACAATAACGTCCTAAGTAAATAACCCGTAATGAGATGGGGTAGGTGGATGCTGCATTCACTTCCATGTCATCTGTGATTGTGATCGTCTAAACTTTTCTTTATTGTATATGGTATTTTACAAGATTAAGCTATGGTATTTTTTTATTGAATATGGTATGCCATATTCAAACATTGAATATGGTATCGTATAAGGTTAAGCTATTGATCGAAAGCTTTAAAACTATGATTACTGCTATATATATGTCCAAGTTACCAACAGTCGAACATGTTGGGCAACTTTAGGCTAGGGACCTAAGTGCTAATAAACTTGTCCACACACATCCCTGGTTCCAAGCGCCTTCATTTCTTTAGAAGATAGTTTTCTTTTAAATAGAAATTTAAAGTTTGACGTTGATGTTGCAAATGTCTTTGACATTGAACTGCACGAATTATTCTAAATGCAGAGCAAGCTGAACGCGTAAGAACATTAAAGTGTGTCAAAATGCTAGTTTGACGTAGAAAAATGGGATTCAAAGAAAAACATGAGTGGGCGAGTACCCAAGTGTCAATGTCATTTTCCCAATTCATGAATATATTTTTTCCAGATGTTTATCATGTATTTTGTACAAAGCTACTATGATCTAATGAATCTGCAAAAGAAGTCCTTTACACCTAGCAGACACGCAAACATCATTCACTACACATCCCAGGCAATCAAACACCATCCAGGCCTTTGTACCAAAACTATGGTTTGGAACCCGATTGCCTTTTCCCATGCCATTACTTGTCAGTCCAGTGGAAAACGTCTTTAAATTCCTTCAAACTCACATCGGTACTAGTAACCGAAGTCCTCAAAGTATTGCCTTATAAGAATGTCCCTCAAGTGGAATACAAGAAAGAACATTTTCCGTGTTTATCTGCTTTTATCAAGTTTTGTCATTAAGTAATTTAATCGACATTTCGAGGCATTAACTCCTTGCAGCAGATATTCCTGCCAGGACACAAATTCACTTGCGACTGAAAAAAAGTATAAATTAGGCACATTTTACTACATTTCTCTCCTGCAAATGGAATGGGCTTTTTTAACCAATGATTTCTTTAATTAAATTTGGATGAATTTTTCATCAAATCTAGTCATGTCTGCTTCAAAGAGTTAAACGAGGTCTGAGAATCAAGAAAGTTGCATTGTTTCCTTCGACAAGAAACGTAATTCCAATTTTCAAAGTAAGAGAATGATGGCATGTATAGTACGTGGAGAGTGTAGTATCACTAAATCAACCGCAGAGTGGAGATTCCACCCGAGGAATAATTGCAAATTTGTTGCAAAGCATAACCAGCACCAGCAAAGTTTCAGCCAATGGACCTCCGGGTTAAACCCGAAGGTCCATTGGCTGAAACATTGCTTGTGTTTTTTGTCGACATGTACAAAATTAGAAAGTTATAGTTTGGGTGATAACTCCACTCCGCGGGTGATTTAGTTACAATCCACTCTCCACGTACTGTATAACGTTGATGGTACACTTGCCTGCAACTAATCCTAACCCTGCTCGGGTCGGATTAGAAAGTTGGATAATAGGACTCGCCCAACTCAGTTATTCTCTTCTTGCAATATAGGCCTAGCTTCAAGCACTCTTAAAGCTTCCTATGGCTATTGAGAGTAATGGTAAAGACAAACGAAACAAAGGCCCCTTCCTTTCACATACATAATGTGTTTTTTTGGATATGGATGTCTTTAGGGTGTAATCACCACATGTCTGAAGACTGAAAAGTATCATTTATGGCTTGCATGAATCACATTATAGGTTAGAAAATCTGAGAAAATAGTGGCAGGGACGATCGCCTCTCCTGTCCCACTCTTATCTACGTCATTGGCAACATGTAATTTAAACCACAGGACATTCTATTGGCGACAGTTTCTTACATGAAAGAGATATTTCTCCGAAACGTCGAATCCTAAAATATTGCAAAACACCCAATTTCTTATGGTCACTGACTTTGTCTCGTTAGCAACGATTGATCTTTTATGTGCACCGGGATGACAGTGGTCATGAAATAAATCAATCAAAAAGACATTTATTACAAGATATTTATGTCGATAACACTTTGGACGTTGACTTGCAGCAACAAATTTAAGTGGATATTTTTCTCATTATTCAGCATGACAAGTAACAGCAAAGTATTGAATGAACTTTGAAGTTTTATGAACTACACCTGGGCGAAGCCAGGCTAAATGATTTAAGGCAAAATATTTTTTCTAAAAGTGAGGTCCAGGGTCTTCCCAGAGAAAAAAACTCATGTCAATTGGAGCCTTTTTAATGTTTTAATGAAGGCGTAACTACAGCAAAATGACAAAGGAAATAGCAGGTATACATGAACCAATTTTAAGGATTTCACGCAGAAAGGTCAAAATGTAGGTTGATATCTGTCAAGAAAATTGGGGGGGTGGGGGCGATTCTCAGTTCCCCCCATTCACCCAACCTTCGCTACGCCGCTGAACAACTGAAAAGAAACATTTTTCACTTCGATTCTTCGTCACTGAGTGTCAGTTTGAGATGCGCAGAAGTCTCGAGCAACTGAGAAAACATCTAATTTGCAGCCTACTAGCCTACAACACGGTAGGCCTACGCGCAAGAAAATCTTATGAGGAGAATTTTTTCTTCAGATACTTCATTTATCCCGATTCCTAGCATGGCTGACAATTTTCGTCACTGGATGAGATTTACATTAAAGTTTGCGAACCTTAATTTTCCAAAGTTGACAGTAAAATTAATACTAAGGGAATGGGAATTTCATATAAAAATTTGAATTTCAAAATGTTAGCGAAATTATATCATCGATGTGCGCATCATTTCGGCCCCTAAGTTCCAATGAGTTCTATGTGCCAGTAGGCACATAGAACATATTAAAACTCAGGGGGCGATTTCATAAACTTCGGGCATTTTCCTGTACAGTGAATTAAAAATACAGAGGTTATTTTTTTTTTTTAAATTTTTCCCAATCAGTTTGAACGTTTGACTATTATTCTCTGTTTAAAGCCATTTAAGAATACGAAAAAGGCGCTTTCGCGATCATTTAATGTTCTGTAACATTTTTCTGTAAATTATATCAGCAGTGTGCATATCGTGACATAAAATACGGACACTATCCTTTCCATTAATACAATAGACTAGGAGATAAGATTTGCTATTTTTTTTTCTTGGGAAGAATTAAAACTTAGGGTAAAAACACATATGCTAAGCAAGGAGTCAAAGTGGACTGTTACGTAGTTGCTTCCAATTAGTTTGCCACATAAAGCCATGCGTCCTTTTGTAACTTCGAAAGCTGTCTGTTGTTTTCGTTAATTAAAATTAACCAAACTGAACTTCGCTTTATTTCTTCTGATGTCATAGGCGTTTCTCCACAATCGAATGCTTCTCAATTGGAGCTTCCTCGTCCGTCTAATAAGTTCAGGGAACGACGAGATAAGTCAGGGATGGAAACGTTGATAAACCAGAGCGAAAGCAGTATTTATCCTTAACAAAATATCTGAGTTTTCAATTGCTTGATCACTAACATCGTAAGTTAGATAGTAAAGATTTTATTGGCACAAAGGTTTGATGCTACGCGTGATCTAAACATTTTCCTGTGGAGGTATGGGCTACTGAATGGTTCAATGGCGACTCTCTTTACATAAAGCTTACCTGAAGACAAGTGGACAAGGTCTAGTTCTAGTTTAAACAATATTTTATTCCAGACTATAAGTGTACATTGTTTCAAGTTAGACAATAATTAACAAAGTTGTGGAAAAGGATTCAGCAGCAAGCACGTGGCTTATGTAAGCTGGTTCCTTAAAGCATATTACACATGACATATAAGGCGAATTATTCAATCTAGATGTTCGGATAATAAAAGATTGAACAGAAGAGCTGTGTTGTTGAGAAGAAAAGGTAGAAGATTGTGATAGATATGCAGGATCGGGAGCCAGGAGAGTTGATCTAGCGAAAAACGTAGCTAACCATTCAGCTGAGACAATCTGCTCACAGGGTATTAACGCCTGATAAGTCGTATCCCATGTGGCCTCTTTGCAGTACGAATTTAATATCCCTTTGTCCAACACAAGTAATGACAGCACCACTTTCTTTTCTCAATTGTTAAAACGTTTACTGGCAATAAAGAATTCGTGCAGTTTTTGGAAATTGTGCTTGTTATCGCTTTGGCTATATTCAACACACCCATTTAGCAGTATGTCTGTATCAATATATTTAGTTAACTGACCGAGGGTTGCCATTCTCACTCGGTTAAAAAGTGGGCAGTGAAACAAGTAGTGATCAACTGTTTCCGAACACCGCATACACACAGGGGAGATAAACAGAGATGATTTTGGAAAAGGTGGTCATTTAGATTGCTGCAGGATAGGCGTAATCGACAGTGAATTATTTGTGCTTGGCGCGATTTGTCACCGTAAAAGAAAATAGGAACTAGCATTTTATTCCTGTTCAAGTAATTTGAAAACTCAGATAAGGAGTTATTATTTCGAATGTTTAGGGGCAAATTATTCCAGAGGCGTGTGGTGCTGGGCAGGAATGACATCGAGTGTGACTGGGTTCGACAATAGGGTACCACCAAGTCTTCATTCCTACGGAGCTCGAATCTATGAATTGCAGCCAGTGGTGGGGGAATTAGGCAAGCTAGATACCCTGGAGTTAATTTGTGATACATTTTAAAATATTGTTTTAATTTGTAATTTTAAGGTCTAGTTCTGTCGTATAGTAACAATTCAGTAAACATACGCGTGTTCGTATTCCCAAAGACTCTGGTCATCACGAAATGAGAAGATCGGTTAACCCTTTACACACCGATGTCGAAATATCAAAGTGTCAAGAAGTGAAGACTTCCCATAATTATGCAATTAAGAGTTTAACCAATTATTTCTTGTTTGAAAGGGCTCAATAGGCTCTGTCAAACATGATAGATTTTCTTAAATTCCAAGTTATATGACGGAAAAAATCTGCTGCTTGAAATTACAGTATTCCGACCCCAGTGATGACTTTGGTCAATTTCAGATAAGATAAGATAAGATAAATTTAACTGCATCATGATATGGGCCGGCGGAAGCAGCAAAGGGCAAGGGGGGCGAAACTTTCTGATGAGGGCAAGTGCACGTATATTGTCTAAAAATTGGGAGGGGACGCCTCAGATGCTGAAGGCATCTGCACCGAGTGCCGAAGACACGAGGTATTAGAAGGGGGGTGGGGGGGGGGGGGGGGTGGAGGGGTTTTCCCCCAGGAAATTTTTAATGGAGCTCTCAAATTGTGCATTCTGGTGGCCTTTGGCCTGAAATTCCTCTTGTATTTTTATAATAGAAAGAAAATGATTTTTTTACAGCCGGAGGCCGGACCCTGGAGCAGTTGCCCTGTTTACCTACCCCCTCTCGGTGCTAGTATAAGTCTCGGATTATCTAGTGCCATAGGCTTCGAACCAGTTTTGTTGTCGACAAACTCGGCTTTTGGCCATCTAACTAATAAAACAGTCAGGCTGAGCAGGTAGGCAAAATTTGCTGATTCATAGGCCTACTATCCATTGAATGCCATGCCCATGGGCAATTAACCCTTTACCTAACATGAAAAGCAGACGACACTTGCAAAAAAATTCTTGAATAACTAATTTTTTTCATTTTTTGTCTCAAAAACATAGGTTATGACCCCTCGTTGGAACGAGCTCGACGAGCTCGTTCCAACGAGGGGTCATAACCTATGTTTTTGAGACAAAAAATGAAAATATTTTAAAAATTAATTGGCTATTTTTGAGAATAGCGCTGGCCGGTTTTGGCCGTTACGTTGGGTAAAGGGTTAATGTATACATATACATCCATGCCGGAGAATTGATTCTTCAAAGATACAACTGAATAATAGGCTGATCAGTATGATCCTGTTTTTTTCTGATGGTTGATCAATAACAATGCTATTTTTTTATTTTCGGACACTTTCGCCCCCGCTCGCCCCCGTGGGCGAGGGCAAGGGGGGCGACCGCCCCCGTCGCCCCCCTTCTTCCGCCTGCCCTGATCATGATATGATGCTTGCGAATTCATAGGATATTCATTATGCCTCAGTCAGCTTTCAGAATCACGCACTGGGTAGAAACATCGCCTGGGTTCACATCGCGTTGGTTAGAGATACGTAATCCTAAGCCTCCCATAATCCCCAACATTGTGCACATCGCCCCCCCCACCTCCCATCCCATTAGACCAAAGCAACTGGCACTTGCAGATGGACACAGCCTGAGTGTCTCGATCGGACTTGAACTCGCGACTCCTCCACCAAAGCCAAAATGAG
Organism: Pictodentalium vernedei; assembly: GCA_031216915.1. NCBI lineage: Eukaryota > Metazoa > Mollusca > Scaphopoda > Dentaliida > Dentaliidae > Pictodentalium > Pictodentalium vernedei. The sequence goes on along the minus strand of CM062291.1, from coordinate 110,091,356 downwards.
CTGATTAATCATTGTGATACAATGCTCTGAGTATCTTCTGCACCATGAGACCCCGTGTAAAATAATCTCCAAATATAGATCCCCTCGCGTGTCACATTGTGTATGTAATGTATAGAGGACGTATAGCTGACAACAGAAGATTTATGACACACACCGCCCAATCTGAACAGCTAGTTTGATTGATTCGGTTTTTTTTTTATATAAGTCGACCAACGCTCAAAAGTACTTCAGTGTTTATGAAACTGTGCTCCAAAGAGCAGTGCTTTAAGTTAGGAATTCCAGAATGTTTGAAATGATGTCGACATCATGTAATGGACTAAAATCAACTCACCACCAGTTGTCAACGCTTCTAACATTTGTAAATTCGGTTGGGCTACTAGGTTTAAGTATTGTAATGATAATCCATCACAATGAAAACACTGACCTGAAGAATAGGATTCTCGTTTTAGAGAAGCTAACTGCTTCTCTCAGCGTTTTAAATGTATCGGTAAGATAGTTATCATTATTTATAACGGAATCATTTTAGCTCTTAACCCTTTGAACTCGTAAGACCGATTTTTCGGTCCAAGGCATAATTTAGTCCCATTTTTTGTCTTATTATAAGAGGTCTATACACGAGGCATTGATGATAAAATAATAACTGCAGTCTGCAGCCATCTGGCTGCAGACTGCAGTTATTATTTTATCCTCCCTGTATATTGATATTGGACTGACCCATCTCACTGAAAGGCGATACCATTCCAGAAAACGAGGGTTTATAGGGTTAATATTCGGTGGCTCAATGGCTAGAACATTAAACTTCAAACCGAAAGATCCACGATTTTATCCTGACTGGCGGTAAAAGTGTGTTGTCCTTGAGGAAGGCACTTAATCCCAATTGCCCACGCGGTGGCACTGTGTACTAAGGCGTACTGTACATCGATGGCGCACTTGTCTTCAACCAATGCTAACCTTGTTTGTGCGGAATTTGGAACATTGGGGAGTCTGGCAGTTGCTCGCCGCTGCTCGGTGGTTCTCTCTGGATAACCCGGTTTCCTCGACTCGTAAAACTATGCGACACGAGGTGACCTGGCTGTCGAAAGTGTCGTTAAAACCCCACTAAATAAATAATCCTAATTGTACCTAAATGGTATGTTATGTGTGATTTCAAAGTCGCTGACCGGGAAAAAAACATATTTAACTGTGTACCCAACTCAATATAGGAAACGGTATACAAGCAAAATGGCTTCAATGACAAATCAATTTCATTTTTTGCCCCAAAACACAGCTTATGAAACTCGTCCAGCTCATTCCAATTAGGGATGATAAGCTATGTTTTTTTAGAAATAAAATGAAAAAAATGTGAACGGATATTTTTGTAAATAGGAATGACGTTTTAACGGTTATGTAGACAATTTGTAGCCTCATAGTCGCAGAATGAAAACGTCGAGTGTTCTACCTCAGAAAGTTGACGGTCCACATTCTAAAATTAAGACCTTTCGTGGGCCCGCACACAAAGCAGGAGTGCAAGGTGAAAAACGTTGATTATAGCATCACCCCATGGAGCTAGGTCCGCGACAAATGTGTTGTCCGTGTATAATCCACGGGGTATCTGTACAGCCCAGTTGGATCGGTAGAAACCCGAATGAAAAAGTTATGGAAGGGTGTAAACGTGTCCATTTGATGGCTTCCAGACATCAGAAGGGTACGCCTGATATTTATTAGTTGCGAGAAAATCGTCCTAAAAAGGATTATTCCCGTTATGATAAATGTATTATGGCACATGTTAATGACACATATCAAATTGTGATCCAGAGAGAAGGTCGTTTGAACACAATATTCATTTAATAATTGAGGAAGGTGACGTGTAAGTAAACGAGGAAGATTTGTAAAGACGGCTAACACACTGCTTACTTACACTGCATCCACGCATAATTCAGACCACAGAAAACCTTTTTTACCACCAGGATTGGTGAAACAAAAGTTACTCGTTATTGAACAGGCTAGTGCTCGGTATGTGTATTTTCTTTCTCTCTCGACGAAAAGTAGAATATTCCGATTTCTGGAGAGAAAATTCTTGATTTGCGCTTACCGCCCAATTAACCCTTTACCTAACATGAAAAGCAGACGACACTTGCAAAAAAAAATTCTTGAATAACTATTTTTTTTCATTTTTTGTCTCAAAAACATAGGTTATGACCCCTCGTTGGAACGAGCTCGACGAGCTCGTTCCAACGAGGGGTCATAACCTATGTTTTTGAGACAAAAAATGAAAATATTTTGAAAATTAATTGACGATTTTTGAGAATAGCGCTGGCCGGTTTCTGCCGTTACGTTGGGTAAAGGGTTAACGAAAACGTGGATTTTTTCAAATGTAACTGCATCATGAATGATCAATTCGGCATTGAATAAGCTTAAATAGTCACCTCCTGTCGCTGCTGTTTAACATGTCTCTCTCGCGTTTCTGTGACAACATACATGCACGCGCGCCAATTCCCTTATTGAATGGTATTTTTGGTATACTACCCAGCTGTAGCTCGTTGTTTATAGCAGAGAAAGAATTGTCAAAATGTTGGAAGTAACAATTTTCTGTGGGCATTTTTGTCACATCAAATAACCGGTGACGAATGCATTCATAGTCCATGAGCTCTTCTTGTCGGGAATTTCGCGTAATGTTCTGTCGTTTGTTCTGTTATTTTTGAACTGATGTCAGGGATAGTTTCCTATACCGAAATGTCGGTGTATTGAGATTCCCTCGAATTGGTAAATCGGTTTTGGCTCGATACCAGTACCGAATGGTATTTACGGCATCTCGTTCATCTCCAGGCATCATTCATTTAGTCTAGCCATCTTATAGCTGCAGACCTAAAATATTAACTGCATGGCCTTGCTAAAAATTCATTGACACCCCAAATTTTAAACTTAAATTTATCACGGTGTATCCCCACAAAGGCGGGCCGCGCGGTAGAAAATGATTAGAATAGCGTTGGTTACCATCAATTTGAATCCAATACATTACGAAACAGTTGAATGGTCAGACACGTATCACAATGAAGCCATCAATTGACGATGTCAATTTGGACATTTTTTGCGAGTACGATGACCATTCGTTTAGATAAGGGACACATTGGTCAACAACTGTTACGTGAATGTTGCGTGACTACAGCCTGGAACTATTAACCGGCATTCCCTGTGAATTCACTCTGCCAGTACCAAACATTCTAAATTCAGACCTACCAAGGCATAGGTCCATAAAGACGGGCTGCGGTGTTTATTGTTTGTTTACTGTTTATTGGTTTTTATGGTAACATTCAGCATCTACATTTATATCGTGACAGCAACACAAGTTAAGTTTAGCAAATCGTTTATACCTATGTCGCCGACGTTGGGGGACTTCCACTCAGGCGTTACTGGGCCCCAGTTTATCAGAGAAACGGAACTTGTGTACTACAGTAGAACCCCAGGCGTGTAGCCAGGATTCTATAACAGGGGGTGCACTAGTCATTGTTGTTGTTGGGAGGAGGGCAAACATGATATTTAGAAGGCCGTTGTGGAGGTTGGGTGCTCCCCTCTCTTAACTATAGGACTCCCCGATGGTTACCCCCTTCTCCCACTTCCCTACAGGGAAGTGGGAGGAGAGCTTAACGACCGGAGAGTTATAGGACTGGGCATTCCATTCCCAAGAAATGTTTTTTTTTTGCAAAATTCAGTGCTCTAAAAGTGCCAAGTGTTGAGACATTTATAGCATGTGTAGCCATACTGGAGGACATTGCAGGGTTGAATATGTTATGTGAAAGTTGCACTGACCCAATGTGTGTGGGGAGGAGTCAGCGAAAATTTTAGGGGGCCCCAGCCGCCCCCTCCACCTCGTGGCTACGACACTATAGCAGGCACTGCTGAACTTTCCGGTCTTCAGTCGGGACGGATGCACGGTTTAAAGATATATAAGGAACTCCTGGTAAGGGTGAATCAATACATTATTTCTTTATCTCAAGTAGCGACAAAAATCGGTATAGGCGCTATTCACAAAAATCGCCATTCAAATTTTATTTTTGTATCAAAAAACGTAACTTATGATCCCCCGATGGAACGAGCTCACTCCAATAAGGGATCGTGAGCTATGTTTTTGAATAAAAATAAAAAAATTTCGGTTATTCATTTTTTCCCCAAGGTTCATATGCTAAATATTCGGGTTGGATGACGCGTTTAGGGAATACAAGTAAATCCCGATATCATATCAGTGATTATCATATGTAATAAGAAATAATAATACGACTTTGATTTTTAACCGCCCCCCTCCCCCCCCCCCCCCCCCCCCCCAAAAAAAAAAAAATTCTGTTGCATTTTAATCAAGATATTATTTTGATAATTCAGCAAAACAGAATGAGTGAACCCAAAACGGTTCTTACAATTTTCTTTTTCGTCTTCTTCCTGTTATGACATTTAAATTTGTCAGTCGGTCGGACTAACACCAAACATGACTATATTCCACACTTGATGTATCGTGTCGCCGTGGGTAATAAACCTGAATTAACAAATCACCATTGTTTCTTTACTATATGACGCAAATTACACACAAACTATTCGGCTGATGCAAATAGAAATGTCACAATATCAACACCCATCTTGAATTGTGATTTCATTTCTGAATGTTTTATGGGTGACTAACATGAATAATATATAAATATTATCTATTACACCATGCTTCAATTTGTCATCAGCATGTTGGTCATACCCAAGGCGAAACCGAAATGGGTGGGGGTAACATGTTCACAGCACAGAAAAACTGGGAAGTGTGAAAGATAGGTTCAATAAAAGATGGAGTAACTGCTACGAAAAGCATACATTTCTCAATTTTCTCAATCGGAAGACTCAACGAATGTTATTTGTATTATTACTAGCTGCCACTCCCCCCCCCCCCCCGCGCCTTTCATCCGATTTACTCCTTTGCCAATCAGTCTCTCATGAAAAACCCATCCCCAGTCTCTGGACAAATCTGAGTTGACATGCCAAATTTGATGGTGACTGGATGAACGGTCTAGGAGAACCGCTGGATTAAACACACAATACCCACCAACAGAAACGAACTTTTCGCATATTACGGTAAGATGCATATATAATACCGGCGTGTTTCATAGGGTGGATGGGTTCAATGTCTCGAAAAAGAATTAGAAGTCCCCTCATTCTTGAGAAAATCGTTGCATAAATGTGTACAAGTCGCAAATATCACAAACGAATCAGCCTTTCTTACCTGTGTTGCCTCAGAAGTCTCTTCTGCCCCTTTAAACATCGACCGAGCTCCAAGAGGGACACTGTCCCAAGAACATAACTGACATCAAAGTGGGCCGATGTCTTTTGCATTCAAAGAAGGTTCAGTAATAATTTAATCCTACAGCTCTGCAGCCAGCATACATTTCTCATTTTTTTCAATCAGACTACTTAACGAAGTTTTTTATTATTAAGAAAATTTGTAAAAAGAAAATGTTCTATTTTCACCCCCTTTTCGCCCCATTTCACCCGTTTGCCACTCCCGCATGAAAATCCCAGCCCCAGTCTCTGGATTGAACTGAGTACCACGGCATTTTTTTGCGGAGGAAGGAGAGTGGGGAGTTAGCAATATTTTAATACTACAGCCCTGTTGGGCTGTAGTATTAAAGTATTGCTGATCACCCCCGCCGAATGCTACTATTTTCTTGACGCAAAAATTTAGCATCTAAGAAGTGAAATGAATTATCGCTTCATCGGAGTGTGAATGTGGGATGGACGAGTTAAGTTTAGTATGATGTTCTGCGCAGCATCCCACATTCACACTCCCATGAAGTGACAGATAATTCATTTCAATTGAAATAATTTAATTTAGAATGGCTGCTTGTATTATAATGTACATTAACGTGGCGGAAGATTCCATCATTATCTCATTTTCGTCGTATCAACTTTGATGCAGACGACAGTTTTCATTACTTTCAATATTGGCTGATACGCGCGGTCTCAAATACGAAGAAGAAAATTAGTGTCAATAGCCCACATGAATACTAACTAACAGTCCTTCTTCAGCAATAAAAGTTTAATGGCACCGCTTCACATAATTTTATTTGACTAATGGGCGGGGACAAAGCAAAAACATTCATACGACATGAAAAACATTCATCGAGGTATGGAAACTCACCTCCTCCAGCCATATGCACACATATTAAAAGAAGTTAAATTATAACACGTTGAAAGGGTTAATTTTATTCGAGTTTAAGCTTTCTATAAGTGTCTGGAATTAGTTTTCTGCACATTTTGACATTGTACAGGTGGAGCTGACTTGTTAAAGTAACATTTGCGTCGACGTGCACTGTTGGTTGATAAGACTCTCAGCATTCAGCAGTAATCATACGCTCAGTGGCTGATAATCTCTTCAAAATATCAGTTTGAACGAGATACGGATCTTTTAGATTGAAACTCTAATTTGATAGGTTTAGTCGATGTTCATAACATTGACACCCGTATTAACCCTTCTAGATAACCAAAACTCGTGATAATGTCGAATCTGTGGAGTCGAAAGTAGTGTATGCAAATGCTGTGGAAATCTACTGAGCTGAAAGGAACAACGTGAGGCTCATTTCATGACCGGTTGTATTGGGCGGAAGCAAAGTTTTCTATTTTCTGGACACATTTAGATCACATCTGTCAATTGTCGTCATTAGAAGTTTACAGGAAAGTTAGCTCCAAAAGAAAATTTAACACTAAGGGTATGGGAATTCCATTATAAAAATAGAAATTTCGAAATGTTAGCGACTTTTTTGTTAACTCCCTTGAGTGCAACAAGGTGCCATCTGCAATGCTTTTGCATTGCAGATGGCACCCTGTTCCACTCAAGGGAAGAAATAAAGCCTTAGAACTCACCGAATTTCCGAAACGTTTCATGATGCAACTTACCGAATTTTTTCACGTGTTTTTGTTTATAAACAAAACGTCTGCTTCGGGTGATGCAAGGGAGCTAACTCGGTTTTAGCTATCAGTTCTACATTATCGATCAGTTTATAAATAGCCCAAGACTTCATGAAGTGGCGGGATATTTTGGCGTCGCCCGCGGTGAGATGTATTTATTAGTGGAGAGGCGAGGATACTTCTTAGGAATCGAAAATGGTTCACTCACGCCATCTGGATCCATATGGGGTGACTTCAACTGCGTGGCAACAGTTGGCCTCTATGGCTCCGCCTTGAGTGACTAATAGTGCACGCTGATTGGTTAAATAAGCCTGGAAAATAAAGGCCTCTATGGTACGCGGATCGACAAGTTATATAGACTGTGTGTTAAACGCGTTATATAAAGTTCCCTCTTCTTCTTAAATCTCGAGTTCACACTGATTTTACTTCTAATGCCGAGCTTAGTTTGTGACTGCACTCGGCCAGCGATCCAACTTGAAGCAAAACACACGTGTTGTAGTATCGTGGAATGTTGGCTTTAGCTGTTTTTTTTATACCGATGATTAGATTACTACCCAAAAAGAGCGCCGAAAATGTGGATGAGGGAAACTGCCCCTTGCCCTAAGGCTAGGGATGTAAGGGACAGCATGTGCCCTTTTTCGCCAGAAATGCACCAGTAGAAAATATTTTACTTTCCGGGAATTGTAACTGAGAAACTCTCTAGTATTCGTTTATAATGTATATTGACGGAAAAAAGAAACGCAAGTTCAGTTTTGGTAATATAATTTTTTATCCGTAAACCAAATGTAGTAAAATTTGGCACACAGCTACCTCGGTGTATTGTCTGAAAAGATTTTGATTAAAATTCAGTCAACCATGACCACGGGCGATGCTGCATGCTTCCAACAGATTTTTCGACAAAGCTTGCACCCGGGTCACGCCCACGTGCAATGGGCTTGAAAATCATACCAAATCAAAGCTCTGAACAGTTCACATCGATTGCACAACATTTCATTTCAACTGGATTGAAAAGCAAAATGCCGCAAATGTCCCGAGTTGATAGGGGTAGGGCTATTGCTCTAATTATGCAGGGCCAATTGCAAAGTCTCGTCGCCCAGCAATTTGGGATCCATGGGTCAACGATAGCTCGTTTAATTGGGCGCCTCAGGGCCACAGGAAGATTAGCTGACCACCCCAGGAGCGGACGTCCGTGCGTTACGTCGCCACGTCAAGATAGAGGCATACGTCTCGCACACCCGCATAAGTGGTTTCAGACGGAGACGGCGAGTCAGGATGTTGGCACTCATGGTCGTCAAGTATGTCCAAGAACAGTTAGGAATCGGTTGCAGGAGTTCAATTTAAGGACACGAGGTACCTACGTTGGTCCGCAACATACACCTAGGAGACGTCAACGTCGAATGCAATGGCTGCAGGCACATGCACCAAATCGGTTTCTCTTGGCCCACTGGAGACGTGTGTTATTCACTGACGAGTCTCGGTTCACGATTTACTGGTCAGGTGGACGACAACTTTGATATCGACGTCGTGGTGAGCGATATTCCAACGCGTGCGTTAAGGAAGACGATAGATTCGATGGAGGGTCTGTTATGGTTTGGGGCGGGGATTTCATATGGCGTGAAAACACCTCTCATGATTATCCAGGGCAATCTTACAGCTGTAAGGTATCGGGATCAGGTCCTCATGCCTCACGTCCTTCCACGTATCCATGTGCCTAACCTTACGCTGCAGCATGACAATGCGGGGCCACACATTGCTAAGGTTTGTCGTGACTTCCTCAACCAAAGCAATGTCCCAGTTCTCGATTGGCCCCCTACACTCCAGATTTGTCCCCAATCGAGCATTTGTGGAAAGAGCCGGGCAGGAGGGTCAGGAAGCGCGTCAACGTCCCAAACTACATCACTCAGCTCACGCAGGCCCATCTTCAGAAGTGGAATAACAACTCACAAAGGACCATAAACGACTTGATGGGTTCAATGGTAAGGAGAGTTACAGCAGCGACTAAAGCACGGGGTGGGCACACCCGCTATTGATTTTGATTGGGAAATGGCGTAGGGTACCTACATTTGAACGTTGTCCATGCAAACGCCGTCTGTGTTATATAACAAAACTCGTCAAAATTTAATCAGTAATGAAGAAATAATATCAAAATCCAAACAATGAAATAATCTTCCATAACACATTTGAAATATTTACCACAGAAATAAACTTGCGTTTCTTTTTTTTTTTTCGCAAGTATATTTTATGTGTGTGTGTGCGGTGGGGGGGGGGGGGGGGTATCGGGTATAATGGCGGGGTCTGATCAATAACCACCAAACAAAGAAGCTATACAATCGGCGGGTGATTTCTAAATCTTTATATCGTTGACTGAAATAAGATGCCATCTGCAATGCAAAGGCACATTGTTCCTCTCAGGGGACAATTATATATAATATTAACACTATTGAGTGCCACATTACAATTTATGATACATTTTAAACTCCCGATCTTAACTCATACCCATAGTCAAGTGTCCTTTTGGATACCCTTTGCCCTCCCCGTTCTCGGATGCTTCCGGTGCCCTTTAAACTCAAATTGTTGACATGGCCATATACTGTTATACCAGATTCTACAGACGTATAAAATTGTATACAGTTGAGTTTTCACCGTGTGTTTTCACTCTTTTAACAAACTTACTTGTAGGTTGTACACGAGAAAAGTAGTAATCAACATCATGTGAACAAGAGAAGTTCAAGTACGGGCACAGCAGCTAATACTGCAGCATGGCAACAGGTAAGATTAATCCTTAAAGCATCACTGCATCAGATGTAATGATAATTATTACTTTTTCTGCATGAACACTGAGCAGCTGATGACCGAACAGTGTTTCTACATCATTGTAGGCTGCCAACTGAGACAGCCAACAATGATGTATAACACTGTCAAGGTAAATGCAGCCCACTAGTAGAAATGGGAGAAACTGGAATTCTGAGTTCGATGTCAGTTTCTGTATTTTTAGAGGGGATATACTGCCATATCTGTTTGATATTCGGAATCCTACTTTACTGACATTTGCTTTTACTACCAATGGGGATTAACACAAGGAAAATACTGAAAAAGTTGTTCTTTTATGATTCTACCAGAGTGCCACAAATGCCTTGGCAACACAAATCATATCTATTGTAATTCTGTGACTTGTTCCGAAAACACCTTAACCCTTTACCTAACGAATCGCTCGTATCCGCCCGCGTAATATGCAAAGTGAGCAGTTGAAAAAATTAAATTTTTCGAAATCCACAAGGCTGGAAACAATTACCGAATAATACACTTTTCGACTTGCGCATCTTCTCTTCATACTCAAAAACCTCACCAAGTTTCGCTAAAATCCAATCAAAATTGCACGAGAAGTTAAGCAGACAAACCTTTGTGATGAAAATGAAGCCAGAATTAAGAGGGGATATATTGAAAAATTAGTCGAATCAAAAATGTGATTCCAAATGGGCATGTGCACTTCATATTCAAACTCCACATCGGGTTTCGTGAAAATCCAATGATAAATGTTGAATGAGTTAAACGTACAAATCGTCCCCTGAGTTCCAATGTGTTCTATGTGCCTACTGGCACATAGAACACATTGGAACCCAGGGGACGAAATGTTCGTGTTGGAAACCTTAATTACCATAAAAGATTAATGACTAAAAGGTTCATTGAATCAAGAATGCCGTTCCACATGCGTACTTTCATACGCATTATTTACACACAAAATGTTTCGTATAAAAATGAGTGAAAATGTTGATGTTCAGCGAACAAACCTTCGTGATAAAGATCTAGCAACCCAAAGAGTCATATCTGCGAAAAAATCAAACCAAGTTTCGTAAAACTCGAATAATAAATGTACTAGTTAAACGGAATATCTTTTTTTTGTGATGAAAATCTAGCTCTAAAAAGGGTTATATGTACCTGTAAGTACAGGGGAATTTGTTGCGGAATCATCGTTTTTTTCCACATGCGCATCATAACTTTATACTTATAATTTGCATCAAGTTTCGTAAAAACCCACTAGAAAATGTTGCAGAGGTGAAGAGACAACTTTTGTGAAGGACAGGCGGTCAGATGGACAGACGGACATCATTCCAATACAACCGACTTCGACGGCGGGGCGTAATTGGAGTGAACTGAAAATGTTACTTTAACCTTTTTTTCTCAGCGGGTAGCCCACTCTTACAACCAAACTTTGACAGTCGTCTAGTCAAATCACGTATATTTCTACCACTCAGGCCAAAAGATACGGTCAACTTGATATATATTAATCCATTAGCAATTACATGGGATTTTGGCCATTATTGTTATTATTATTGTTTTATTATCACATCATTATTTACTGGTGTTTAAGGTGACCTTCAGCACCTGTATCATGAACACAATACACGATAACAAATTTAGTCAAAATTTTATATCTATGCTGCCACATACAGGGGTAAATTTAGGATCAGGATGAAAGGATTAAAAACGAAACGAAAGAACCTGACGAATGTGGCGTTTTGGGGACCGAGGTGGGGTGGGGTGGGGGTAGGGTGGTATGTTTTCGGAGAAATTTTGAGGGAAAATTTTGATATAGGTATTCGCTAAAATAGATTACTGAAAGCAGTGCCGTTTTAACACATGTCCGGGCCACTAGGCTTTTAGGCGCTTCGGGCCCCTCCGGCACTTCAATCTTCCACCCCACTACAGCTGCCAGCCTAAGTATTAGCAGTCAGCCGATGAAATAAACAAACACAGAAGTATACACAAACCATGACAGGGGGGCGAAAGAAAGTTGTCTTCCGCGACGTAACGTAGACCTGGATCATTTATACACTATAAAATCAGTTGGGTTAAAAATTAACCCAAATCGACTGGGTTGAGTGAATATGAACCCAATTGGGTTCATATTCACTCAACCCAGTCGATTCGGGTTAATTTTTAACCCAACTGATTTTAGAGTGTAGTTTTATTTGCTTGACATATTATTTAAATAGCCATTAAAGTAATGTACTGTATATAAATATATATGTAGTATACTTATGAGAGTATCTATATGGATAAATACATATGTACATGTATCGCTACGGCGCAGAGTGCAGAGTGGTTTTAACCATAAGAGCCCGAAGGCGCTCTTAACAGTGCCTCAGCAAAAAAAAAAAAAAAAAAAATGGCGGACCCCCTGTCCCTGCGGACCCCTAAGCTTCAGCCTAGTCGGTCTTATGGATAATGCGGCCCTGACTGAAAGACCAATTTTCGAATGCAGCAACCATCGTGCATTTAACCCTTTAACTAACACGTAAGGCAGACGACACTTTGGAACAAAATTCTTCAATAACTATTGTTTTTCATTTTTTTTGCATCAGAACATAACTTATGACCCTTCATTGGAACGCGCTTACCGAACTCGTCCCAGTGAGGTTGTCATAAGCTATGTTTCTGAGACAAACAAAATGAAAATTGAATGGTGATTTTTGCGATTAGCGCAGGCTGGTTTTTGTCGTTACGTTGGGTAAATGGTTAAAGGAGGGAATGAAAGAGACCCAAGCAAATAAAATAAATACCTAAAATTCCTCTGCAAATGTTACCCATCGCCCACGTGACAAGTAAAGGTGCAGTGAACAAATTTTACAGAAAGTGCTGGGAGTTGGCGGGTGGCAGTGTATAAATCAACATTGTGAAACAGTTCATTCAATGTAAAGTTTAATCTGGTCCACTCATAGGGTGGACAAATTTATTTATTGTGCCATTTTACTATATATTACAGTACATGTATAAACAGGCGATTCAAAACCTTGGAATTTATTGCTCAAGTGGCCAAGTTCTCTGTCGCTCAGGTCAGTACTATTATTGTATCTTGAAAAATGTTAACTTTGAGACCATTAAAAAGACAATTTCCTTCCAGATCGCATCGTCCAATCCTATATCTGAATAGCAGGAAATAAGCAATAAACATGAATATTCGAAATATGGAATGTGGTTATAATGCCCGATCAGCCGGATGGCTTGTGATATCATGAGTCATGTGACTGGTGGTGTCATATTGTTGTCATTATGTGCGCTGCCGTCAGAGTTTGACGTTATCGCTATTGTCATACAAGGTCTTACTGCACACGCACTAGAGCTGAAACGGTTAACCGATTAATCAATGATCAAATCTTGATCGATATAAAAAGTAATTGATCGATTAACCGTTCCTTTTGAACAACTGTATTTTTGGGAAAAGGAATAAACTTGCTCCAAAACAGGTAAACATTGTCACACTGACTTACATCAATTATATGAGACAGAGTAAAGCATGCAAGTTACTTGCTGACATACTTGTTTACTTGCATGATCATCATACTGTATCAGTGTCTGGAAATGGTCATTCTTAACCCTTTACCCATTGTGAGTAGCAAACGATACTTGCAAAATAAATTCATGAATTACTAAAAATTTTCAATTTTTGTCTCAAAAACATAGCCCCAGTGAGGGGTCATAAGCTATGTTTTTGAGACAAAAATTGAAAACATAATAAATTTGAATGGAGATTTTTGTGTATATAGGCCTAGTCGGTTTTGTTTGTTACATTGGGTAAAGGGTTCAAGCTGAAAATCATCAACGGTATGGTAATTATTCAGATATCTATTTGGAAAGAAAAACCCTTGACCGTTTCAGCTCTAACGCGCACTGCACGTTTTGTTGTGGTAAACGGTATATCCGTAGCCCACTTTGCTTCTTGAAGGTCACCATCCTGATATTCAAAAGAATGAAAGGGGGAGAATCTATTCTATCGATTCACAAAGACAAAATACCCATTAACTTGACAACATGTGCTGAGCGTTCGAAATAATACCACGTACCACCATGCCAAAGAAGCTGCAATACGGACGCGCATGTGCGTTATTTATTTATTTATTTATTTATTTATTTATTTATTTATTGGTGTTTAAGGTCACATATTTCTTCACAAAGATTAATCGTGACCGCAACATGATATAAGATCAGTTTTAGCCAATGTGCGTTATCATGGCGACCAAAATTACATCACTTGTCACGTGATTATTACATTACATAGGACCCGGCATGAAATCTGGTGATCGCCACATAGTCGTACCACGCAATCAGAGTACCTGTGAAAGCTCCCGATGGATTTCCTACCTTCGCAGATCAAAGAGACATTGATGGTGCTGATCGCTGGTTCACCTATCAACTGGACTGTCAATGTTGGTGGGGGTTACGTCCAGCTCACCATCAAGTATCAGTAAAGACCCTCCTCAGGTAGTGGTAGCACCTTTCGCGGGGCTCCCCTCTACTGGTCCACACAAATGAAGGGAAAAAAGACCAAGAAGAGGGTGACCACGGGATCCAAACATACCAGAGGAACAAAAGAGGAAAAGAACAAGAAAAAGACACCATCGGCCAGACGCCAGGCTTATGGAGCATGGCTTAAAATGAGAACAACTGAGGAGAAACAGGAGAGGAGGGAAGACTGGCAACAAATCATGCCCACAACCAACCCCACCGACACCTAGCCGCACTTCAACAAAGAAGTCGGAAGGCGGAAAAGAGTCGTCGGAGATGATGGTCAACCAATCCGACGCTAGCTCCAATCAGCCTGGACCAACCGGGCAACGACTCCATTATGTCCTCGGCTTCGGACTCCGATAGCCAGTATCAACAAGAACGGCCACCACACCACCTTTAGACGCTGGGAGACATCATCGACTGGATGGACAACGCATGCATTTCATACTTCAGCGAACTAAAAAGAGACTTCACATGCGCTATGGAAGACCACATGATCTACATCCATGACCATGGCTACACTCAAGAAACTATTCAGGCTCTAACATCAGAACTCAGCTATAGAAAAATAGAGGACTACACATTTCAGAACCAGCTATTTCACAAACTGGTGAGAGAGAGAGCGACCTTAGACACCTGCTCCTTTTCCGCCTTTGTCACCCCAGGACATGCGACAAAATATAATATACTGTTAACAAGGGTTTAAAGGGGCTTGCCCCACACCATCCCTGTGCTACTTCGGCGCGCAAAAAAAAGATTTATTTTGCTTTGATGAAATCTGGCCATTCGGCATTATAGCCCCACATCATGTAGCTTAACACTGTTACAGAAGCATATTGCTATGCAGGTCTGAAACTCTGTTCGATCTGATTAAACTCAGATATGGGTGATCTCTAATGAGTCGCGATTTTATGTCAAATCGTGACGAATTTGAGATTCCTTTTATCACAAAATGTGTAATTTAAACTTTTGGCTAAAATAACGACTGAAGCGGGTCAGGGCTGTTCACAAAAATCACCTTGCACATTTTAGTATTTCTTTAAAAAAATTTGCCTCAAAACATAGTTTAGGACCCTCATTGGAACGAGCTGGTCGAGCTCGCTTGAATGAGGTGTTTACAGCTATGATTTCGAGACAAGAAATTTTTTTTAGTTATTTGGAAAATGTTTTCTGCAAAAGTCGTCTGCTATTTGAATAAGGAAGACAGTTTTAAAAAAATAAGGGAAGACGTTGCCTTCTGACGTCATTTCCGTATGAGACATGTTGTGAAAGATTTTTCCCCTCAAGGCTAATTATCACAGGTAATAATTATTTATTGTTTGACGGAGCTCAATGAAGTATGAATCGTTAAAATCCAGTTTGTATAACACCATTGGTATTTTGTGACCAGAGAGCAGCCAGCTGACCGATATACCAACTCTTTACCTAACAAGAGAAGCACATGACACTTTTGCTCTAAAGAATACCTTACAACACTCAAGGTGGACAACAAACTATGTTTCTGAAACCACAGTCGAACAAAAAACATATGGATGGTGACTTTTGCGTACAACGTCGATTGAATTTTCGTTGAAATAAATAAAAAATGGTGGAATTCTTACTCGTTTAATGAGAAGCTGTCATCGTCGGCGATGATTCTGATAGAAGAATAAACAAAATGCAGACCACCCTGACTGTTAGTCGTATATAGATTTGAACAGACTGTGCATGGTATATACATAACTTGCACGTGACATCCTACATCCGATGAAATTCTCAAAAGTTTGTAGGAGGTAAAATATACGCCAATATCTCTCCTGATAGAGCGCTCACTGTACACCTTACGTTGACAACATGTGTTAACACGCTTTCCATACTATTATGAGCTTTTATATCACATAACAGGATTTCTTCGGTAAAGGTGAAATATTTTGACATAGTTTACTTACTTAAATGTCAAGGAAACATTTTATAATGTTCGTGTTCTCTTCTCGAATTTCACCGGAAAAATAAATAGTTTGACTTTATATTCTACGGCTAGTTGGCTTTAAAATGTGTCGACTTGTTTAACCACCTGGGCATTGATGTCAAAATACGGAAATTTAAAAAAAGACGGTTTTCCCCTTTATTCAGCTAGAATTTAACCAATTCAGTCTTGTTTGACAGAGCTCAATGAGCCCCGTCAAACAAGACAGAATTAGTTAAATTCCTAGTTGCATTATGGGAAAATTTTGTATGCTGAAATTTTGATATTTCGGCATCCGCAGTGTGCAGATAGTAAACAGACGTTGACTGATGGAGTAGTATTACACTCCGAATGATTTGTTGTGCCTTCTGCTCCTCTTTTATTTAATACTAGCGGGCCCAACCGTCCAAGGAAGGGAAGCTGCGTCCTCGCGACGGAATAGTAGCCCATTGCATATCAAGGGAGATAATTAGAGCTGGAATTTCTAGTTTGACACAACGTGACTCAATTACAGACTTCTCGACAGATTTGTTAACTAAAGTCAACTGGTATGGCTACCGTTAACAGCTGCTTACCAACCTGTAGCCCTCTTTAGTTACTCCGGCGTCATCCACCCAGCTAGCTGCCAATCCGAAAACCAAAGAATAAAAATACCGCCAATGGGAGTAGCAAGGGGCTTAACACAGCATCGCTCCTCGCTGACACACTGCCTTAAAATACCTTCCTGGTCCCCTGAACTGCAGATTTTAGGAACTTGAACTTTTGGAATCTTCGCAGTTTTTAATTACTTGGTACATGCCTATATTAAATTTACAGATCCAAGGGTTACAATAGTCGCTGCTGTCGAGTGGGGTGTTATTGATATTAATAATCATCGCCATACATTTAACACATAACAACAAACACAGTCTCAATTTGCAGACAATCCGACTGGTGCCTTGAACTTTATTTATAGCCCCATTAAACTTCAGCCTAAATGAGTGATGGATACACGTACATAAGCTTATTCATTTCGTTTCAAGTTTTCCTATTAACCCGAATCATTGGAGATAAAAGTTCACCCAGGAAAAACAGAAATAAAACATTTTCTAAATCATTATTTCTTGAGAAAAAACTCTGGAAACCTGTGTCCCCACGCTGTGCAATTATCCCTCCAGGGAGAGGAGGGACGTACACCTAATCAATCTACCATAAAAAGAGGTTGGGACAGATAAATATATGCCCCCGTAATTTATGTGTGTTCAAGGCGAATACTTGGCTTGAACTGAAACAGCCTTCAATTCGGAACGTAACATAAAACATAACATAACATTTATTAGCATAAAACATCCTGTAGGACAGTATGCGATAATCTACAAGTAACATGAACAAAAGTAGTACTCAAAATATTACAATTTCATCCACCAATTTTCCACCGTTGATCGCGTATGATCAACGCGACCAATGTGTAATTATCTGTTCTCCCTCAAGTTACCCGTGTAACTTTCTTGTCATCTCATTACCATTTCCTGTCACCAAATTTAAAAGAAAACCGTTCGAGATTTTCTTTCTAAATTTAATATCGTGCTTTTTGACAATAGTATCTTGAGCGGGATTACGCACCAGCCATATTTTTAGCGAGTTATTGCCCTTGTTGGACTTGAAATTTCTCGTCATCTCATTACCATTTCCTGTCACTACATTTAAAAGAAAAACGCTCAAGATTTTCTTTCCAAATTTACTACAGAGATTTGGGGGATACAATTATGAATGGGATTGTGCACCAGTCATACTACGTATTTATTCGAGAGTTATTGCCCTTGATGGACTTGCGTGGCGAGATCTTGGTCATCTCATGGCGTTGCACCTGTTAACCTTATCCTGCTGATAGGCTTATTAATTGTTCATTAAATTTCGCCACGTACAAGCATATATAGCGGACACTGATTTAAGGTAAAAGTGGGAGTGGCAGGAAAAGAGATAACGATGTGTGTATAAACTGCATCGCCTGTGTAACAACACATGTCTCATACATGAAGTGAAATTTAAATTCATTCAATGTCTAAAAATTTCGACTTTCTTGTGCAGCATATTCATGCACATGAGGTTATTAGAATTTTTACCATTATTTGAACCTAATTACAGGTGCTGCTGGATCACCGGGGCCTAAAGGAGCACGGGGATTACCAGGTAACTATATTATATCTCTCCCATACAAACACTAGGGCTGTCGCGATTTTTTAAATTTAGGAATCGATTAATGGTCGGAAATAATCGATAATAATCGAGTAATCATACCTAGATGACCCCCACTCTCTCCCTGTCTTTGAAGTCGTTAAAAATGAAGTTTAAGTAAATTGACTTACCTTAAGTAAACAACGAAGACGATCCTCTTTTAGGTGGATTCAAAGTTGTGTTGTTCTGACTTTTGAACCGTCAGTGTAATAATCAAGACCGGTCGTCAGTTGCGAACTTGTAAAGTTCGCTACTGACGACCGGTCTTGATTATTACACTGACGGTTCAAAAGTTCAGAACATCAAAGCTTTGAATGTACCTAAAAGAGAAATGCTTCTAACGGCTTCTTGGTGGTTTAACATCGACGTTCTTGACCTTTTACCTTTAGAAACAATAGTTTTTTCATCCAATTTTTTAAAACTATTAAACATGCAGAACGGAGTAAAATTTACCGATTCTTCGACATCGAAAAATACTAATCGATTTCCTCGTGATCCATCGACAATCGATTAATCGTGACAGCCCTAAGAAACACAAGAAGTTGCAAATTAGAGTGAACAATCGTACCAGCTCACCCTTCAGATAAGAATCTTCATCACGACTTTTGTTGGAGAGTTTTGTTAATCTGAAGGATTTGTTCGATCTTGAACTCTGCTATTCATTTACGTAGGAAAAAAGAACTATGAGCGGAGCCAGAAAAATATTTTAAAACACTGCCAGGGATGATACAACACGGATCGCAGAAGGGATGATACAGGTCAAGCTGCTTAAGCTGGAAGTGTAGCAAAGAATATACTCTTCGGCATGTACTCTTGTCACATTCTTATCGATATTTATGCAATTAGTGTTGTGTTAAAAACGCGGACCGAGAATTTTGATCGGATCGCGAATAGGTTCCGATCCAATCGAAATTCTATATTCGTCTTTCTCTCTGACAATACTGGAGAATGTCACTTGCCAAACATGAATGTAAGAACACTGATCAGATGTTGTTTTCCTTAATTCTTTATTTTGCAGTACTTGTTTGTGATATTTCGAGCTACTGATGTGTGTCGCGAACAGATCGCAATCCGACCAAGAAAGATAAGAGTTCTCTACATATTCCTGGTTACTTTCTTCCTGTAACTGGAAATTATGCTAGAGCTGATCGGGTTTCATTTTTCAGATTCGTTTTCAGTTTGGTTTCACCGAAAACCTAGGTTTCGGTTCGGTCTTTCTAAGTGTTAAGAACATATAATAAATATATATTAGCTATTTTCACACCTTAGGCCACACAAAATAAATTAACTGATTCTCAGGCAATTTTTTTCAATCAGTGAGGGAGGCTTTTATTTTTTTTTTTTTTATATTTCTTTTGCAAAATGTGAGCAAAAATGTCTTTTACACCCAGAAATATAGAAAATGCATATTTATACAGGGGGGGGGGGGGGGGGGGGGGGGGGGGGGGGGGTGTTAAAAAAATTCCTGTACACAGGGCTCATTTTTTTTCCTCCCGAAGACCACCCACCACCCCCATTTTTGAAGGATTTTTTTTTCCGATTTCGAATGGTACAGCCACCCCAACTAACCACCAATCTGGTCTAAATTGTCCAAATTTTAAATGCTTTCACTTGCATTTCATCTTCCTATTTCATTCTAACAGTCAGTCCAATTTTTTAAGCTGTCCAAAGGGAGGTAACTAATAAAACAAAGACATATGCAACTTGATGCAGCTCTATCAGTGTCGGTGCAAATTTTACTTTAATTACATCTGGTTTCAGCTTTCCAAACAACATAAAGGGTAAGTAGATGGTACAATATCATATTTGGTGCTCAATAGTCATGAATTCATCAGAATTCATGAGCATAAAAACCTGATTTCATGTATCCATTTATTTTCACAACGTCCTGCAACATCGAGCGGGCTGACACGACAACATGTGCACTTTCTGAGTTTTCTCGGTCTAAATTGTCCAGTAGAAATTCAGCCAATTGAGAACGAGAGATTAATGAAAGTTTGATGTTGTTTTGAACAATATTTCACTATAACCTGCTATAACTAGATATAAATGTTCATTTTATTTACTTTGTTGCATTTACTCACAGAGTCAAAGACATTGGGCAAGTCGTTCAACCCATTCCCAATGTAACAGTGAATGTAACGGCAAACACTGGCCAGTATTATTCACTAAAACTGCCATTCAAATTTTATTATCTTTTCACTTTTTGGTTTCAAAGACATAGCTTATGACCCCATCATTAGAATGAGTTCATTGAGCTTGTTCCAATGAGGGGTCATAAGCTTTGTTTTTGAGACAAAAAATGAAAAAAGTTAGTCAGTCAACATTTTTTTTCCAAGTGTCGTCTTCTATCCACATTGGTTAATGGGTTACTCTGGTGTCTGAGAGCCATAGGTGACCTCCGAATTCATAATAACTACCTCAATATATTGTAAAATCATCCCAAAATATGTCTCAACAAATTCCAACTATAATTATCTGCTAAAAGTATGTGAGGAAAAAATTTAGACCACCTGGAAAAAAGTGAGTTTTGGAGCTGCTGGACCACCCACCCACCCCGGCCTTGTGTATCGGAATTTTTTGAAGACCCCCCCCCCCCCCCCCCCCACCTCCGATTTATAAAAATAAATTCATTTTTAATTTGAAAAATAAAACATTCCTCTAAAAACAAACTGTAGGTACTGCAATTCAAAGGCTTCATATTCTTTCGATGCTCTTCATATTATCTTTGAATTAAAAGTATTTAATCTATGGGGATTTGCCTCGTTACAATTTGTGGTAGAGTGCCTATCCCACAAATTGTAACAAGGCAAACATATTGGAGACGCAACTAAATAAATATACATCAATCAAAAAATGTAAATAGTTTCGAGTCTCCCTTTGTTTGTACTAACATTGGAAGACACTGAAAGGCAATAAAAATGTCCAATGAGGGGTTCAAATTCAATGAGGGATTGCCTGAGAATCAAATCATTTTTTAGCCATGTTCACTGCAGCTTCTTCTCCCATCACCACGCATATTCTATAATAAATAACACTTCAGGCATCTTTACTTGGAAAAAAATCGCACTAATTTACAGGATACCACACACCACAAAAAGACATGTCTCTAAGTAACCATTGGGTTTAGTCCATCTTCCCTTTGTTCACTCTTAGTGGTTCTAGTGGATTAGTTACTAAGTCTACTGAGTCAGAAAGAAAACATAAATTGGGGTAATAAATGAATAAGGTTCATCTAATCCATATTGTGTTCTGAATGCCACACATCCCCCTTACTGACAATAATGGAGAAAATGTGCCAGTGATGCTGCGAGTAATCTCCCTTTGCCGGATGGACAAAGTGAATGATGCACTTGAAGTGAATGGAGAAAATGTGCCAGTGATGCCGCGAGTAATCTCCCTTTGCCGGATGGACTAAGTGACGAGAGTTCATGGGGACCACTAGACCAGTACCTTCCCATTTAGATTGTTTGATCAGTTTGCACACAAACACAGTAAAAGCGTTCGACCATTTTTTGTTGGGTCTTGCGGTTCGATTTTCCAGTTAGTCACAGGCGCGTAGCCAGGACATCAAAGTTTTTTTTTTTTTTGGGGGGGGGGGGGGGGGGGGGGTGGGGGGGAGGTGGAGGGGGGGGGGGGGTAAGAGTAATATCTATGGGGACACACAGAATATGATTCGCTGCTTCAGCCTAGCCCCGCAGCGGCAATATGGAGGCGAGCACAAGAGAGGGTGCCCCCGAACACACTTGATGCAAGATAGATATGCATTTAATCCATGGATTTATCCATTTCATATAGAAGTTAATAATAACAAGGGTTATGCAAAGCATGGGCCACTGCCCCCCCCCCCCCCCCCCCACCCCCCGACCCATAGGCATGTTCGAAGTAGCCTTATAGGTATTGTGGGACCAAAAAAAATATTGTACATAGCCGTTCCCCCATGCGGGGCCTATCAGCATACCAAAGGACATCCAAACCCGACCGATGGCATTGAAATTACAATCCAAAACGTTTTGTACGGACAGAAGGACGGGCGGACTGACAGACGGAGGTCTCCAGTAGATACCCCCGAATCCTCATTGGGAGGGTCGGAGGCATAAGAAGTCCATGAAGGAGCTAGTTCAGTAAAAAGTTCCCGCATCCAGCAGAAAACTGGGAACTATGCCCATATGTTACGTGGGTGTGGCTAATGGGGGTTAGGGCTGTGCCCCCCCTCACACACACACACACACACACACACACACACACACACACACACACACACACACACACACACACACACACACACACACACACACACACACACACACACACAATTTCGTCAGGATTGGATTGCTAGTAATCGTGTACTTTCAGACTAGAACTGATACTTGGACTTGTTTCACACACACAATTGACCATACAAATGAATGTCTGTAGTATCCGATTCAGGCTGTTAGGAGCCCAGCACGAACAATTTTGAGTACCTTCTGTGCTACATGTTCAATTAAATAAGTTGCGTCACGACGACTATGTGTATATTTTATGTATTCACTAGTTAAGTTCCCGGAAATCATCAGTTCTTTTAACTATAATCCCCACTGACCAATAGTCCAACGAAAGCATGCCTTGATGATGTAGTTGAAATATTAGTAGGTCGGGACTTGAGATCTCATATCCGGGACAAATCAGGTTACACATCCAATCGGCTTCCTGAATATAGAGGCCCAGAAATAACAGTTCAAGAGAAGATAATTAAGTTTTAAAATGTTGCAGCCTAATTGGGCAAATGCACATCTCCGTGCTTAATGGTCATGTTTAAGAAGTTTCATCAAAATCGATTCATCAACCAAGAAGTTATGCGCACAAGAATTTCATGTAGAAAACAATAAAAAAAAAATTCAAGTTCAAGAGAAGATAATTCAGTTAAAAATTTTCAAAACTTTAAAAAAATGGAGAATATGAGTATCTGCTTGCAAGTTGATCATGTACGCGATGTTTCGTCAAAACTGGTTCACAGTTTTGTAAATCACGGTTTTGTCGCAAAACATCATGGTAAATCGTTGTTTACCGAGATGTTTTGGAACAATACCATGGTTTACCATGGTGTATACTACTCCACCTTTTGATAAGATAAACCTAGGAGCAATGCAGAGAAGAATAAAAGAGCTGGGTAGGATGGGGCGGGACAGGAAAGATGATTCCCTTTCATCCACAAATTTGGTGAAAATGTAAGTACAATGGAAGATAAGCATTTTCACACCTTATTCACCGCATCGTCTTTTCTCATCCCCACCCATAATATTTGTTTGAAATCCTTAAAACAGTGGTAACTTCTTATTTTGAACACTACAATCCCTAAAGTGTAAAATTAAAAGCACTGCAGATGGCGCCTTGTTCCATTCAAGGACCTTTACACTTTATTATGCCCTGATACACACTTTATTATGCCCTGATACACACACATTTAGTGTATGGGATAAATGTTTGGGGCAATGCTAGAACAATTAAAAAGACACTGCTTCTTCAGAAACACTCCATCCGCATAATAAACAACAAGCGATACAAAGCATACACTGATCACCTCTTTAAAACCCTTTACCTAACATGAAAAGCAGACGACACTTGCAAAAAAAATTCTTGAATAACTAAATTTTTTCATTTTTTGTCTCAAAAACATAGGTTATGACCCCTCGTTGGAACGAGCTCGACGAGCTCGTTCCAACGAGGGGTCATAACCTATGTTTTTGAGACAAAAAATGAAAATATTTTGAAAATTAATTGGCGATTTTTGAGAATAGCGCTGGCCGGTTTTGGCCGTTACGTTGGGTAAAGGGTTATACTCCACGCGTGCTTGTTCGTATTTGATTGGTATCACGATAACTTGCCGGTATCCTTCATACACTACTTCCACCATGTAGTCAACACTACGGATAGAGCTAGTAGAAGGAAAGATTTTCTCCAAATTGGCAAACAAGAACAAGGGCTCTTGAGAACTTTCCAACACACATATACCCTAAACTCTGGAATGACTTAGACTTCAATTTATTGACATAAGTAACAGAAACATTTTCAAAAAACGATTAACCTTAAAATTATTGTCCCAATACTCCGATAACATCGACTGTGATAATCCATACTGTAACGAATGCTCTATTTAACAACAAGCAGAATATTTCCAGAGCAATTGTGTGGGTATGAATTTTCAAGATTATACTAATTTAGTGCTTTCTAAGAACAGTACCGGCGGACTGGGTTGCTGAATGACTACAGAGAAATCTTGTAGTTGTTTTTGCCGGTATCCTTCAGTTACAGCTTCCACCCTGTAGTCAACACTGCCGATAAAGCTAGTGGTAAACACTACGGGTAGGGCTTTACTCAGCTGATGACTCCCAACGCTCTGCGTCATTCAGTGGAGAGATCTCCGTGGGAGCTTCGCACGGAGTGACGTCGGGATTTGTGGCTGTCAGCGGGGGAGAAGTATGAGAGGACTTGTGTAGAGGTTATCCAGTGACCCATCTCCGCTGGTGTTGTATATGTCTGGACATATTCTCGTCTCTTAAGTCTCGCTACCGGGCAACTCGTAGTAATATGGTTAAATTAGGAATAAATTGGTTGATCCTGGTTTTCTCGATGATAGTAATTAAAAACTTTTATTTGATAATGCTAATACACACCAGAAAGGAATTCTTCAATAGAGATATCCTACATCGCCCATTCTATTTGCGTTGTGGGTGTTTCTGGTGCCCCTGCGGAAGCTGTAAACACTGGAATAGGGGCTGTTAAAAGTGTCTAGTTTGGGTAGTCTTGGGTTGTCCAATATTGTGGAATATATAAAAAAAAAAAATAAAAAAAATAACAAAAATTGTGTTTGCAGTCTCTGAGTGGGCATTGGGAGTGTCCGTGGTGCGGAGTGGACGGCGTAGGAGGGGCTCTATTCCACGTAAATAACGTAAATATAGCTCTTCTTTGGACCCAGCATAGGACTCTCTTCAAACCACGATCCTATATTTTTACCAGGAAATGCCGATGGCATCAGCTATTTGACCGAGTTCCAAGTGGCGAGAGGCAGGTAGATATGCTAGCTGCACCAAGCCACCAGCATCCAAGTACAGATGAACTGTTGTCTGATAGTCTGATTCCAATGCTGCGCAGTATAATCTCTGGGAGACGACAGGTAGACAGCCAATCTGGCTATGTCGTCTCCCCTGCGGTATACATGCATAGTTAATCTCTTGTTTGTATTGTATGTATGTACATACCTATATTGCTGTATACTGCTAAATAAAAAAGATTATTTATTCATTCAGGACCGATATCACCGTCGGTAATATTTGAACAAATTCAACTGTCGATTTGAATTTGTATTAACACTTTACCCAACGTAACAGACAAAAACGGAAGCGCTATTCACAAAATTCACCATACAGTTTCCATTGCTTTTTCATTTTTGGTCACAAAACATAGCTTATAACCCCTCGCTGGAACGAGCTCAGCGAGCTCGTTCCAATGAGGGGGCATAAGCTATGTTTTTGATGCAAAACATTTTTTTTAAATTAGATATTCAGAAATTTTGTTTGCCAGTGTCGTCTGCTATTCGTGTTAGGTAAAGGGTTAAAAGTTAAAACTGAACGATGTACACAATCAATGTATATCCCTGCACAAAGGAAGTTATGTTATGTGGTGTTTAGAACTTTGGCGTCACTTCTACGTCGGAAACATAAGAAACACAAAATTGGCGACATAAACATTACAAAAGATTAATGAGTTTTACAGAGATATGTGAAGAATAAATTGCTACAAATGCACCAATTTACCTTCCCAGAGAAAAAAGGACTTTTTTTTATTTATAAACAAGTCAATTTTCTTATCAATAATGCGATCTGTATCCATCACACAAACTTTTATTTTAATGTTGAATATTTACATTGATAGGTGCCGATGGAAAACAAGGAATACAGGGGCCACCAGGACTCAAAGGAGATCAAGGTAATATAATTTATTATACTTTAAACGATAGATTATCGAAAAAATTGCCGAAAGATAGAAATCGTATCCCCTACTGTGATGATTTAGAAATTTTCTTTTTCACGGTATCAATCAAAATGGGGACTTTCAAAGCACCACTTCAAGGTGAGTACCAGTCAAATTATTACTGGAAATGATCAATATGTTCTAAAAACGTACAATGAAAAGAAACTCTAGTGTTTTTGAGTGGATACCGATCATTTCCAGCAATAATTCAACACGTACTCACCTTGAATTGATGCATGAAACCCGCCAGCTGAATCAGATCGCAATACGCTTCCTGTTCCGAGTATCGATCAAATCACTTCCGCGTATCAATGCGCATCAGCTGTTTATTTTCATGCATCAATTCAAGGTTGAAACGGGTGAAATTATCGATAGGAATGATTAGATTCTTATAAAAAGCGTATAATAAAAAGAAAATTTATAGAGTGTTTTGAAAGCGCTCGCGAAAAATAAACATTTGTCTCGGTTGCTCATGAGATAATTTTCGGTATCCACTCAAAAACACTAGATACCCTCTATATACCGTGGGGAAATGTCAATGTTAATACTTCCCTGGCAAAAGGCAGTAAATCAACCAAATATTCTGCAGAGAAATTACCATTCGAAGTTGGTTAGTTTCTTTTAATTTTTGCTTCCAACACATATATTGTCCCTTGTGTGCAATAAGGCGCCATCACCACCAATCAGGGGCGAGTAAATGTCAGATACACCAACTTACTAACCCGACACAATCAGAGTCAGCCACGGTTGGAGGCAAGTGAGCGCTACTGAAATTTTGAGTTCGTGATCGGTTTCGGTATTTTTATGGGGCTATATTACTTACAGTATCAGTTCGGTATTCGACTTGATTGAGATTTGCTAATACTGCCAAGGGGGAATTCACATCTGGAAAATACCGAATAAGTTGTTCTTATATCATTCTACCACAGTGCCACAAATGCCACTGCAAGTGTGCTCAACATCTGTACTCTTTTGTCGCCATAAACTATATATTCAGTAATTTTGTGACTTGTTCTAAGCACTTCTTAGCCTTCAAAAGCTTATATCAGGTTTTTGTGGTTCCAGAACATGTGCCATTAACTTGTCATCATAAGGAGGTCTTTCCCCGGTAGATAAATCACGGGAGCAGTGATTTCTAGTCAAGTGTTGGCTGCCTCTTCAGGCACACAAGACTTGACTAGAAATCACTGCAAAAAAAGCAGTCACTTCTTTCATGAAAATGGGCCCTTCAACTGCTATCAATCCTCAACAAAGCAGTACAAACAGTGTATGTAGGAAAATATGAAAATTCATACAGTTTCAGTATTCAATGATGGGTTCGGTTCGTTTTTTCGGCATCCTCATGATATCGGTATCGGCACAGTTTTTCGGTATATTGTCCATTTCTAGCAAATGCACCGTCGACTTTCCACTTTAAAGGCTCTTAAACATTGAACCACCGCGTTCTCACTTTAGTGTATAGGAGTCCACAAATACCGTGGGAAAATATGTAAATATGAAGGAACAATCGGCTATAACTTTTTAACCGTTGAAGATAATTTTCTTGAACGTCATGGGGTTATACACTGCCATGAGGTGATGTGCCACAATCAAACCCTTACCACTAGGTTCAAAGTCAAGATCACTGTTACTGAAAATCTAACTGCACTTCAAGGTGAAGTTTTCTGGTCAAGTTTTTGTTTCAGTTATAACTTTTAATCCTTGGAGATAATTCCGTGAAATGTTATGGTATAATACATCATCAAGGTCAAAGTTGCTGTTAGTGAAAGTAGACTTTCACTTCAGAGTTAAGTGTTCTGGTCAGGTTTCATCTATAACGTTTAACTGCTGAAGATAATTCCACGAAACGTTATTTTATTGTAGCGGGGGAGGAATTCGCTAGAATTGTGCACTTGGTGATACCTTCCTGAAATTTGGCATGATGTAAGGGTAGGCATCAGAGATTTCAAAATCGATCGGCTACAAGTTGGCACCATCCTCTAGCCACCACTAGCAGCGAAATCCAAAATGGCCGCCAAGCGGATCGAAAAAAAGCTATTTTCGCCGATCGCACAACTGAAGCTCCAAACCTAACACCATACATGTGCTGTAATTGATGTGAATGATGGAGTGAAGCCCTTGGAACAAGTTGGGGGGAAGATTAATGGATAATGGGATCAGAATTTCCGTCGATGTGTGCGTCTGTGTGTCTGACTGTCAGTATGATCGTCCGTCCGTAGATAAATTAGTGTTGAATGTTTCTCGGGAATGCAATGGTCAAATGAACATGGTATGAGAGATTCCTGTCAACACATGAACAAGGGTACTCGATAGTATGCAGCAGTGGGGATACTTGGACATTTGATAATCCAATTAAAGTGACAGTCTATTCTCAACTTCCGGCATTTTCGATAGATTTATTTTCTAAGAAAATAAAACTATCAAATTTCTAGAGGAGTTCTGGTTCAATCTCAACACCATAGCGACACGTCTGCCAGCAAGGGCAGTGCTGGAATGAACTCGGGATGCATTAGTTCCCGTTGTTAATTATACAATGTTATCTTGCCAGTATAGAACATTGGCAAAATGGGACTAGAAGGGGTGAGTGTATGTTTGCAGTCATTCGAGGTACAGGAATATTTTTTGACTACAAGTAGTATTCTTCATTTTCGGCCAGTTAAGATGTGGTGTGTTCCAAGTCAGGATTAATGTTGCCGACACTTAATGCCCATCCCTCATGGTATGCTACTTTACCAGGGATATAGAGATATAGCCACCACTGGGAGCCAAAACATGACCTTTGATGTCGATGAGTGGTCGAAATGTTTTAGCGAATAACTTATCGAAATATGATCCGGTATGGCAATTTGATACCTTACGTTAGATTTATTAGATCAACTCAGGTATGGATTCATTGAGACATGAGTGCGCTACAAGATGAAGGATTTCCAAGTTGATTTGCTATGGAGTAGGAACTGACTAGTCACATGTGGCCTATGGCCAGAGAAAGACAAGGATACCATAGATGAACACACGGGTGAACGAAGGTATCAACTGTTGTACAGAGGCAAAATAGTTGGGGATATTGTATCATGCTATGCATGAATTAACACCGTCTTGTGCAGTAAATAACAGACTATTTTCCGAAATCTAAAACTGTATTCCTATACCCCGGACAATGTAGCAAGCCACATGGGATGAACATTTGTTAGCAAAATCAACTCAACTAGAAACATGACATGTGTTAACTGGCCGAAAATGGAAAAAAAAATACCAGAATAGGAGATGACTGGTCCTAACATGACAGTATACTACTCAATATTGTTACAACAGCCACCTTCACACTTACACAAAGGTGTGCACCTTAATCCAGCTTTCAAGCATTTGCAATTGCCCTTGCAGGCCTTGGCACAACTACAGTGGAGCATCAGTGCACATGCAGCACTTGCGTCTCCTAGGTGAGTCCAAAATGGGACCAGAATATTGAGACGTGGATTCCACTCCCATCCGTACTGTGATGGGTCTGGCACACATAAGTGTTTCTGCAGAGCACGATGCCAAATGAAAGATGACACAAGAATTACCCTTTTTACATGTTGATACAGAGCTGCTTTGGTGGGCGGGATGTTTTCCATAGACTTAAGGCCATGTGTGAACATATGCCGTCTCGCATCATTGACACGTGTACTGACACAACTGTTACTGTACATCTGTATGGTGAGTTTTTCGATATGCTGCATATGAGGGGAATCCTCTGA
Organism: Pictodentalium vernedei; assembly: GCA_031216915.1. Taxonomy (NCBI): domain Eukaryota; kingdom Metazoa; phylum Mollusca; class Scaphopoda; order Dentaliida; family Dentaliidae; genus Pictodentalium; species Pictodentalium vernedei. The sequence goes on along the minus strand of CM062291.1, from coordinate 110,061,248 downwards.
AAAGACTTGCGGATTCTCAGTCAATTCTATCATCATTTCAGTTGATGCGGGAAAATTCATCCATGCATTCCATCCTGTTTTCTTCCCAATGCCGAGCATGCTGGATGTTACATCACAACCTGTGAAGGCGTGGAAGAAAGTCAGGGCCTTACAGTAATCAGGTCCAAGTTGTGAAGCTATCTCATGAATTGGCATATCTTTATATGCCTTTCCAATTCCAAACCCAATCCACAGCTCACTGAGTCCAAGGTCACGGAATGTTGCGAAATGGTGCAAAGACAGAATGACGACATCAGAATCAACCGTGCGAAGAAAAGCTATTTTGTGACCTTGTGAGACTGCATGGTTGAGATGAAGCATCATGCGCGTGTCTGCTTCCTCGTGGTTCGATGGAGATATGTCACATAAGCTAACATCCTTATTGCATAGTACATATTCTCCTGATGTCGTTAACAACTGGTACTCGGATGTTGATGTTAATTTCAGCAGTTCAGCAGACAGGAACTTGAAAAATTCGTCTTTATTCTCACTAACTTTCAAGAATGCCTGCCAATTCTTCCCTTTAGGTAAAGGGACGTTCTCGGACACCCGTATCAACCTAACTGCTGTCTCACCGAGGCGTTTTGCTCGCGTCTGATTCTTCAAACTGCCTTCGGGGTAACAGTCATAGATCGCATCAACCCTTGTGGTGTTCGTGTTAATCAGAGATTCGATGTATGGCAATAATTGCAATCGAGCATATTCTCCAAACAGATCCGCTTTCTGTGGTTTGATTACATGGACTACAGCAGGCATATCCAAGATGACAACTGAAGCTTGTCTAGCTGCTGAATTCTTCCCTTGTGCAGGAATAGCTGGTAAACAATTGAGAATTTGAGATTTTGTCCCACTCCGTAGCTTACCTCTATCGGATAATGCTGGCGGATCACGTGCATTCTCGTGCATGAAAAACTCATCCATGTTTGAATCAGGCCGGGCTTGCAGTGAAACGAACATCTGGGTAACTATTGCGGCAGTTGCTTTACTTGACATGAGTTTGTCTCGGCCTTTGTCCAGGTTGGCTGGGGGTGGGTTAAGGAAGGTATATATATTTGCCTTGGGAATAACATCATTCAGGGGTACGGTGCATTCCACAAGCCTTTCCTTCAAGAAAGTGGAATATAAATGCTTGCCCCTTTCGGGTAATGACCGTAAACTCTTACTAACTTCGGGGTCCATATATTCACCAGTATCTAATGTCACCAGCTGACCACTAGTTTCATCATAAGGGTTGATAATGAGTCCCTGATTCACCAGATCGAGGAGAGATTTCAATTGATTCAGAAATTTTTTCTGCTCTGATACCGAACTTTCCGGGTGTTCCGTGTTATCTGATGATGTTGTGTGGAAACTTGCATATTCATACTCATCTATAACACGCAGAACTTCTGACCTTGAAAGCTCAATAACGACTTTCTCTTCAGCCTGGCCATAGAGACCTTTTGGACCACTGTCTTCTTTGAGTAGTTGGATACTATGTTCTTGGCTCTGATCTAAACCCATCATACTGAACTTCCTCTCACTACGCTGGACCACAAAATGGCCTTCCATGAATTTGTTGTGGATTGAAGGATGCCGCCTGGGTAGCTGAGACATGTCTCTCAGAAATACGGGGACCCACCGACAATAATTTGTATGTCCTAGGGCAAAAAAGTAACTGCACAACTCATCGATAGAACACAGTGTACCAGGCCAGTTACCGATTCGTTGGTTCCGAACGAATTGACAGCTTGTCAAGAGAAAGTTCCGAACGATTTCACCCCAATAGCGCGCAGTTGGAGATTGTGAAAGAATCCTCTGTTCCCACATTTCAAATGACTCATGGGGCCCAGTCTGCTGACAGTAAATCTCATAAGCATTCTTTCTGAGGATCTCAAGCCAAGCTAGAGTGAGAAGATATGCCTGTCGCGTCCTCTTGACATGTTTCCCACCAAGTAGGGATGATGCTACACCGGGTGTGAATATCTTTGCGAGGTGAAACATTCGCTCCCAACCAGAACCACCCATAAGCTTACCACCAGCTTCTTGGGTGCACATTTCAAGATGCAGGAATCCAATCATACACACCATTCGATCCTCACCTATCTCCTCTGGGAACAGCCATTGACATTTTTTCTGCCTGGCATACAACGGACAGTCACCTTCAATGACAGGTATCTGGCCGGGGTTTACGAAAGCAGTAGCTTCCCTGACCACATACATAGCATGCTTCTGCATACTGAGTGAGTCCGCTTTCTGCTCACTGAAAACAGGGAATACCCCAATAACTGCACGAGGTTTGACATTGTCTTGATCTTCATGTTTTGAAAAGAAGCCTGAAAAGGTCACAGGGACTTCATCAAGCTGCCAGCTGCCATCAACCTTCCCTTTATTGCTGATCTGTGACACATGAGACAACCAGTCATTCTCTCCCACGTTCAAATCTGCATATTCATTGGGCCGTACATTACATTCATCTGGAGATTCAAGCCTGATGTCCCCACCAAAGTCTTCAACGAAAGGAACAAATGCATAGTCGTCTGGGAGTTCAATTTGTGTGTCTTCTGGAACATCTAAACTCAGTGGTGGGGGATCAGTACCCACATTGTCCCTGCTCAGTTGACCAATGAGTGTGATGGACGTACCATGCATATCAGATCTACCAGATACATCAATGTTATCAGTGGTTCCTATCGAGAAAACATTACGTTTGCAGTTAGCTGGGACTACAACACCTTCGTTCTTGAACCGCAGTGAAACAGCTCTCGCGAAACTCCTGCGAACATCCATTACGCGATCATAAGAGACAGAGAGTCCCATTTGATGAAAATCTCTGATAAGATTTTTCATACGATCATGGGCATGCAACTTCAAACCCACATAAAGAGGCATTGGAGTTTCTCTGTCACGTCTCTGGTGAACATTTTGTGCATGTTCGGAGCGTTTCGCTGAATTGCTGATCAACATCTGTGAAATAGTACAAGCCACTCGAGTCTTGGCATTAACAGTCTCATCATCGCCTAAGTTCTGTATACTACATGTGCCCTCAAGTAGAACTCTAAGAAGAGTCAGGAGTGAGTTGGGTACAGGCTCGCTCAAGCAATAAGATGAAAATGATCCCGTGAAAGGAGCTTGAGATATGAGTATGTGTTTACGCAGAAGAAGACCCACATCAACTATCTTTTTTGCCTCTTCCTCAGACACTATACGAGTTAAAGATTCGGACAACAAGGAGCCAACTCGAAACCTACTTGAAATAAACACATCTCTACCCTGTGTGAAGGCGTCCCAGCCATCGCCCAATTTCTGCAACAAATGTTCTTTGAATCGAGTGGAATGTATTTCTTCACTAAGCCAATCAGAACCGACTTGCTTCAACCTCCGACTGTACAGATTCTTGAGATCGACAAGCTTCATCGCGGAATCGTTGTGTTCAACAAATGTTATGAGCTCTGCCATAACGAGAGGGTCATAGGGCAGGCCTGACGCGGAATGTTCGGCGTTCTTCGACTTTTTAGATTTAGCCGCTCGTGCTTCATTGGCAAGCTTACAATAACAGGTTTTGTGATAGTAAAGATCACTAGCAGCGGAATCAAATGCTGCATTGACCCGAGAAAAAACAACCCAGTTCTCGGCTTCCTTTGCCATAATTTTGAGTTTATTGTTATCAGACATTGATCTGCAAATAGGCTCACTGCTGTCACCTTCGCGTTTGTGACAATAAACACACTGGGGCAGTTTCCTGTCACAGCCAGATTCAAAACTTGTCCGTGTTCTTTTAGGACTCAGCGTGGAGCAGGATGCCACTGCCTCATTTCGCTCTCGCTTGTGTAGCACGCGCTGTACGATGTGAGTCCGAATACTGTCACGGCATGTCTTATGATATATTGCCTTATTCGTCAACAGTGACATCGACATACACTCATCACTCTCTCTCATCAAACAATCAATGGTCAAATTATATGGAAGCTCAACGCCATTATCTAGGAAGCGCGTTATGTCTTCCTCAATAGCTTTATAGGCGTCATGAAAACGAGATTCTCTATACGGACGCATCAATTTCTTGGAACTGTCTTGCTGGCAAAAGCAACAACGTTCCCAGTCAGTACTAGTCCGTACACGAAGAGGATTCTCACTCATTCTGTGAATGATTTTTGTGAACAATCGCGTTCTCGAATTAATTTCGACAGACAAATCAGAATTGCTTGCGGAATTACGCCAAACAAGAGATTGTATGGCAAAGAGACTGCTTCATAAAGAGCGTTGTTTCTCCGGGATCAGCGTCATTCAGGTTTGCCTGAATGACGCTGATCCCGGAGAAACAACGCTCTTTTCAAGTTCCAAGAAATTGATGCGTCCGTATAGAGAATCTCGTTTTATTCTACATCATCTCCCACGTCTGTTTCCAACACGTGCGTGGATCAGAGTTCACTTTCGCGCCCTTACAATCGGATGTATAGTCGGTAGACCGTCGAAAAGGAGGTTCCCTTCAGCCGCTGGCGGCCATTTTGGATTGTGCCGCTACTGGTCGCCACCGGTCGGTGTCAACTTGTAGCCGATCGTTTTTGAGAACCTCATAGCCTACACTAACAGTGTGCCAAATTTCAAGAAGGTATCACCAAGTGCACAATTCACCTGTATGTGACGAATTCCTCCCCCGCTATTGTGATATTTCATCATGACGTGATATGTCACAATCAAAAACCGTGCCACTGGGTTCAGTTAAGGTTGCTATTACTAAACATAAAATTTCACTCCAAGGTTAAGTTTTCTGGTCAAGTGTCTGTAAGCAGCCATATCATTGTAATGGTTAAAGATAATTATGAAACTTTCGAGAAATATACACCACCTTTTCTCGCAGCTGTTAGTCTTGAAGTGAGTTTATTATTTTTGGTAACAGGCATACCTCGGATGATGTCAGGTATACTGACTTCCGGTTTTGGAATTTGCCTTTTTTGGTACCTTTAGATTCATCACTACATACCTTTAGTTAAGGCATTCAACTTCAAATTTGTGTAACTTTTTTCTGATTTCAAAAGTTCTTGTCATCTATTTTCGTGGTACCGATTTTTTCAGAAAGGAAAAAGGTTTGTTATACCGGCTAAAATCCAAGGTCATGTAATTATAAGCATCACTCTTGCATCGCGTGCATTAGGTGTGAACCGCATATATCGTGTCCCGTTTGTATTGAGGAGATCGCTAATGTTTGATCGTTAATGTATGTTCTACTGTATTTGGTTGCCCCGATTCAAGTTTTTCCACCTCTTTCCCTATATAAAATAATAACGTGTCTGTTTCTGGTCAGTTTTTTTGTAATTAGTCACTACACTGTAATGGTTAATTTCACGAAACGTTATAGGAATACACACCACTATCAGGTGATATGTAGCAATCAAAAACAGGTAGCTTGTTCATGTGGTGCCTGACACCCTTTCAAGTTCAAATATGTTTTCACTTTAAGGTTTACATTTCTTCATTTGCTATAGTAGGCGGATGCTTAAAGCGGTAAGATCCCGCTAAGGTGGTTACCTTGTTCAAAGTTCTTCCCATCGGTCAAGCTCTCGGGCCACTAGTCTAGTTATATAAGGAATTCGACACTGTTATGGTCTGGAACCGGTCTAGCCATTAAATAGTCCATCCCCTAAGTTTAGGTTCACTCGTCTAAAATATTTCAGTTGGTCGGAAAACTGATATATTCCAGACGATTGATCTAAAAAATACCACAATGATCTTCGAATCAACGGAAGAAATGTTGAATCGATGAAGACTTGATTTGATCGAATTTTTGATAACATTACCATTTGAAATGAAGACTCAGCACATCCGTAGTTTTATGATTACGCAGTGTAGTTCCAGTAATTGTGTTCATATCTTGGTGGTTTCAATGAGAATTAAATACTTATTGCACGAAAGAATATCTGTATATCTCCGTGAGTGAAAGGGCGGTAGTCTGCGGGCAAACTCCACGAAAAGTGGCTAAACAAACAGCCCACAATAGCGTCATAATAACGTCGAGGGTCCAGTGATCCTTGAGCTTTCATTTGTGATCTTCGGGCGTCAGGGTTAATTCTGAGATGGACCCCCCCCCCCCCCCCTTTCGAAAGTGTCGGAATTCTGATGCAGATATCGAAGTTCTTGAAGAGAAAAATGTTTGAAGTGATAACTCCGGATCTGGTGCACATATATATATATATAGATAACAGTCTATTAAAACTTTACAAAACCGGCCAGGGCTATTCACAAAAATTCCCATTCGATTTTCGTACTTTTTTCCATTTTTTGGCCTCAAAAACACAGCATATGCCCCCGCATTGAGCTCGTTCCTATGAGGGATCATAAGCTATGTTTTTTACGCAAAAAAATGGAAAAAATAGATATTCAAATTCTGTTTGCAAGTGTCGTCTGCTTTTCATGTTGAGTAAAGGGTTAACAGATTGAGCATTTCCACGAGACACTCTCATTCCTTCTTTACATGAGTGGCAACCAGTATTTCAATACGACGGGCAACTTATCTTACTGATTCTCGCTTAGGGATCGGGGGCGCAGGCTTCGCACAGGAGATCAGAACTTTGGGGGACCCCGCCCTAGCCTAAGAGTCCTGGACTCCTGAGTCAACCTCGCCCCCTCCCCCAGAGTTCCGGGCCCACTGGTTACTACCCCGTGCCCCCGCCATTACCCCGGCCCTGCTTGTGGTAAACGAATTAGGACTACCTAAATAAATATTTAGAACCCCATCATGCCCAGTTAAAACCTACACTGATTGTAAAGTCCTTACGAATTTTCGCGGAATGTGGTGTGGAAAATCGTGTTCAACTTCTTCTTTCATTTAATACACATACGCAAGGTTGAAAAGATTCATCTTACATAGTGGATCTCTAACGAGTCGCGATTCCGTATGAAATTTCTGTACCGAGTTCACTAAAATCGATCTGAGCCGAGGTTTTCCTTGCCTGAGATCGATTTTAGTGAACGAGGTTCAGACATTTCATGTCAAATTGTGATTAGTTTGAATTTTTTTTAACCCTTTACCTAACATGAAAAGCAGACGACTCTTGCAAAAAAATTACTTGAATAACTATTATTTTAATTTTTTGTTTAAAAAACATAGGTTATGATCCCTCATTGGAACGAGCTCGACGAGCTCGTTCCAATGAGGGGTCATAACCTATGTTTTAGAGACAAAAAATTAAAAAATAATGAAAATTAATTGGCGATTTTTGAGAATAGCGCTGGCCGGTTTTGGACGTTACGTTAGGTAAAGGGTTAATCAAATAATGTGTAATTTAAACTTTTATCTAACGTACCGGTAACGACGAAAGCTGACCAGCGCTGTTCACAAAACTCGCCATCCAAATTACATATTTTTTTCCAGTTTTTGCCTCAAAATATAGCTTATGTCCCTTACTGGAACGAGCTCGTCGCAGGTGTGGACTGGGCCAAGAAAAGTTACAGAGGAATGCACTGAAGGGACCCCAGACCCGGAGAAAATTTTGATTTTGCGAATTGAACAAACGCGGCTTCCTTACATCTGAACGATCAATAGCAGTCCACAGAGTGCACATGACGATGGCATTTTGTATCATCTTCATCGATCATTCGACAAAAATAGTTCTACCGGGGGTGGTGGGGGACCCATCGGGAAGACCATAGTTTGTTCTAATCGGAGAAAGTTTTGATTTCTGAAATTGAAGGAACGCTCAACGCTGTTTCCTTTCACCTGGGCGATCAATGGCAGACAAGACTGCTAGTATATCAAAATGTCCTCTCCATTCCGCAGAGAGAACATTTCGATATTATGGCACCAGAGTGTGCAATCAAATCCATTTCGTCTTTTGGTCATTTTCACGAAATTTCAGGTACCATCAAGTACATCAGTTTTAGGGGCACCAGGGTGAACAGAATAGTGGGCTCACCGAGAATTTTCCCGGTGGACCATACAGCCAGTCCGCCTCTAGCTCATCGTCATAAGCTATGTTTTCGAGGCAAAAAATGAAAATATTAAGTTATTCAGGAAATGCTTTGTGCAAAAGTCGTCTGTTATTTGTATTAGAGAGACATAATGAAAAATGAGACGATTAATTCAATTCTACTTCCGAAACCAACCCATTCACACAACGTTACCTCGTCAACTTTGTCTTCTGACTCCATTCCGCATTAGATGTGTTGTGTCAAATTGTCTGAACGATATTTTCCGTAATGAACTATTTGATGGTGATTACCTGATACATTCTTATCTTGTGCAGGTTTTAAAGGGGGTGTCGGAGCAGTTGGGCCAATGGGAGCACAAGGACCTGTTGGTCCAAAGGGACCCTCTGGCGCAAGAGGAACTAATGGTATCGATGGAGCACCTGGACCCCTTGGAGATAAAGGAGATGTTGGTTTACGTGGACTAAATGGAAAGCAAGGACCACCAGGTCCTGTAGGTCCTCAGGGCATACATGGTGAACGTGGACTCAAAGGTCAAAAGGGCGACCAAGGTGTTCATGGAGAGCAAGGAGTGTCAGGAATTCAGGGTCTGAGAGGACCGAGGGGTATAAAAGGCGAGAAAGGAAAAGATGGAATGGGAGGAACACCTGGAGTAGACGGCAAAAATGGCGTGAAAGGAGACCGTGGTGCTACTGGTTCTAAGGGAGACAAGGGCGATACTGGAGTTACTGGTGCAAAGGGGAACAAAGGTGATCCAGGTGCACAAGGCATCCAAGGAACGCGAGGGGAACAGGGAGCGCCTGGTGTAAATGGTACAATTGGTGTCCGTGGAGAACAAGGTATACTACTTTTCACATAATATGATACTCACGGTTATGTACCGATGACAGTCTCGATTTTTTCTCATCGTATAAACTTCTAGCAGGTGGGGAATGAGGCTAACAAGAAACTTGACTATATAGGATAGAAGGTAGAGGTCCGCTTCAGGTGGAGAAAATGCGTTTTGTAACCTTTCCCCTCCGGCCATTTGTATCTCAATTATTGTTGTTAATTATTGCAGTATTACAACGATACTTGTGTAAAATAGAACTATCACCTTAGGCGATTAATGCAGTCCCCAATTTTGACTTTCCGCAATGCCTATCTGAATGTGTAGCTTCGTAATTTTGAAAGATGCGAAGTTCAGTTGCTAATGGGCATGTTTGAGAGGTTTCATCAAAATTAGTTCACCAAGAATATCGTACACAAATCTACATTAAATCAACTATAACAATATATAAATAGCCGCAGCTTGAAATTTTTGGAATGCGCACATGTCGTGGACTGGCTAGTCATCATGAATGAAAAGTTTCGTCAAAATCGACTAAAACATGTACGAGGAGTTGCAACAGGAGAATTTTATTCAAGTTAAGTTCAAGAGGAGAATATACGCATGATGCCTTTCTAATGGTCACGTTTGAGAAGATTGTTTGCAGAGTTTCATCAAAATTTATTCAAAACTTTAGAAGCGTTGCGCACACAAAAAGAAATTAAAATTGAAACTTCAAAGTTCAAGAGGAGATAACTTGGTTAAAATTGTCGCAGACTGAATCAAATTCCAAGCAGTATTTTCTCCCTTTGCTTCGTTTGACACGTGTATGTACCGAAGGGAGATAACATTGCTTGGAGTTTGGGGCTTGAATATTTTGGAATATGCGCATGTCTGCTATCTGGTTATCGGGTATAAAAGTTTGGTCAAAATCGAATCATAAATGCCGGAGTGGCATTAGTTATTCATCATGTATAAAACGTTTCACCAAACACGAATCATACGTCTGAGGAGTTGCGCACAGTGACACAAGACTTTAGCCAGCATCGGTGTCTGTCATCAATCTATGTCTCGCAGTCTGAAAACCTGCCAATTTATGCGCATGTTGACTTGCTAATGGCCATCATGCCGTGTTTGAGAAGTTTCAATAAAATCGGTTCATGGACGCACAGAAGAGATTACGGATGGGCCTACGACTCGTCCGACATAGGAAGTGAGTGGTTACGGTAATACAGCACCCAACCACCCCACATCTTTGAATGAAAGTATGAAATATACAAAGCTTTGATATTGAGCCTCATACTGCAATCATCTATGTGTGAACAGGCCTCTGATGGTGCCTTGATGGTATGGTACAAAGCTATGTTTGGAACTCACGCACATCCACATTTGGAAAAATACACATTTTTGGCTTTTTATTTAACAAATTGTTTCGGTCCGATGGAACCCAAAATGTGCATTTTCTTGTCTTTGAAGTGCGTAATAGACACAAATCAAACAAGGTAGTCTTCGGTCACATCTTAAGATTACAGAGTTTGCGCACCCCCTTCCTGTCGATTCTCAACAAGATTGCAACGTTAACCTTTTACTTAACGTAATGCCCAAAACCGGCCAGCGCTATTCTCAAAAATCGCAAATTAGTTTTCATTATATTTTCATTTTTTGTCTCAAAAACATAGGTTATGACCCCTCTTTGGAACAAGCTCGTTCCAATGAGGGTCATAACCTATGTTTTTGAGACAAATGAAAGTGTCAATGACACTGTAGCTCAACTTGTCAAGATATGTACATGTATAGTATGTGACACAGCAATGACAAACATCTAGGTAATGACCTGATAACAAAGGTACATATAAAGTATTGTAACGGTCTGTACATAAATACTGACCGTAGCCTGTAACAAATGTAACAATGTATAGGTAAAGTATTGTAAAGGTGGGTGACAGTCAGATGCTAAACTAGAAAAGAAATCTTTGGGTCCCAGAGTGGGTCTGACTGAACCCCAAAATATTTGTTCTCATAGCACAGTGATAACAAAGGCACCCCAAAACACACTCATTCCTGTCTGAAGGTGAAAACAAAGGTACCCAAGAAGTTTCGTGAAGATCAGTTCATAAATACATGTATAGAAGTTGTGAAAAAAAACTGATTGGACCTAATTTCGGTACAAAATGGTCACTGGCAGCCATCTTGAATTTTGAACCGCACTCAGAAACACTCGTTCTCATCCCAAGGTGATAACAAAGGTTCCCAAGAAGTTTCGTGAAGATCGGTTGATAAATACAGCCTCTAGCCCGAGCCGTATTGACATGTGTGCTTACTGTGTGTAAGTAGCACTGAAAAAATCAAAGTTCATCTAATTTGCATAATTTTTGCATGAGAAAAAACCCGTATTATATGTGATGTATCCCATGGTACTAAACATTCACACAAAAAAAATTATCCAAATCGGTACTTTCATATGGAAGATCTGTGCAAAAATCTGATTGCACCTAATTTTGTACAAAATGGCTGCCATCGGCCATCTTGAATTTCGGACCGCACCCCAAAACACTCGTTCTCGTCCCACGGTGATACAAAAGGTACCCAAGAAGTTTCGTGAAGATCGGTTTATAAATACGGCCTCTAGCCCGAGCCGTATTGGCATTTGCACTTACAGTGCTGAAAGTAACACTAAATACATCAAAGTTAGTCTAACTTGCATAATTTACGTACGTGAAAAAACCCTATTATATGTGATGTATCCCATGATACTAAATATTCATACAAAAATTATTCAAATCAGTGCTTTCATATGGAGATCTGTGCAAAAATCTGATTGCACCTAATTTTGTACAAAATGGCTGCCATCGGCCATCTTGAATTTCGGACCGCACCCCAAAACACTCGTTCTCGTCCCACGGTGATACCAAAGGTACCCAAGAAGTTTCGTAAAGATCGGTTTATAAATACGGCCTCTAGCCCGAGCCGTATTGGCATTTGCACTTACAGTGCTGAAAGTAACACTAAATACATCAAAGTTAGTCTAATTTGCATAATTTACGTACGTGAAAAAAACCCTATTATATGTGATGTATCCCATGATACTAAATATTCATACAAAAAATTATTCAAATCAGTGCTTTCATATGGAAGTTCTGCGCAAAAATCTGACTGCACCTAACTTTGTACAAAATGGCCGCCAGCGGCCAACGTGATTTTCAGATCGGCCCCCAAAACACTCGTTCTCGTCCCACTGTCATATCAAAGGTACCCAAGAAGTTTCGTAAAGATCGGTTCATAAATACGGCCTCTAGCCCGAGCCGTATTGAATTGTTGACGGACAGACGGATGACTGGCCATGGCATAAGCTCAAATTTGGCTTCGCCAAAGTTGAGCTAAAAATTTAAAAAAAAATAGTTATTCAAGAATTTTGTGTACAAGAGTCGTCTGCTTTTCATGATAGGTAAAGGGTTAAGACAATGCTCTCTCTCTCTCTCTCTCTCTCTCTCTCCCTCTCTCTCTCTCTCTTTCGCTCTCTCTCTCTCTCTCTCTCTCAGATAGCGAATGAGGTGTGTGTGTGTGGGGGGGGGGGGGGGGGAGCATGATTTATCTCAATTGGGAAACTTAAAACAGGGCGACCCTGGTTCACGTCATTTGAACGTTCTGTAAAGTGCTGTTCAACGAAAAGTGATTCCCTTGCATTTGAGATGGAACTTTATATTTTACGTATTTATGAAACTGGGAAGGTTTTGCTTCGTATTTTCCGAGAACATAGGTTTTACCCAACAATGGAGTTCTTAGCGAGGACTGACACCTTTCCATCCCATAGTGACACAGACTGACGCCCCTGTAACTGAGGTAAAAATGATCAAAACATAAAATTCTGCAAAATACTTCGGCAATAAAGGGCAATAACTCTACAAAGGAACGTCGGCCAAATATTAAAATCAAACCTCACCTGTATTTTATGCGAATAGTGCAAATATGAAATAACAGTCGTGAGCATAGATGATGTTATCATCTGGAAACTCTGAGAAACCCCCGAGACAATAAAGGGCAATAACTTCATTAAGTTGTGTTAGCGAAACGTCAATGTCGAACTTCGTCAATTTTGTGTGTGGGTGGATGAGGTCAAATAGGCCAGCGAAATGTGAATCGGATGTGTAACTTCTGTTGAGGTTTCCAGAAGTTATCATCCGGAAACATAAAAGCTTGGAAATTCTATGACAATAAACGAAAATAAGCCAATATCTACGTGAAGTAATGCCGGATAAATGTTCAAATCAAACTTGGACTGTATTTCTGTAAATTAGGCAATACATCATACAAAGAGAATGGTGGTTGTTTTGCGGAGAACTGAAGCTCTCATTCATACGGCGGCGTGGCAGCGACACTATGTTTTCCAACTATCTTGTTTAAACTGTTTAAACGAGATAGCTAAGTCGTTTAAACGAGATAGCTAAGTCGTTTAAACGACTTCGCTATCTCGTTTAAACGACTTCGCTGTCTCGTTTAAACAACTTAGCTATCTCGTTTAAACAAGATAGTAGGAAAACATAGAGTGTCGCTTCCACGCCGCCGTACATTCAGAAACATAAAATCCCGTGAATGCTGAGACAATAATGGGAAATAACTCCACAAAAGTAATGTTAGACAAAATTAATTAATGTCAAAATCGAACTTGACCAACATTTCAGTTCGTCGAACTCGTTACAACTAGTGGACATAAGCTATTTTTTCTAGACAAAAAATGAAACTATTTAGTTATTCGGGAAATGTTTTCTGCAAATGCCGTCTACTATTTGTATCACGCAGACGGTTAATGACAAACAAGGGAAGATTAATTCAATGTTACTTCCGAAGGCAACTCACTCTCAACGTTACCATGTGGACGTCGACTTCTGATGTCAATCCCGTTTTTGACATGTTGTGAACGATTTTTCCGAAATGAGCTATAATTCTAGTAACAATTAGCTAATGATCACTCCTTCTCATCGACACAATTGTGCATAAGCATTTACATGCTTACATTTTGCCTATAAATATATTGATGGGAACGGGTGACACTCAGCAAATTGTGAGTACCATAGTTAGACAATATTTAATTTACAGAATAAACCTCTGTCTTTTAACCCTTTACCTAACAGGAAAAGCAGACGACACTTGCAAAAAAATTCTTGAATAACTAATTTTTTAAAAAAATTTTGTCAAAAGAACATAGGTTATGACCCCTCATTGGAACGAGCTCGATGAGCTCGTTCCAAAGAGGGGTGATAACCTATGTTTTTGAGATAAAAAATGAAAAAAATAATGAAAATTAATTGGCGATTTTTGTGAATAGCGCTGGCCGGTTTTGGCCGTTACGTTGAGTGAAGGGTTAAATGAAAAGTCACAATTTCTACAAAAAATAATCATTAGACATTTTATCTATTTACAGGGTCGATCGGTCCGAAAGGAGAAAGGGGTGTTTCTGGTGTGAACGGCTCTATTGGCGCAATCGGACCTCAAGGACCACCCGGACCACCAGGGCGAGTTACTGTGGTCAGAGCAACACAACAAGTGAACTCTGCTCACAAACAGAACCCACAGACTGCTACAAACACAAACGGCGCATCACCGGGAGTCAGTCAGAATTGGAATATGCTTTATGGAGTTGGTAATGATTGGTAGTGAAAGAATTCGGCCAGTAACCGAACACAGCGGACATGGGTACAAACTTTTATTTGTCGTTTGGGCATTTTTGGAATGGTCGAAAATGTGATTCGACCTTCTCGGCGATACGTAAGGTGAAAAATAGACATGGTACTGGTCTAAGAGTCAAACAAGATTTACCAGCCTCAGAGGGTTGTTGAAACATGTCGCCGAACACGAGTATCAAAAGGACTGATTCAACAACAGCAAAGACAATCACTTTAGGTGGCCAAAAAGTGAGAATGGAATTACTTTTCCAGCTCGACTGATATTTCAACAAAATGTATTTTTGTTCACTAGAACCTAACATTATGTGCGATGTGTCTCAAATATATGTCACTCCAGAGAACCTGTCCCAATGTAAAATTGAATTATGTGTAGATTTATCAGAGTATGAATGTGGGATGGGCGTCTTAAGTTGTATGAAACATTTCAGACAAAATTTAACACGCCCATCCCACGTTCATACTCCGATAAAGCGACTGGTAATACAAAAGTATTCCAGTTTTTACACGCAGAAATACCAAGGGACACGGTATTATCGGCGATAAAACATGGACATCCACTATACTTTTGGTTGTAGATGTCCATGTGTTATCGCCGACAATACAGTACCCCATGCATACAGCTATAGGCCTAGCTGCGACACGTGGGTCTCGTGTGAGCCAAGGGAGGCGCTAACTGTGCTACACCCCCCAGTCCGGGAAAGTAAGGGGGAAATCCTGGCGCCACCCTTGGTGTGAGCCGATATAGATTGGCTACTTTACTTCAAAATTTGAATGCTGGAATATTTTGGTTGGAAAGCATTGTGGTTATGTGCAAACAGGCCAGCAGACGGCTGCACTGACGTTCCATGTTTCCACATTTTCTCACGAGACCCCCCCCCCCCCCACCTCCCCGGAACCCGCTGACATGAATGGAGTACCACATTTCGTGCTCGACGCAAACTCGCCGCTGCAATCGTCGCATCACCCCCCCCCCCCTACCATCACCACCAACAACTGTGATTGAAATGTGGGGCTCCTCAAACCTAGAATCCTGGTCGCCGCCACTGCAGCTTGTACTATTTACCATTTTCAACAACTAGAGTCCCCTGACCTTAACTACCATTTATTTATTTGTGTTTAAGGTCACATATTTCTGCGCAGTGGCTAATTATGACCATGACAGTTTTACGGGTGAAGGAAGCCGGAGTACCCGGAAAGAACCACCGAGCAATGGCGAATAACTGTCAGCTCCCCAACACACCATCTCCACAAAAGCAGGGTTAGCACTGGTCGGAGACAGGTGCACCATCGACGCGCAGTACGCTTTAACACACAACGTCACCGTGCCCTTCACGTGGGCAATGGGGGAAGTGTCTTGCCCAAGGACACAACGCGGCTGCCGCAGGTGGGCTTCGAGTTGTGGACCTCTCGGCTTACAGTCTGCATCTCTACCTACTGAGCCCCCCCCCCCCCACCCCCCACCCCCACACACACACACACATTTTCCTTTTATCAAGACCGAATATTTTGCAAGAATAGCACGACAAGAGACTGAAGACAACTATCAACCCATAATGAGAAGCTAAAACGAAGACATTACCTTCATTTAAGAACTCCAAAACGATGGCTGGGAGTGAAGAAGTGAGGTGTGAGGGAGAAACCAGCCTTCTCCTTTGAGAAGCGCGACGTTGTGCTACAGACTACAGATAAACAGTTTAGAAACATACCTGTCTGCCTTGGTGTGTAGATAGGCTTATCTGTTTGTATCAATAAAAATCCAGAATCTGCCCGAACAATTAGTTTTTCTCTTTTCACAAAATTTTCAGCTTCAGCAACAAGTTGTACATATACCAAAGATGCGACTGTATCTGGTAGCTGCCCGGCATTCAGTCTCAGTGTTGTAGATGTCGGAATGTCTGTAAAAAGAAACAACTTAACCTATGCTTGTGTACATCTAATACGTCGAAGGTGGTGAAACAATACGCATCGTTGGTGACGCGTTTGCGGCCTCTCGTTTTTCCTTCCGCGATTAACCCATTCAGACGTGCCTGACGTCCTGTGTATTTTCAATGTTATGCAGATTTTTTTCCTTATGCATTACATATACTCGATTTGAGTCCTAAAATGCTTTAATCGATTGATTGCCAGAAGCCATTATCAAGGCTTTCAAAAAGATTAGAGTACCATCATAGCAAAAGCAAACATTTTCCTTTCCCGTGTTTCATATTCGGTCAAACAAACCTAATATTTTGTTTATATAATTTGTTTTATTACAAATTATTGAAGAGTGCCTGTGGGCACTCTTCAATAATTTGTAATAAAACAAATTTTGATGAATAAGTTCAGACCACAAAAAAATGTTGCCCTCAACCAGTTAAAAGAATACAAGATGGAGCAATAATTGTGAAGTTTTAGTCATAGTAGGCAAGCTTATCGTGGTAGAAAAATAGAAGAAGTTCTCTCTAGTATGTGATACTGGGAGGGTCAGTGTAGTTTCGGGGAGGGTGAGGGGGTAAATTCTACAGCCTAGATGATATCTTCATGCGTCTGAATCAACTGAAATGGTGACGTTTCGTGTATATCCGTACACCAAACACATAATTATGTATCCATGTAGTGTATAAGCTAGGATGTGAATTGTAATTCAGCACAACATGGCAATATGGGGTGCCACCCCAACTCTACCCTTCCTGAGTTGTGAAAGCCCTTCCGGATATTCCCTGTAGTTCACGAGTTCCTATGGTGAAGGTTATCAACGCCAAGGGGGGGATAGGATATCCAAAACAACTGATGTGGGTATTTCACCCCAATGTGTAAAATCGGCCATCAGTGTTACTGTAGTTCACATGGGCGTCTCGAAAATGGCTAATGTGGGAGAGAGAGAGAGAGAGAGAGTGTGTGTGTGTGTGTGTGGGGGGGGGGGGGGGGGGGTGTAAACATAATTTGTCCCGACTGTGATAACTCAAAGACGGACTGAGGAATACCTTGCTGATGTAGTTAAAATATTAGTCGGACGGGATTACAGTTAAAAACTCAAGTCTTTTATGGATAAATAAATTTGCATATACCACTCGAGTAGTCACGTGACGCAACTTCGTATTTCATTAACACCGTGTTAATGTACCGTTCCCCAAACTGGTCGCCCTGGGTCCCAAGTGCCTGAATCGGGTTCCACAGCCTGACTGACTGTGTGAATGACATCAGTCCAAACGTCAAATCTCGTTCCGAAAGAAAGTTTGAACAATGATTATTTGTTAGGGCGAATCGATATCCAAGACTCCAATCCAGACAAGTGTCCCGCCTGGAAAAACTATTTGGGGTGGCGAGGGGGAGGTCACACCCACACATATCGCTACGCCCCTGCATATCCTGGATGTCTTAAACATTCGGACAAAATATTCCCCACACGACATTTGCCATCACATTCCTGTCCAAAAACGAGTTGGGGGCCCGTCCTCACATATGTATATTCGTTACCAAGAACGCATACAAAGAAATCTTTTTCTTGGGACCGGTTTGAAAGAAAGAAATTCAATTGTTGAGGAGGGTGAATTATTTACGGAAACGTATCAGCGCCACGGGTAGTTTAGTGTCTAATCAGCTAATCCGTAATTATCCGCAGTTATGAAGTAGCTAATCCGTAATTACTGAATAGATAATCTAAATACCACCTCGGTAGCATATCATGTTAAGATAAGCTCCGGGCAGGACCCCAGAAGGGGGTTTGGGGAGGGGACTGTAGTATAATTATCATCATATCAGAAGTGGTCTGTTACACTTATGCTTTATGGGTTCAGGGGTACTCAAATAGAGTGGGAGAACTTTCCGTTCGAAACAATCTTGCAAATCACTACTACTGATAATACTACAGGTTTTTAACCCTACCACGGCCATCACTAGCTCCTACTACTATATCCTATGAAGTGCACTACTGACCATTACCAGTACAGATCCCTGTTTGTGTAAGTCATATAGGTTTTTGTACAATGCTTCTATTATTAACACTACAAGCTTCTTCAATTGGTGGTCCTATCAGTACCACTAACACTCGAATGCAAACTATTTAGTAATTGCAGATTAGTATTGTGTACTTATGAATTTGCTAATTACGGATTACTAATTTGTAATTACGGATTAACCATTCCATAATTAGGGATTAACCATTCTATAATTACGAACTTCTAGTTCATAATCACGGATAACTAGTTCGTAAGTATGGCCTACTAACTAACTTGCTCGTTGCGCTAATACGTTTCAAACATGTGTCCGTCCATGCGGCGGTACTCTTCCTTGTTGAGACCTTCAAATTTTCAGATCTGTTTTTTTCGCGGTGAAATATGAAAATAGTACCTGGAAACACTTCCACCGTGGAAGACGAATATATCTCTCGTTTCCGGGAATAGCTCTGTAGATATGTAGTGACATTCTTAGGACCATCGCTGTCTGTAACAGCCACAAAGACATTCAAGTCCACATTATATCTGATGATTCTCGGAACTACGACAACATACACCGGGCTGTAAAGGAAAACAGGTTATTATATTATATCTTACCTCCTACAAGTATCTGGGAATTTCATTGGTTCAAAGACGTCACGTGCAGACTGCATATAAAACCATATACTGCCTGTCAACATCAATATACGCTGACAGCCATGGGTAATTGCCCCTTTGTTCATTGATTATTCAAAATGGCGGCTGCCGATAAACGCTTCAAGTTGAAAGATTGTGTGTTGGAAGCCCATATTTGGTCTGAAGTGCAGGTTAGGCAACTTAAAAGGCTTCATATTCTGTGGATGTGTGTCATGTTACCTTCGAAATGAAACTGTATAATTTGCCTTGTTACAATTTATGGGAAAGTGCCTACAGGCCTACAGGCACTCTCCCATAAATTGTAACAAGGCAAAGACACGTGAACATATTGTGAGAATTCTCTCATTTAATTTTGATCGCTGTTGTTATTAGTTCTGTGCATCGATGCAGCAGTCGGTAAGATATATTCGTTACACAGTTTGTTGGTGGTCTAATATGGTATATATGGTGTCAGTTAATTCCATATTGGACTCGAGCTCCATGAAATTTCGCTTCTATTTGAAAATAGTCCGTCAACGATTTCCGCTCGGCACATATGTGCGGAACGGATTTTAATTTTCTGCATGGTTTAGTGTTGCTGTGGGTGGGGATTTCATAGGACAGGTGTGTAATAAACCTAAATACTGACAGAAAGGCCACGTGAACCGAATGTAACGGTAATGACATTAGTGGATTGTCCACTCCGACCAAGTGTAGTTTTTAATTTATATCCTGGGGATTGCACGAGACAGCTAATCTGGCAATGCTGTCCACTAATAATGTACCATTCAAGATTTGTATTTATAAATATTTATACATATCTTTGTTCTCGTTCATTGACACATAGTTAAATAAAATATTAAGATTCAGATATATTTTGTGTTTTTACGATTGTTTGTTTTAGAGTCCCTGAAGAAATAAGCTGTTGGATAGTCACAAGAAATTAATTTTTTAACCTGCATTCCCCTATTTATAATTCCTTCACATTACATTTCGTCTCAAGAAATGGTGTAAAATGGTGCGTTAAAAGATATCATTATTGCTGACATAATAATTATTTATACATACAGTATGCGATACAGAGCCAAATGCATTCCAAAATGTAATACCTCGCCTAGAACAAACATAATTCTAAAGTTCTTGTAGAATGTGTACCAATTAAGAACTGCCACCACAAAAATTCTGAATAAATATTTTTAACCCAATATCCAAAAGAAAGCGGAAAAAAATTGCAGTACACGATGCCGTTTTTTTACATTCGACTTTCTCGGACACCTGCCCACCCCTAAATCGCAAGATGTATCTTATTTCTGCATATTTTTTCCGGTCATTTTGAACACCCATCCATATCCTGTAAAAACACAAAAAAAAATTCCAACAATTTTTGGACATCCTCCCCTCTGAGTATCAAAGATCAATTTTTTTTTTACCACTTTCCTACACTTTACTGCCTTGTCAATACGTGATAGTATAATACATAAATTCTGATGTATTCATCTGGTAATACACTTTATCTATTGACTAAAGTGAATTTTTTGATTTGATTGGTTGATAGATACGTGGTATCAGACCATATTCTTTGAAACCCACGATACGTCCGCCCAGCCACTGACAAATTTCCCATACCCAGTGGAAGCCTCGTTCCGAAATCTACAAATTGTCCATACCCCGTAGAAGACGCGTCATTCCAGTTTTACAGTGTACATGTATTATATTTTAATTTTTTATCTCCAAAATATAGCTCATGACCCCTTATTGGAATGAGCTTGTCGAGTACCCTCCAATGTGGGGTTCATAAGCTATGTTTTTGAGACAAAAAAGAAAAAAAGAAATTCAATAATTTTTTTATACTAGTCATATCAGCATATTTTCACAAAAACTCGTTTGCACAAAAATTCCACAGAAACCTGTATGGCTCAACAATGGCAGATAAAAGATCTCATGCTGTGTGTGTTCACACATGAAATAGATTGTACTTCTGAAACGGAAAGTCAATAGATAAATTCGTTACCCCGGGTCTGATCACGTGGTACGGGTTTTTACCTACCCGAAGCCAGCCGTATCCCATGAGGCCAAATGCCTCATGGGATACGGCTGGCTTCGGGTAGGTAAAAACCCGTACCACTTGATCAAACACGGGGTAACTAATAGTATTATTAGGCATTATTCCTGATTTTTTCCAGTAAACTAACCACATCCTCGGTCTTTGCTCCGGAGTTAAAACTGGCATCTCAAAGTGTAGCCCAAAGCAAAGTCAGTTTACCCCATAAATAAGCTCAAATAGTTTGTTGCATGGGACCAAAAATCTATTTGAGGCTTCTTCATGTGGTAAAAATTGCGTTGTCGGGGACCATTTTCTAGCATTTCTGGGCATTTCTTATATGACCCGAGATTTTGCAGAGGTATTTTGACACAGGGTATGTCATGTAATTAGTTTTATAGAAACCCACTTTTTGACACATGAATCTCTGTAGGCCCTTTAAGTTGTGACTATTTTATCCAAATTGAACATGAGAGGCTGAGAGCTGTTTTAATTTTTTGTTAATTTTATTTTTTACTTTAACACGTGTTGGTGTAATTGTTATATGAACCATATGTTTCACTGTTAGTTGTATCTTGATTCTTGGTGTATGTTAAAAATAACTTACATATTCTTTAAGTCTTTATTTCTTAAGAGCCATGAGGAACCTAAAAGACCTTTGATTATCTGTGATTATAATCAATGTTTAAATACACAAATAGGATATGCAATTATAGAAATCAAGACACTCAAGGCTGAACAGTCTGCTGGTTAAAAAAACATGGGCCCAGTACTGGGCCCAGACGAGCCAAATAGCTCAACGTCCCCATCAATACAACCCCCTAATAGGGCTATACTGTGTGTATATTAGTCTAAATCATTTTAAAGTGTTGAGTTTGGCACAAAGAGGCACCAGGAAAAAATTTCCAAGGGGTTCAGCCTTTTGACCACCCACCCTGGCATCGTGTACCGCAATTTTTCCTCCTCCCCCCCCCCCCCCCGGTTTAATATAAAAAAATGGTCAGCCTTAAATATTCACTTGTAATTAGTCATTTACTGTAAAATTAGTTGTTTTTTTAAAGAATAAAATGTTTTCAATAAAAGATTCGGTATTTTATTTCTCAAAGTGGGAGAGCGGTGGCTTAGTGGTTACGGCCTTGGATTTTAAACTGAAAGGTCCACAGTCCGATCCCAACCATGCAGGGGACGGGTAACTGTGTTGTAACCTTGGGTAAGGCACTTAATCCCCATTACCCACGTAAGGGGCACGGTGGCGCTGTGTACAAAGTCGATGGTGCACTTGTCTTCAACTAATGTTCGGGTTTTCTTGTACGTCGTGGAGTACGCTTGTGAGTTAGTACGTTGGGGAGTCTGACAGTTGCTCGGCGGTTCTCTCCGAGTACGCGGGCTTCCTCCACTTATAAAACTGTCCGACACGAGGTGGCCCTAGCTGTCGAAAATGTCGTTAAATCCCTCGAAGCAGGGCATACGCAGAGCATGCGAATTTCTCTAACAATTCATTGCGATTTATTTATTGTCTTAAGCAACAAACATAGTTACATGCATGACAAAAGATTTGCATAGATTTTAGCACACATGTGAACAGTGAAAATACAAAACACAGAGGATGAACATGTAGCATGGCTCTAAATAATGCACCAAAATTACACACATTTGGAACAAAACTATAGTTTCAACTTTCAAGGTTATTTGATACATTTGGGTTACAAACAGGATTCTTTTAAGGTGTTTCTAATTAGAACCTGTATTCAAACACTTCACTGGGTATGGCTAAGAATAACACTTTCGACTGGTACACCTCCATAATCGTTAAACCAAGAAGCTACTGATCAGACAAAAAAGACTCTAACCGAGACAGCTCGTGGTTTTTGTAGTAACAGATAAGGAGAAGAAGGATACAAGGAGTAATTCTACTGCCGATCACACTCGTGTGTGTGTATTGCTTTCTATAAAGGATTGAAATGCGTGAATAGTATACAAAAAAAACAACATTGATCACATAGTCAGCAGGTGGGGCGGCATTTCTTTTTGCGAGACGTTGGGTGGGTTGGTGGGTGCGTGTGTTGTTTTTTTTCACCTGAGACCAGAGAACACACAGTTTTTATCAAGTCTTTTTTCAAATCTATTTGATCATATTTGTTGTTTATTATGATTGCCTGTGATGAGAAAAGCAATAATGCATCCACTATCATGATAATTTAGCCCCTGTGTGTAAATTTTTCAAGAAAATTGGTTTCAATGAGTCATCTCATGGGGTGGGTACCAATATCTGGGAGAAACATTTGTACATGCATTTAAAAAAAAAATTCATGTTTCGGGTCAGATTTTTCAAGATGTGCCGGATGTTGCAGGAATTTGCATTGGTTTTGTCCAAGAGAACAATCTTCATAGTTTGAATGATCTAAACTAACTTGAAAATGTCAGATCTCAGTATGAGGATCAAACAATCAAGACTGTTATCTCATTTAAGCATAAGGGCCAGGGCAAAGGTTTGTAAATATATATAGACTCTAATCAAATAGTGTTTTATAATATTCATTGAAAACAAAAATAGGCAAGATCCCATAAAATCAGTTAAAATAAACAAAAACACAACATAACAGGACCCACAAGAGGTAGTCTGTGATCAATCCTATAAATGTGAGAATATTTATAATCGAAGGTTCATATGGGATGGTTCAAACTGTTCTTAACTGCATCTTCCCTGTGACTATCTCAGTCTATATATCTGCTATCACAATCAAATGTGGACTTTAATTGTTAACACAAAGGCACTCAACAGCACACCTGGCATAAATGCTTGTCTTACACGAATAATAATAATAAAGAAATTTTATAAAGCGTAAAATCACAAAGTGCTCTAAAACGCTGTACAGTTACATAAACAATGAGCTCATGGCTATCAAGACAATATACAGACTGAGAAAGGTGTGAAGGTCAGCAGGTGACATACTGTCAAAAGTCTCTCTGAAAAGATGCGATTTTAAATTTTGTTTGAATTGGTTGAGATCTTTCGATGCCTGAACCTGAACTGGTAAATTATTCCAAAGTGCAGGTCCAGCGAAAGAAAAAGCTCTGTTATTCACAAAAACGAATATATAAATGATGTGTCATAATCTGTTCTGATTGACAATTGTTATTAATTATAACAACCAAATACTTCAGAAACTGTCACCATTCAGCACTACTTGGCTTTGAAATTAAAATAAACAGGGCCACCAGGAGGCTATCATTAAGAGGCAAATAGTTTTGGGTCCCCCCCCCCCCCCCCCACATATCCCACTGCAAGACAGTCATACTGCCATTTCCATTGGGTAAATTTAATTTGGTCTTAAAAATAGGAACCATCGAAGGGTGTAAACAGGACTGACAGTCTAGTTGCTTTTGAGATGTCAGCAACTTTATTGGAGCAACAAATCCCGCAGATCAATTGTTTTTGCGGTGGATGTATAAATCTCGATGGAAAAAAAATGTGAAAACTGGTGGGTGGGAGTTGACAAAATGGCGATGCCAAAAGTTCAACCTAAATTCTCGCGAAAAATCCCCCCCCCCCCCCCTCCCGATTACGGAAAATCGTTCACAAATTAATTTATTTATTTATTGGTGTTTAAGGTCACATACTTATGCACAATGGTTAATCGTGACCGTGACAGTTTTACTGGTGGAGGAAGCCGGAGTACCCGGAGAGAACCACCGAGCATCGACGAGCAACTGTCGGCTCCTCAACATTCTAACTCTGTTCAAGCTCCATTCAAGCAGGGTTACAACGGTTGAAGACATGTGCACCATCGATGTGCAGTACGCCTTATACACGGCGTCGTCGTGCCCCCATGTAGGCAACTGGGAAAAAGTGCCTTGCCCAAGGACACAACGCGGGTCGTCCCGGACGGGGGTCGAGCTCTGGACCTCTAGCATAGAAGTCCAACAGTCTACCACTAAGCCAACGCGCTCCGTAATCGTTCACAAAACATCTAATTCACTCGTTTCGTCAGTTGTCAACGTGACGTGACAGACATTACCAGATTACATTGTCAGACAAGATCAACGGGTTTTAAATCTGTGAGCAACGAGTTTTTAAACTCAATAACTTATCTTGTCTTATCTCATCTTGCCTGTAAATGTAGGAAATGCGGTGACTCAGTGATAAGAGCATTGGACTTAAATCTGAAGGGTCGACAGATCAATCCTGACTGCGTTGTGTCCTTGGGCTTGGGACTTAATTCCGATTGCCCATAGTGGCGCCACGATGTGTACTATTGCATATACACGTCGATGGTGCACTTGCCTTCAACCGCAGCTAACTCTGCTTGCGTTGTGTGCAAGTTGGAGAGTCTGACAGTTGCTTGTCGCTGCACGGTGGATTTCACTGGGAACTGCAGCTTCATATACCCATATACACAGAACGACACACACGTGTGAATGGGTTAATCGTTTTGGCGCACGAGTGCCAGCGCAAAAGGATAAAACGAGAGGCCGCAGGCCTCCAGCTTCATCCTTCCGCAGTGGCACAAGTACCATATCGATTAACCCATTCACACGCGTGTGTCGTTCTGTGTTTATTGCACGCCTTCATGCCTATAAAAACAATTATTAGAAGAACACTCAGTGTTACTATCTCGTCCCCTGAGTTCCAATGTGTTCTATGTGCCTACTGACACATAGAACAGATTGGAACTCAGGGGACGATTCAAATTGTAATTGCGTTGCACAATTTGTAGAAAGTTCCAGTGAAATTTCGATTCTATTTAAAAAATAGTCCGTCAAAGATTTCCGTTCCATACATTTGTGCGGAACATTTTCCGCATGGTTTAGTGTTGCTGTAGATGAGGATTACACATAACAGGCGTGTAACAATGAAAGTGTCAATGACACTGTAGCTTAACTTGTCTGTATGATGTGTCTGATGAAAAGAATAATGTTCAATGTTTATGAAAGGATTATGAAATACGACAAGAATTGTGATAATTGAGAATATGGTAATTTCTGTTCCCTGTATGCTATGTTTACAATAAAAATAAAATGAATTGTAGACTGTACTAAAGAGTTGAGGGGTGGGTTAATATGGTCCCCACAGTTAATGTGTGTTGCCCTCAGAGTTAATGTATGTCATCGAAAGTTACCAAGTTACAGTGAAATTATTCCAAAACGAGTCATCCTATCAAGTTACAATGAAATCCCTTCGTAAATATGGCCTGTAGACTGTGCTAAAGGTTTTCGGGCCTGTGGAGCAATCACGGTTGACCGATCGCAACCAAAAGGGGACGTCCTCATCTAGACATTATACTGAGTGATCCTACCAAGTGACAATGAAATCCCTTCATCAATACGACCTGTAGACTGTGCTAAAGGGGTTTTGGGCTCGAGCAGCCGTCAGGGTTGAATGATCGCGACCAAAGGAGATGTTCTCATCTGGGCATTATCTGGAGGCATCCTACCAAGTTACAATGAAATCCCTTCATAAATATGACCTGTAGACTGTGTTAAAGGTTTTCGGGCTTCGAGCCCCTGTAGCCGTCGCAGTTGATAATCACGACCAAAAGGGGACGTTATCATCTAGAGATTATATGGAGTCACCCTACGAAGTTACAATGAAATCCCTCCATAAATACGACCAAAAGACTATGCTAAAGGTTTTCGGGTTTTGGGCTTGGGCAGCCATCACGGCTGAATGATCGCGACCAAAAGGGGACGTTCTCGTCTAGACATTATTTGGAGTCATCCTACCTAAGGGGACGTTATCAATTAAACATTATATGGAGTCAACCTACCAAGTTACAATGAAATCCCTCCATAAATACGACTTGTATACTGTGCTAAATGTTTTCGGGTTTTGGGCTTCGTCATGGTTGACAGATCGCGACCAAATAGGGAAGTTCTCATCTGGACATCATACGGAGTCATCCTACCAAGTTACAATGAAATCCCTCCATATTAAATATGACCTGCAGACTGTGCTAAAAGTTTTTGGGTTTCGGGCTTGGGCAGCCGTCACGGTTAACAGATCCTGACCAAAAGGGGACGTTCTCATCTAGATATTATACAGAGACATTCTTCCAAGTTACAATGAAATCCCTTCATAAATACGACCTGAAGACTGTGCTAAATGTTTTCGGGTTTTGGGCCCGGGCAGCCATCACGGTTGACCGATTGCGACCAAAAGGGAACGTTCTTATTTAGACATGACCCCCAAACCTGCATATGAAATTTCGTGACGGTCGGATAAGAACTACGGGGCGTAGCCTGTGGTAAAGGGAAATAATAATAACACTTTGGCCAGCCGCTGATTTGTCGCGGTTCTCAGACGAGAAGGCCATGGTTACCCCTAAACAGACTCACAGACTAACAGACTTCCGCACGCGTGATGGCAATAGCTCTAAGCTAGAAATCTGTCCGACACGATATGATCCTGGCTGCAGAACGTGTCGTTAAACCACAATAAAACAAAACAAACTATCTCCGTAAATGTAAGCAAATTTAGAATTCCTTGGCTAATGCACCCCCCCCCCCCCCCACCCCTTCAGCCAGTCACTTCCGCGATGATCTTTCATCCGAAGGCTAGCCTTCGGGTTGGAAAATGACAGAGGTATATATATATAGCAGAATTTTTTTTTTTAAATTGCCACATCGCACCTCAGCTGCGACGGATGGTAAACTGTAAAGATGAAATAAAATACGAGCACCTGCTTTGAGCAAGAGGCTAGACATCAATAAGATACACTTGCATACCATATAATAATGCCATTCCACCAAGTATTTAAAAAGTTATTGAGTTTAAAAACTCGTTGTTCACACAGACTTAAAACTCGTTGATCACAGACCGACAACAGACAGGCCGACCGACCGACCGACCGACCGACCGACATTACCACATAATTACAGTGCTGTTTGTTACAGAAAGATAAACTAGCCCGCCAAATAAGTCATTCCACCATGTA
Source organism: Pictodentalium vernedei (assembly GCA_031216915.1). Classification (NCBI taxonomy): domain Eukaryota; kingdom Metazoa; phylum Mollusca; class Scaphopoda; order Dentaliida; family Dentaliidae; genus Pictodentalium; species Pictodentalium vernedei. The sequence goes on along the minus strand of CM062291.1, from coordinate 110,033,289 downwards.
TTTTAAAAGTTATTGAGTTTAAAAAACTTGTTGGCCACAGACCGACATGCAGAAGGACTGACATTGTAACAAAAAGATCTGCTTGGCGCAGCTAATAAACCGAATTATAGTCAAACAGTTGCATGCACACCAGTGAGACCAGCAGGTATTTTCAGATTTATTTATTTATTTATTTATTTATTTATTTATTTATTTATTTATTTATTTATTTATTTATTTATTTATTAAGGTCACATATTTCTGCACAATGGCTATTCGCGACCGCAAGATGGAAAAAAGTCAAGTTTAGTTAATCGTTTATACCCATGTTGCCCATTTTAGAAGATTTCGACCCCAAGCATTGGTTACTGGGTCCTATTTTACCAGTAAAGCAGGGCTTGTTTACCACAGTAAACAAGCACTGTCTCCCATACCGGAGTTCCCACGGGGATTATGGCGGCAATGGCATGACAGGAAAGGGCGTCGACAGAGTAACGAAGGCATGGTATATTTCAGTATCAGCTTCCGTATCCCCCACTCGCACCTACATACATAACCATACAAATCTAGACGATCCTAATAGGTTTGTCCCAACCGGGGGTCTTCTTCAATTCAATTCCGTCCAGCTTTATTTGATTTGATTTGATTTATTGATTTTTTCGCGGGGGGGGGGGGGGGGCGGTATTACTATTTCCCGGCACATGGTAAATCTTGAATAGTTTCAATGATATACAGGGCCGAAGCCAGCGGGGGGGGGGGGGGGGGGGGGAGGGGCGACCCACCCCCACCCCCATGACAGTCTCCGTCGGAAACTTTCAATAGCCGTCGGAAAAAATTTCTGATCGACAAAACCTCGTCTTACGGATGTCCATTTCTAACAGATTCTCTCATTCTTTCGGCAATATTCAGAATACTGCCGAAAGATCGAGAAATCCGTCGTAAATGAACATTACATTCCTCTTCTGCATAACAGTCTTGTTACTAGCTCATTCTGAGAGGCACCAAAAGACCACCTTATCTTAACAATGCCCTATTGAGCTGCTAGAAAAGCCGGATAGCATAAGCCAAGATACTCTAGAATCGTAACCAGAGGCTTGTCTTTTACAAAATTTTCTTGGGAGAGGACCCCGAACCCCCACCAATGGAAGGGGACTTCACACCTAGGTGGGGAGAGTATGAGAGGGGTCGCCCCTCCCATACTCTCCTTCACCTCGGTGCTATGCATCTCGGGTATGCCTTCGGCATACAGCTGCTACTTCGCCCCCCCCCCCCCCATGCCGGGTGATCAACCTTGGGCAAGACACTTCACCCCCACCCCCTCCCCCATTGCCCACGTGGGGACACGGTGGCGCTGTGTACTAAGGCGTATTGCACATCGATGATGCACCTGTCTTCAATCAATGCTAACCCTGCTTGTGTGGAATTCGTATGTTGGGGAGCTGACAGTTGCTCGCCGTTGCTCGGTGGTTCTCTCTGGGTACTCCGGCTTCCTCCACCTGTAAAGCTGTCGGGGTCAAGATTAGCCATTGTGTAGAAATATGTGACCGTAAAGATAAATAAATAAATAAATAAATAAATAAATAAATAAATAAATAAATAAATAAATAAATAAATAAATAAATTAATAAATAAATAAATAAATAAATATGTCGGGTGATTTTAACGCTCCTATAGCTTCGGGCCTGATGATATATATTTTATTTGACAAATTTGGCATGCAGGTTTGATATGCGAAGAGTTAACCCTTTACCCAGCGTAACGGTCAAAACCGTCCAGCGCTATTCTCAAAAAATCGCCAATTAATTTTCATGATTTTTTAATTTTTTTGTCTCAAAAACATAGGTTATGACCCCTCATTGGAACGAGCTCATCGAGCTCGTTCCAATGAGGGGTCATAACCTATGTTTTTTAAGACAAAAAATGAAAAAAATTAGTTATTCAAGAATCTTGTTTTGCAAGTGTCGGTCTGCTTTTCATGTTAGGTAAAGGGTTTAAAAGAACAAAGGCACCAAATATACTCTAATAATTTCATTGAATTCGATTCTAGCGAACATTTCTAAAGAATTTATAAACTCGACCACCAACTTGAGAAGGTATAACATCTAAAGTTTCCCATCGAAACCAGGTGTTTAGCGAATGTACGAACTCATTGAGAATTTCACCACCGAAGAAACAAAACAATGTTAAGATGGATATATTTTTTAACTTACCTTCTATAATCAGCTATAGTGCATGTGACCGATAATAACAGAAGAAATATCGTGCCAATAAATGGCGCAACCATCACTATTTTTCGGGAATTTTACATCTTTTACGTATCTAGTTAGTTCCGGTAACAATCATCAAAATCTAAACACCAGCTGAGACATGAAAAATTTTAACACGTGTCATGCTGCGCTTATAATATAACATAACAAACTTCATTGTGGTGTTCTCAGAACCCTCCCACTTGAATGCAGAAGTAGATAAGAGCAACTTACTTTCCTCAAATACGAGTTATACTCTTCACTGGAATTCATCAGATAGTGGAAGTTGTGTTATTCACACGGCAATACCACTTAGCAGATAAAGTTGCGAGTAATCATATGGAGACTATTCAAAGAATTCCACCATTTTCTGAACTAAAATTTGTTACTGGAAAAAAACTCACTGGAATCACCGTGCCCATTTTTATCTACAATTTTTCATCTCTCGCGTCATATTTTCAGCTGATTATCAATGAACACCTATAACCCTTTTCCGAACATGAAAAGCAGACGACACTTAAAAACAAAATTATTGAATAACTATTTTTTCTTCTTTTTTTCTCTCTCCAATTTTTGCGTCAAAAACAGCTCATGAACCCTCATTATAACGAGCTCGTTCCAATAAGGGGTCATAAGCTATGTTTTTGTGACAACCCCCCCCCCCCCCCCCAAAAAAAAAAACAATGAAAATTGAATGGTGAATTTTGTGAAGATCGCAGGCCGGTTTTTTCCGTTACGTTGGGTAAAGGGCTGACTAAAACAGCTTTCCTTTTAACTAAGCCGACGTTTTGAGTTGGATAATTTATAGGTTGTTCGAGGGGGGGGGGGGGGGGGGTGTAGGGGAGAGCCCCTTCTCAAAAAAGGGGTTAAAAATATTTAAGGGTATTTTTTGCGAGCGGGAGGACACGTCCCTTCAAACATGTTACAGTCAAATGATTATTGCACAATAAATTATTTGAAATAACCACAAATATGTTATTTTTATATGTATGTTTGTATTTTCTCTGTCGACAGTTGCACTGCTGTATATGGGGATGAGGATGTAATAGTAATTTCAGCTCATACGAAGAGAGTGCATTACCCCAAAACATTTTCGGGGTGGAGTTTCCGGCCAAGCAATTACATATTCCGTTAAGCTTTAGGGGTGCAGCCAGGTTTTTCAGGGTGGGTACTAATTTGGGTTTTATGGACCATTGATGACTGAAGGTAGGCTTACCCGCGACCTGCCGCGGGCAAAAGCCGGGGAGATCAAGAGAGCTGTGCCCCCCCCCCCACCCCTCCTCTTCGTTGGTAGATGACCGGGGTGACTCTACCAGTAAATATTTTGAAATTTCAAACCCATCAGACTGAATCTGTTGCCCCAATGCTTGTTTTTGCGAAATTTAAATGAGTAAATTTTGTTGATTGAAATAAAATCCATCTGGCTTTGTACAGCATAAAAGGGGACTGTAACCCTGGTTTAACTAGTCTAAATTTGTAACCCCCCCCCCCCCCCCCCCACACACACAACACACACACACACTCAACAAATTATATCACGGGCTTTGGGCCCAAGTTTGAACTGATGCTTACCATGACTGGACCTTTTTTATTTTTATTTTTTATTTTATTATTATTTTTTTTTGAGGGGGGGAGAGGGGGGGGGGGGGAGGTGCAATGGCTGAAAGCATATTAATCTCATTTGTTGTGCTTAAAGTCACTTTCCATTCTGGGTCATATCTTGATTGCATCAAGGCTATAACCTCAAAATTAACCAATCATTTATACCCATGCTGCTCACTTTAGAGGACATCTGCTCCGGACATTGGTTGTCGGATCCTATTTTCCCAGCGAAACAGAAAAAATTATGTAAGCGAAGAAGCACTTCTCCACATACGGGGTTCCCATCGGGAGAATAAAAGCTTATGATCTTTACGGTATTTTTGCATAATTTGAAAAGATTTTTGTCTGCGCGGAAAATACAATTAGATTTGAAACTAAAAATGGCGGTTCGACATTCCTTGATGGCCCAGTGTCGCAGGGGCCTGCGAATCTCAAATTTCGGGTCGAATCAAATTTCGAATCGAATGAGAGAAAAGATATTGAATTGGATCGAATCTCATTGCATTTCCTCGGTTTGTATATATTGCACTCTCTTACAGCCGTGGAATATAGTAAACATTGTCCGTCTCCACCCGGGCATTGTATTCAAAGGTGATTCGTATGTTTGAGCAAGTCAACCAAAAGGCACAATTTTCCAGAGACGGGACAAACGTAATTTCGGAAGGGGGCCGCATATCTTTTCCACTTACTCCACTCGTAAAACTGTCCGACGAGAGATAACTATTTGACCAAATATATCTTGTTTGACAGAGCTCAGTGAGTTCTGCCAAACAAGATATAATTGATCAAATTCATAGTTAAACAAGCCAAGACCAATACCGGGTCTGGACCTGCGTCGCTGCATGCAATTGATTACAGAGATGAACAGACTTCAAAGTATCGGCAAACAGGAAGTGGCTGCACGGCAGATCTGAAAATTAGATACACGATACAACTCATCATTATGAAGCAGCAGACCAAATATAAAATCATTCCCTTTCATAGAAGCCAAGAAAACTTTGACGGAAGAAGTGTTTCGGACGGACAGACGGACGGACTGACGGACGGAGTCGTGCGGTTACTAGACCTGCTCTGCCGCTGGCGACGCAGGTAAAAAGAGAAAAACAGGTGTGATTTGAGAAAATTCAATTGTACTACCAGAGTGCTAGGGGTTGAATGCAAATCTGTCAAAAGTGTTAAACAAATTTTAAAAAATAATTTATAAAAAAAAAAAACAATCTGGAGGACATTCTCTTCATCCTACTCGTTCTTAACAGAGATCAGAAAACCTTCATAAAACAGTATTTATGACATAATCATCACCGAATGGCTCAAGGAAAATATCGTTCACAACATGTCTAACACGAGAATAACGTCAGAAGTCAATGTCGAGGGTAACGCTATGAGTGAGTTGGTTTCGGAAGCAGAACTGAATTAATCTTTTCTTATTTTTCATTAACTGTCTTAATACAAATAGAAGGCGGCATTTGTAGAAAACATTTCCTGAGTAACTGAATAGTTTCATTTTTTTGTCTCGAAAACGAAGCTTATGACCCCTCAATGGAAACGATCTCCACATGCTCGTTTCTTTGAGGGAATATTCGCTTTGGATTCGAGGTAAAAAAAAATAAATAAATAATGAAGTATTTATGAACAGCGTGGACAGCTTTAGTCGTTGCGTTATCAAAATGTTAACAAAATCTTAAATCCGTCATAATTTAACATGAAATTAATGAACCTCGTTCACTAAAATCGATCTGAGCCTCGGTGTACCTCGACTCAATTCGATTTAGAGAACTCGGCACAGAAATTTCATATGAAATCGCGACTCAATCAAAATCCGATATTTATTCTCTTTATGTTGAATTCGAAACGAGATTTTGCTAAAGCTGCCGTACAGCGCAGAGTTGAAGATATCAGAGTGTCGGGCATGATATAACCATAGAAGCTGAAAATGATCTTAACCCTTTTCCTAACATGAAAGCAGACGACACTTGCAAACAAATTCTTGAATGACTAATTTTTTTCATTTTTTGCCTGTAACACATTAGTTATGACCCCTCGTTGGAACGAGCTCGACTAGCTCGTTCCAACGAGGGGTCAAAACCTATGTATTTGAGACAAAAATGAAAAAAATAATGCAAATTCATTGGCGATTTTTCAGAATAGCACTGGCCGGTTTTTGCTGTTATGTTGGGTAAAGGGTTAAACATCAATACATAGACATATACTACTCAAAGTTTGCTAACCACCAAGTACACCCAACTACCTGTTTTACGTTTTAGTTGAAATATTGTTATGAAAAGTGTTTTTTTATTTAATTATATCTTTAATTATTCAAGTACAGAAATTAAAATTTTAATTGTGTTTGACATGCCTTTGAATATGATAACCATGGAAAATGGATATTTTTGGTAAAAGAGGAAATTTTTCAATATGCCAATAAGTTGACGGCGCGAACTGGTATGGCTTCAATATCGAGTATGAAACCCATTACTGTTAATTACAGCTTGACAACGCCTTCTCATGCTCCCAATCAGGTTCCTGGTGGTCCTTTGTGGGATGTTGTTCCTTTCTTGGACCAGCATGGCACCAAACTCCTGGACACTTCTTGGCTGGACTGACGGGCTGAAATTGCAAGCTGCAACTCATTCCAGACATGTTCAATTGGACTGAGGTTAGGGAATCTTGCTGGCCAGTCCATACGCTCAATCCCCCCACCCCCCCCCCCCCCCTTGTCGGTACTCCCCGGCAGCATGGGCAACATGAGGACGGGCATTATCGTCCATCAGATTGAATCTATCACCCACTGCACCTGCATACAATTTGACGTGGACATCCAGGATCTCATCAATACACCGCTGTGCAGTCAATGAACCACGTTAATGGTCACAGAGCTCTGCACGTCCATCCCAGCTGATGCCGCCCGGACCATGATTGATCCTCCACCATAGCGGTCATGCTCAGCAATGTTGGCTGCATGAAATCGCTCTTCTGGTCTTCTCCATATCCTAGAACGCCTATCTATGTATGACTCATCTGTAAAAGGGACAGGTCGCCAATCTTCTCTGGTCCATCCAACGTGGTCCATGGCACATTCGCATTATGCCTGGCGGTGTTCTGGGACAGCGGAATGCGAATACACGGTCTTCTCGATCGGAGACCACCTTCGTTCAACCTTGCCCGGATAGTCTGCGTCGAAACATAAACATTTACCCCGGATGCATTCTGAAAGTCACTGCGAAGCTGGGTTGCTGTGGCAAAGGGGTTTCTACGGGTCTGAATGATCAAAAACCGGTCTTCAGCTGCAGATGTTGCCCTGTCTCTGCCACCACCATGCCGTCTTACTGCCCAGACCCTGGTGATCACCGTATGGTGCACACCAAGGGCTTCACTAACCTGACGATGCGTAGCCCTTGCTCCACCATCCCAACAGCCCGCCACATATCTGCTTCAGAAAATGTTTTCTTACATTTGCATTTGCCATATTCAGTCATTAAATCACAAGGGTTTGTGTTGAAATGAAGACTGAATACCCTACACATGCCATGTACATGTAGACAGTACACGAAAACATCATGAAAATCAAGGGGTACATGCTTTCCATGACTATTACGATAATTCTGCCTGTTAAGAGAGCTAATGTAAACACTAGGGACCATTTCAATACATTCCTCAATCATATCCACCAAAAACATCGCAAATATGCCACAAGCAAATTTCACAATGATGTGTCAAATATTTGGTGCTTAGCAAACTTTGAGTAGTATATATATTGTGCGATTTGGAACACGATCATCTGCTCATTTAGAAGTCCACGTGTTTTTGATCTATTGACTACAAATTTGCTTGTTTGTTCATGTTTATACTTTTGTAGCAATGAATGTGCAGGTAGATAACCACTGATCTTCGGGCTGAGTTCCAAATCAAGGACCCAACTTCCCAAGTAGGAGCACAGTGTCGCAGTGTGTTAATGCGAATAGCACGTTGATTGTGCACATGCCTTCAACAAATGCTAACCTTGTTCACGATGGGTTAGTACGTTGGAGAAAACGACAGTTACTTAGCGCTGGTCTGTGGCTTTTTCTGGTTTCTTTGCCGCCTCCACCCGTGAAAAACTATCCGAAATAAGACCCGGTCTGTTGAATGTGTCGTTAAATTCCAATAACGAACAAACCAAATCAATCGATGGTAATTGTAAATTCTCCCGATACTCCGTCTTCCTCCACCCATAAACCTATCCAACAAAATATAACCTTGTCTGTTGGAAGTGTCGATAAACACCAATAAACAAACAAGAGCAACGCAAAACGTTGCATATACCAGCCCCCCCCCCCGCCCCCCCCCCCCCCCCGCGCCTCCACACACACACAATACCACCTATAAGATGTGTTGCTTTTTGGAATGGTGGCATTTCTCAAGATGGCACAAATGTTTGCCATTTAGAACATACAAATGAACACTCATGAAATCTAGCTGTTAAACTTCACTGCATACCCAATCAACTTGGGGGATATGAAAAATTATTCAGTTTTCTGCTGCCATAAAAATTATTCCCATTGACAAGAAATAACAATGCAAAAAGTTCAATGGAAGAGTTTTTATTTTAAATTAACAAGGGGCATAACTGTGGTAAGTATGATTGGGCGAAACCCGCAATACGTGGATATCTTTCCCCCCACACTGCCCCATGCCCCCATCACCATACCAAAGAACATCAAAACCTGACAACCAATGCTCAATTAAAAATGTAAAAAACATTCAAAGGGACATAAAAAGGGACGCAACTCTGCGTTGACAAAACCCGCAATATGTGGATGCCCATTGTCTGGTGCTGGTCTCTCACCATTCCAAAAGACATCATAATTTGACAACCGGTGATTCATTTATAATGCAAAACGTTTGCACTGGAAGTTTTCTTGGTGTAATAAAGGCAACCGATTTATGCGTTATAATGTGAAATGTCTGTACAGAGGTATGGAATTATGGACGGACGGACAAAACCCACGGAGGTCGGGGCCGTAACAAACAAACCCCATAAAGCTGTGGAAGATGTAACTTCAACTTTTATTAACCCTTTACCCAACATAACGGACAAAACTGGACAGCGCTATTCACAAAAAATCGCCATCCAATTTTCATCAATTTTTTCACTTTTTGTCTCAAAACATAGCTTATGACCTCTCATTGGAACGAGCTCGTTCCAATGAAGGATCATAAGCTATGTTTTTGATGCCATCTGCCTTTCATGTTAGGCAAAGGGTTAAAAACCCTTTAGCTATCGCAACGACCATATCCGTCGTTCCAGTGAAGGATTGCAAGCTATTTTTTATGCGAAAATTAAATTTTTTAGTTATTCAAATGTTTCCACGAGTGTCATCTATACATATATTCGTGTCAGGTAAAAGGTTAAATCGCCATTTGAGGAAGAACAACTTGAAAACAGAGAAATAGACAAACGATTAAACAGAAGCAGAATATTTTGTTTGTTTCAAATAATTAATAATTTTAAACAATTAATTAATCCCTAATCATTTGTCCCACAACAGGCTTAATGGGGGCATATACTTCCCCAAGCTAAAAAACCTCTTAAACCCTTTAACAAATGTTTAACGATAATGAAAGTGTCAATGACACTGTAGCTCAACTTGTCAAGACATGTACATGTATAGTATGCGACACAGCAATGACAAACATCTAGGTAATGACCTGATAACAAAGGTACATATAAAGTATTGTAACGGCCTGTACATAAATACTGACCGTAGCCTGTAACAAATGTATAGCTAAAGTATTGTAAAGGTGGGTGACAGTCAGATGCTAAACTAGAAAAGAAATCTTTGAGTCCCAGAGTGGGTCTGACTGAACCCCAAAATATTTGTTCTCTTAGAACAGTGATAACAAAGGCACCCCAAAACACACTCATTCCTGTCCAAGGTGAAAACAAAGGTACACAAGAAGTTTCGTGAAGACCAGTTCATAAATACGAGCTGTATAGAAGTTGTGACAAAAAACTGATTGGACCTAATTTCGGTACAAAATGGCCACTGGCAGCCATCTTGAATTTTGGACCGCACTCAGAAACACTCGTTCTCGTCCCAAGGTGATAACAAAGGTACCCAAGAAGTTTCGTGAAGATCGGTTGATAAATACAGCCTCTAACCCGAGCCGTATTGACATGTGCACTTACAGTGTATAAGTAGCACTAAATAAATCAAAATTCATCTAATTTGCATAATTTCTGCACGAGAAAAAAAATCCGTACTGTATGTGATGTATTCCATTTTACTAAACATTCATACAAAAAATTATTCAAATCAGAACTTTCATAAAGAAGTTCTGTACAAAAGACTGATTGCACTAATTTTGGTACAAAATGGCTACTGGTGGCCATCTTGAATTTCGGACCACACCCCAAAACACCCGTTCTCATCCCACGGTGATAACAAAGGTACCCGAGACGTTTCGTAAAGATCGGTTCATAAATACGGCCTCTAGCCTGAGCCGTACAGAAGTTGTGTACAAAAAACTGATTAGACCTAATTTCGGTACAAAATGGCCACTGGCAGCCATCTTGAATTTTGGACCGCACTCAGAAACACTCGTTCTCGTCCCAAGGGGATAGCAGAGGTACCCAAGACGTTTCGTGAAGATCGGTTGATAAATACAGCCTCTAGCCCGAGCCGTATTGACATGTGTACTTACTGTGTGTAAGTAGCACTGAAAAAGTTCATCTAATTTGCATAATTTCTGCACGAGAAAAAAACCCGTATTATATGTGATGTATCCCATGGTACTAAACATTCACACAAAAAATTATTCAAATCAGAGCTTTCATGTGGAAGTTCTGCGCAAAAATCTGATTGCCTCTAATTTTGAACAAAATGGCTGCCAGCGGCCATCTTGAATTTCGGACCGCACCCCAAAACACTCGTTCTCGTCCCACGGTGATACCAAAGGTACCCAAGAAGTTTCGTAAAGATCGGTTCATAAATGCGGCCTCTAGCCCGAGCCGTATTGGCATTTGCACTGACAGTACTGAAAGAAACACCAAATACATCAAGTTAGTCTAATTTGTATAATTTACGTACGAGAAAAAAACCCGTATTATAAGTTATGTATCCCATGGTACTAAACATTCATACAAAAAATTATTCAAATCAGCGCTTTCATATGGAAGTTCTGTGCAAAAAACAGATTTCTGCATCGTCGGTACAAAATGGTGGCTGGCTGCCATCTTGAATTTCGGACCGAACCCCAAAACACTCGTTCTCGTCCCACGGTCATAACAAAGGTACCCAAGAAGTTTCGTAAAGATCGGTTCATAAACTGGCCCTGGCATAAGCTCAAATTTGGCTTCGCAAAAGTTGAGCTAAAAAACGACCGGTGCTATTCATAAAAATCGCTACTGAAATTTTATTGTTGAACTCATTCCGGATGATCATAGGCAATGTTTAACAGGCAAAAAATGAAATTTTTGTTACTCAGTAACTGTTTTTTACACGTTCAGTCTGATATTCGTATTGGGTAAAGGGTGAAAAGAGTAGAAATGCAACCCCAGGGTCGCCCGAAGCACGGGGGAAGATGGGGGCAGCTGTCCTCCCTTCCTTCGGACCACGGGGGCGAGAGCGGGCAGACAATGCCCTTTCCAGGTACGCCACTCATTTTTATTCAATGATTTATTCTCGAAGTAAAGCTAAAATACACCCCAAATCCGTTCTGGGAGCTTTCAAAATTCAATGGGGAGTTGAGGGAGTTTGGGAGGTGTCATTGTCCCGATATGAGGGGGGCACCTTCCAAACTCCCCCTTCTCGGGCCTTCGAGACACGCGTGCTTCGGCACGTCATAGCGGGTCTGCTAGTGCGAGTAAATACCCTTTCCCCGAGGTCTGACCGCCCCCCCCCCCCCCCTGTTCTGAACTGCTTCCGGCGCCCCTGTACAACCATTTCAACCCCCACCCCTTGAAGAATGAATAGAAATAAGTTTGGAAACAGTGGTTTTGGTGTGAGTGGTGTTAATGATAACATTGGCTAAAATGACTGAGATTGAAACCAGCACTCGTTGAAACAATGTATATACAGATAAGGCAGCGGATCGGATTTCCTATTTAATGACTTTGTAAAGATTTGTTTATTATGGCCACACAAGTACGGAACAGAGAAAAATGGTACACATCGCCATACTTACGAATACTCGAAGGAATACTGACGTAATGAAATACAGATGTGACTGAAAATCAGAACGAGAAAGTGAAAACCGGAAGTTTCAGTGAGCAATCCTAGAAGCGTGACACAGCGTCAGAGAAGGTGTAAAGTTCACATATATCCTTCCCACTTTAAACAACTTCCACCCCAGGCGTTTGGTGTCGGATCCTACTTTTATCAATTGAACAGACCGTAAACAGGAACTATGCACCCCCCCCCCCCCCCCACACACACACATTCTTGCAAAGCCCCATATTATACGTGCTCAATATACTAATATAAAATAAGTTATTGTGTGATGCCATGCACAAAATGGGAGATCGCCCTACTCTCTGAATTTTGGCTCTACTCACTTCGTCGATGACTGGCATTCCAAAATGAGGTTCAGAAATGTATCAACTGGAGGTATCGAAAAACGATTTCAAAAGTTTCAAAAAGGCACTAAATAACCCCGGAGAGACCACAGTGACTTTGACCCATATTTTGAACCACTCCCCACCAAGTTTCGACTTATTTAGTGTTGGTGCCAAGATGACATGTCACTACCAGACCTGATATGTGAACCCACATACAAAATTTTGGCTTCCGCCCCTACATTGTTGATCACGGAAATTCAAATATGAGATTCAGGCAAGCAAAGCGGGGGTCTCGACTCTTGACATGAAATTTCCAGAAGTTTGGAGAAATGCAGCCCATGACCCGTGAGTTATTTATTATCCCTGTGACCATGATCCATATTTTGAAACCTGAACGGATTTCGACTTATTTAGTGTTGGTCCCAATTATGTAACGATAATCGTCCCCAAAAAGTAACGAAAATCGTCTTTTGTCTCGAGCTTATGATGAACTACATGCACTCCGACATTCGGGTATCTCTAAAATAGAAAATATCCTTTCAAAGGCCGGATTCCGAAATGTCTGGGTGGATCCTTCGACCACCCCAGCAAACTTCATCCGACATTTAAGGACGCGTTTCCAGGGTATGTATTCCCAGACATGGAAAGATGATTGCGCTTTAGAAAAAACAAGATCAGACCATTCCAAGCTACAGTTATATTATTCTATCAAGAATGGCTATGCACGTGAAAGGTACTTAGACAACCTCGACTTGAAATATAGAAAATGTGTCACAAAATTTAGATAAAGTGCACATGATTTGGAAATTGAGCGCGGGCGATACAATAGGCCCAAACCAGTCCCACGCGAACACCGATACTGTAAACAATGTGAGCTAAACCTCATTGAAGACGAAATGCATGTTCTCTTCGTCTGCTCTAAGCACAAAGAAGTACGCCAGGAACTTGCCAAGACAGCATGCAAACAATACGCAGCTCACACCCATCTCAGTACTCGCAACAAGTCCGGTGGCTTTTCAACTGTCAAGAGATTGATGTGACATACGCCCTTGGACACCTTTTATCTGCGATTTTCTCCAACAGGGATCACGTGTAATTGCTCCACTCACCTGACGATGCCGTGAAAATCCCCCCCCCCCACGTGTATAAGTGCGAGGGGGCAAGGGGGCGGGAGTATGTGGGGTTTGTGCGTGCGTGCGTGCGTGCGTGCGTGCGTGCGTGCGTGTGTAAAGAAAAGCGTGTACGGGAAATGTCTCCTTTGATTTATTTCTAGCATATTGCAACTTATATGTATCTCTGTATTATGTGCCATACCCATTAATGTTGTGGTTGTGCAATAAAATTTATCTTAAAATTTATCTATGCTGACATGTCATACTAGGGCTCAAAGATGAGCGTGGCCCTTAAAAATCGTTGGCTTCATCCATTTTTGAGAGCACTAAAATTAAAAAAAGAAGTTCAGGAATGTATTGGCAGGTCTCAAAATGCAATTTACAGAATTTTTGAAGGATGCACACAATGCCGTCTGAGTGACCCCAGTGACCTTGCCCCATATTCTGAACCCCTACGTAATTTCAACTTATCTGGTGTTGGACCCAGGTTGAAATGTTATACCAAGCGAGATCCACTTTCAACATTCTTATCCCCCCCCCCCCCCCCCCCCAACTGAGCCTCGCTGTTGAAGTCGCTACAGCTATTGTCTCGTTGTAGTGGTTGTATTTATCGCAGGTGACTAATATATTGTAAAAACATTGTGAAAAGTGCGTGCGGTTGGCATTTTCTAAAAAAAATCCAAGATGGCGTAAATATGCGCCATTGTGAACAAATGAACGCACATGCAGACCAACTCGGTTTACCTCCCGCAGCATACTTATTCAACACGGACGATCAAAAAATATCCAATATCCATATACGCAGTTTAATAAAAATTATTCTCAGGGACAAAAACAACAATGCCAAGAGGTCATAGGGACAGTTTTCTAAGTCTTACAAGCAGGGGCGTGGTGACGGGTGGGGGGAATTCTCACCCCCTCCCCAATCCTGGCCAAAATTTCCTATAGTTAGAAATTCGGAGGTCAAGTCCTGGGTAGTTAGAAATTCCTTCTATCTGGATTCTTTGACGTATCCTTTATTTCCCAAAATTCCAACGTCGAGCCCGGTTAGTCCTTGGATGGGTGACCATCTGATCGATCGATTCGGACTCTCGCGTTGTGTCCTTGGGTAAGGCACTTCACCCCGATTGTCCACATGGGGGCACGATGACGCCGTGTACTAAGTCGTACTGCACGCCGATGGTACGCATGTCTTCAACCAATCTAACCCTGCCTGTGCTGCAGTGCGGAGTTACGATGTTGGGGAGCTGGCAGCTGCTCGTCGTTGTTCGGTGGTTCTCTCAGGGCACTCCGGCTTCCTTCACCCGTAAAACTGTCACCGACACTATATGACCTTGGCTGTGAAAGTGTCGTTAAACCTTAATAAATAATAAATAAACACAACTACAGTGTACGCAATATCGAGCTTCATAAGTATGCATGATGCTATTCGGTACGAATTTCTATAGTACATTACTTATCGTAATAAAAAAAATCCTCGAAATGCACTTCAAGAAAATTACCTCATGTAAAATCGTTATCCTAAGTTAATTCCATCATTCACAGTTACAAAATGATGAAACTTCGAAAATTGATCATTCCTGCATAAGATCTGATTTAATGTTAGAACAGAGTGAATTGTTCAAAGTTCAAAGCTTGGCAATTTGTTTAGCAAATTCATTCATTTATTCAATTCCCAGAATAATACCAAATAATACTTCTATCATAAATGTGTTGGCATTTTAGTTACTAGAGTCAATTTTATGCCCCCTTTCATGGCTTCATTTTCAAAATCTTTCTCGGTAGAGAATTTCCAACTACGGGAGGGACCGAGGGTATCCTACACCCCCCCCCCCCCCCCAATCGGAAACCTCTGGCCACGACCCTGCTAACAAGTGCCATACCTCAGGGAAGTACGGACGGAAGGAGGCCCTTGCCTATATACCCACCGAAACATTCTCCGGAGGTCGGGGAAGGGGTGTCGCCAAGGGTTAATTCCCCCTCCCCCTCAATAATTTTTACAGTTGAGACACTTTCCTCTGAATAGGAGAATTAAATATCGCTTCCCTCTTGCTCGTAATCACGTAATTTCTGACAAAACTTGTTTTGATACCTGGGCTCATGTCACACTCACAGTCTGTCATAGAAATGATTGGGTCTGGTGGAGGTCCAGCACGACTAGGGGCCAATTCTATTGAACCTTTACAATTGTATTTTCTAGAACAGTATTTTCTAGTTATGACTTTAAATGGGTTTTAATGAACCATTAGCAGTTTCAAAGATGTGGCAATTTGCCTGTTGTCAAATTGCCATATCTTTTAATATGCTAATGATTTATTTTAGTCAGTTATATTAATAGGTAACAAATACAATTCTGGAAGGAACAATTGTAAAAGTTACATATTGGCTCCAGTTTTGGTGTACCGGTACGACAACTGCGTGTGTATTTTATTTATCCTGCAAATAAATTTCCAAGAACTTTTATAACTATAATCCCGACTGACTAATATTCCAACTATATAAACAAGCGACGCGTTCAACGATGACATGCCTTGGTGATGTCGTTAAAATACTCAAGTTTATCAGCCGGGGATTGAGCGAGAGCTCCCACAATCGATCATCTTCACGACGCCCCGAGGTCGAGAGCATAATACGCACTACTTCCCTTCTGAGGTTCTTATAAGGATGATGACTTTTTATAGTGAAGAATATTGTTATTCTCGTGGCTGGTGGACGAACAATTCTTAGCCCCCCCCCCCCCCCCCCCCGGGGGGGGGGGGGGTGTACCATGAGATTTCCCGTTAACATATATGGCCAGACCGCCTGACTGGAATTAACTATTAGATATACTAGACTGACATTTTGCAAAGAAGTATATTTATTTATTTATTCATTTATTTATTGGTGTTTAAGGTCACATACTTCTGTACAATGGTAATCGTGACCACAACATGGAGATAAAGTGAAGTGCAGGCAATCGTTTTATACTCATGTTGCCCATTTTAGAGGACTTCCACCCCAAGCATTGGTGATCGGGTTCTATTTTACTAGTAAAACAGAGCTTCTTTACTGCAGCAAACGAGAACTGCTTCACTTCTCGGTGTTCCAATGGGGATTACAAGTGGGTTAAACTTTTGAAAATTTGCTAACAAAATTTTGATAATCCGCCAAGCCCTCAAGGACTAAATAATGAAAACTTGTGAGGGAATTTGGCGCACGTTCATGTTTATTAGGGTTCAGGCAGGTTACTTTCAGCACCTTTGGTTTATATCATGACAGTAGCGGAAGGGTAAAGTCAATTTAATCAATAGTTTGTGTGTATGCAACTCACGTTGATGACTCGCATCCCGGACGCTGGTAATCTTGTCATGTTATAACAGCAAATCCCAGGATGTTTATTGGAGTTTAAACTATTGCCTGCCGCTGTCGATATCCCTACCCAGGTCAGGAGATCTCTTGGCACTAAATTAAGTAAAATTTGAGCACATTTTAAGAAATTTTACGCTTCAAATTGAAACGACTTTTTGACCAGCGATTTCTTGATTCAAATTTTCTAAACTTTTTTCATCAAACCTAAATTTGATGAAAACTATTTTAAAAAATACATAGCGCTCTAAGAGTTAACGAAGTGGTGTCAGACAGATTTACAGGTGGAGGAAGCAAAAGATGGATAACCACTGAGCAACGGTCGCACTCTCCAAATTACTAACCCGGCGTGAACAATGTTAGCATCTCGTCGCCTGAGTGCTAGAACGTCCTATGTCCCCTATGGGACATGGGACATTTTAGCACTCAGGCGACGATCTGTTGAAAGCAAGTGAACCAATAATAATAACCTGATAATTCTTTCATAAATGTGTTGGCATGCACTGCAAAAAAATATAGGTTCTCTTTAGAACCAAAATTGGTTCTAATCTTGTCCCTGAGATGGAACCAGTTCTGTTTTAACAGTATTTATTTCAAATCAAATAAATTTATAAAGATTAACATTAAATATTAACTGAATTAAACATAAATTGAGGGGGTTTCAGACGTAAGTTTTGAGCTTATACGAGGTTGTCTCAAATCATTGTTTAGCAAAGGAGATATGAACAGTTGGCATATCGAACCAGTTTTGGCTCTGTACAGAACCAAAACTGGTTCGATATGCCAACTGTTCATATCTCCTTTGTTTCAAAATGTATGGCGAGTGCGTTGAATAAGCTCCAAGTTTACTGCTGAATCTACTTCAGTTCATGTAATATTCTGTTAAAATTGAATGCTAATCTTGGTAAATTTATTTGATTTAAATCCTGTTTAAACAGAACTGGTTCCATCTCAGGGACAAGATTAGAACCAGTTTGGGTTCTAAAGAGAACCTATATTTTTTGCAGTGTGCCTTTGTACACGCCGCCATCATTCCCCGCACCTGTGATCGAGATAAAAAGACAACGCAGTCGACGTGGGTCAGAAACGAATCCTCGACCTTTCGATATCAAACCCAATGTTCTAACTCTCAAATCTCAGTGCACAAGGGTTGCCTCACTTCCCGGGGTTCCCACGAAAACAGCTCGGTAGATCCCAAAACTGTAAAATATCACATCCACAGCTGGATTGGGCTGGTTTCATAGCTGGATGCCCATCCGATTAGTAATTTCCGGGCGCACAATCCGCTCGATCAGAAAGAAGTAAATCATTTGCTTTTACAAATACCTTTGTCCTTCAATCGCGAGGAGAATGAATGAACTCTAAAGCAGGGGGGGGGGGGGGGGGGGGGTTGGAGTTTCCACTCTCAATCCCGCGCAAAACAAATATTCAGCCAACGGACCTCTGGATTCAAACCCATCGTAGATTTAGCGGTTGAAACTATACTTGTGCATCCGTTGCTTTCACGCATTCGAAGTTTTCATCTATATGGAAACTACACTCTGGTGCCATTCAAGTAATCTTCTCTACCAGTGGCGGCGCCTGATTTTTGTTGTGTGCAAAGGTGGGACAGGTTCTCTATCGGGATGTGGCGATTCTGTATTAGTGTTTCTATGTCTGAGTTGGAAGGAGCAAAGACTTTATTTCCTAGAGGTCCATCATGGCACCGCCATTGCTCGGCACTGTAAATGTTACAGCCCCTTCTAAATTTGCGAGTTGCAGTTATGTATTCGAACGAGTAAAAGCTGTGACGGACTTTTGGTGGCGCACACATGACGTGTTTTCACTCCATCCATAAGGATCCAGCATGTGGCATGCCTACAGCATGTACACTATATTATCGTATGGCATGTATTATGTACATAACGTCGGATATACAGTACACATATGATAGAAGATTAATGGGGAATGTGTTTCTTGAAACTTTGCTACGCAAAACGTTTGACGTTACTAATGACGTCACGGAGAAGCTGACCGCTGGTGATGTCCACTATGCAATAAGACATTACGTTGTTCAGGTCAGGATGTATTAAGCATCTCGTACTGGAGTGACCTGGTAGTACAGATGGGACGGTCCCCCACCCCTTAGTCTACCGTGAGTCCTTTAACCTATCACTCAACTTCGTGTTTTGTACTTTCCTATAGGTAGTATTTAATGCTATGTATTATTAAGTTATGTGGTATGTATGCCTGGTTGGCTGATTTAGTAGTTTTGTTGGGCTAATGCTGGCTCTCAGTACTACTAGCTGGCCTGATGCTTAACAATCCTACGGCAGCTATGGGTAGTACGTAATGCTAGGTAATGCGGTGTTGTTGGGTATGCTATGTTGTCTTCTGCGATAGTAAAGTTTTGGCTGTCATGACCCCTGTTGGTCTACCGTTTGCTCTTGGAACCAACTGACCTGGTGCTTAGCTATGCTATGGTAGGTATGGGTAATACGTAATGCTAGACCACGCGATGTTGTTGAGTATGTTTGGTCATCTACCGCAGTAGTACAATATTGACTGTCAGTACCTAAGTTGGCGTATAAGTAACATACAGTGGTTAGTTAATTGCTGTTAGCTGCTACTAACTACTTTATGTCTTGTGCTATCCTACAGTCGCTATGGGTAGTACGGAAAGCTAGGACATGCAGTGTAATTGTGTTTGCTAATTGTGGTAGTATGGTATGGACCGCTTAAGCTCTATTGGAATAAGATTAGCTCCCAGCGCTACTGAACTAACCTACCTAATGTTTTAGAGTACACTATGGATAGTGTGGAATTCAAAGTTATATTTGATGTGGGGGTATGCTTGGTTTCTAGTGTCGCAATGGAGCATGGGCGGTCTTATGGACTTTCTCAAGGCTTGATCGGTTCATTCATCTTTGTCTGTTTCTATCTACAGTCCCTTGACCCAATTGATGCGAGTGATTTCTATCAACTTACTGTCTGTACAGCACAGAACATACACATACTTCTGTAGAGACATGGTTATGTGGCAGAGCAAAATGTGCCTCAGAAACTTGTAGCACACAGGCATATTGGATAAAAAGGGGATTCTATAAACAGACCCATTTAAGATAGGGATTCCAAAAAGGGGTCACATAAGCAGTGTTCTCTTGGCTCGTAGCCTGTTTCTTCTTGACTCCTATATCATTCCATAGCCTTTCAGGCCTCTGCTGCTGATACTACCAGTCTTGTCATCCCTGGTCTACAGGTGAACTAGCACAATCTGCAATCCCTCTCATTATCTGCTAGTAGTAGTATCAATGCCTTCTACAAATGCTTCTACTTTCTACACCATTACACTATCGCTGATGACTACTACAGCTCATATGACTATCACTGTATTCTGCTACCACTATCAGATCTACCGTAACAATACAACCCTATTTCTGTCACTGTTGTTTCTACTCTCTTCATCTAGGGACTATTATCTATTATCCCTACTACGTTGTTAATGTCAGACCTCTACTATTTCATTAGCACCCATATTATACAACTGACAGGACATCAGCACCCCTTTTTCAGAGATGAGTCGAAGAACAATACGAGGTGTCACTTTTTCAAGCAACAACTAGCTCGATATGCTTTGAGTCATCCGAGCAATCTATTCAAGTCACTGCTGGATACCTCATTTGTTCAACAAGTTATCAGCCAACAAGTTATCAAAGCAGACACCTGTTCAAGTAATTTCTTTTGACGACTCTTCCTACACAGCTATTATTGGTTGGTGCGCCCGTATACCAGAGATCGTAAGCATGGTAGTAGCAGTTAGAAAAGAGACAGGAGTAATAGAAGCCAACGATAAGACAAGAGGGGTCTATTTGGCAGAAGCCACCAGAAATGGCAGGAAACTTAAGTACCAGACAAACATGGGTTCAGTGGGAGTTGGTCATAAGTCAGTTGTAATGGTGGAATGCTCTAGTACAGGATAGACGGTGGAAGACAGTAATGATTGAAATCTATAGTATTTGTGAAAATATTGACAGGCACCCAACTTGCAGCACCTACTTTAAGCACTCTTATTGCACAACTGGCAGGATGTTGGTACTTCTTTTTCCACCCAAGATGGGTCAAAGGGCCATACAATGAGTCACTCTTTCAAGCAATTACACGATAGCTCATTTTCACAATATGATTCAGCACTCCACCATAAGTTGTAACAAAGCAAAGACGTGTGAACAAATTCTGAAGACCAAAAATTATTTAAGACTCTACCAGCAGACAAATTCAAAAGACTATTATCACCTCTAGTGGTGTGTGGGTGGGATGGGGAAATCCCACCCAAGGACAAACATATTTAACCCAGTCACAAGGCCTGCTGAGTCTCTGGGTCAAAATCTTTCTCCATTTACTCAACCTGTACCCATACCACCCAACGATGATTTTTCTGCCACCACAGGTCACATGACGTCATCAATATCAAACTACTACAACTGTGATGAAAATTTACTGTTCAAGTGATTGAATGAAAAGGAAAATGGATTGCATATTCAGAAAGAGCATTGAAAAGGTGTGTACCTACCAAAGTTACATACTATGAACATGAGTGTTAGCTCATGACAGCAATGGGTTAACATTCTGAAGCTAGTTGAAACCGCAGACATTCTGGTGGTGTTACTTTTGAAAATATGGATTTCGATGACATCAAGTCATGTCATGTGGATTATGGTTCGAGAAAAGTCATCCTTAAGTGGTTTAAGGGTAGGATGGGTAGCTGAATTAGTGGAAATGAAGCGAGGCAGCAGGTTTGGTTACAAAATGCAGACAATGATGAAATGGTCCGGCAATCAATAAATATTCAGGTATCTCAGCTGGGACACATGTATGTCAGTTGTTAGGTGGTGAGAGATGTTAATATTCCTGATGGGTGAGGATGTGAGATGAGGAAATCTTACCCGAGGGCATGATATTTGGAGCAGACACGAGGCTTGCCAAATATATTGTCCTGAAGGTCAGGACAAGACATTTAGTGCAGACAATCCCGCCAAAACACTCTGGCATCATCAAAAGTAATCCAGAAGTATGTGCAGCTATATCAAACAATGTTGTCCACTTCTGAAAAGAAAATGATTTTCATATCGGAAAAAGCACACAAAAATTCTGTATATACCACAGGTATATACCACGAAAATAAATACCAACGCCAGTAAGATAGGGGTTAAAGATTTGTAGTGAAATGAACATTGACACATTCATAATGGTGTTCACTCAAAAATTCATATAAAAGAGTCAAGTGTCCTGTGGTTTTGCAATCTGTTTTTTTATTTCTATTTTCTTCAACAAACGTTTGTCGGCTAATATTTCCAAAACGTGCTGCCATGTTGTTTGTTTACAGAAGAACGTGCGATTATTAAATAGTCTGTGTGCTTATTAAATATGCTATTTATGGGTCATGTGAGATAGATATCTGTCTCACACGGCCTTCTCACATGAGACACAGATATCTTGCACAGGAAGGGGGGAGAAAGGTCTGCTTCACCCAAGTATCTCAGCTGGGACATATGTGTCTCAGTTGTAAGATGGCGGAAGAAAAGGCAGTTCTTTGCAGACTTACAATCTTTATTGCATGCCAGGTTGACATGACATTGCAATTTACGTTATGAGATGACACATTTCTCTTCTGCATGCTTTCCATGGCTTTCATAACCCATTCAATCTGATACAAATTTTAATACAAAAAACATTCAACATTGTGTGAACACAGAGCATATTTAATGACAAAACTGGGTTGGAGTAATAATTTAGTCTTCAGTCCTATTGTGTTGTAGGGCAAAATTATGACAGATCCTCCCTTAAAATGCAAAATTAATTCCCCTGTTTTCGTGGAATTTGTATTGGATAGGATGATGCCATCCTGGAACACAGCGTTGCAAGGGTTAAAAATGTAAGTGTTATTACTATGGTGTTGTCATATATTTTTGCCTTTGATGATAAAATGGGGCTATGTTACACAATATAGCAAAGGGTCTCTCTAACAGGGTCCGTAGGGATCCTTGAATGTGCTTAACCCTTTACCTAACGAATTGGCCACATTCGTCCACATAATATTCCAATTTAGGAATTGAAAAAAGTCTGTTTTCAAAAAGTTTAACAAAACCATATCATGTGACCCCTTCAATGGAACAAGCTCATTGAGCTTGTTACAATGAGAGGTCACATGATATAGTTTTGTTGAATTTTTTTTTAAAAATGTAAAAAAAAAAAACAGGAATTAAAATAATCAATTTTGATATCCTATGCACAGGGAAAAGGGTTAAATCGTAAAACTTCCAATTCCAGGACCTTGAAAGTTCTTTAAAATTGGATTATCTCGTAGGGTCCTGCAAACTGAAAATTTCCAGGTTGACTTGAATCAACCAACATATTAAAAATCGAATCAAATTTCAAAATAACAACCCTGTTTATTAGTTAGTGAAAGCGGTGAGAGGAACCAAATTGCATTTATCAACTCCCCAGAAATGACTGGAATTATGATTATTATTTCCAGGAAGATGCAAAAGTTCTGTGTGCTGGCCAACAGTGAAATAATAAATACATACACAGAACGACACATGCATGTGAATGGGTTAATTGATATGACACAAGTACCAGAGCAGAAGGATAAAAAAAAGGAAGATGAAGGCCTTGAGTTTTATCCTTCCGCAATGGCACAAGTGCCATATTGATTAACCATTGACACGTGTGTCGTTCTGTGTTTATCACACACCTTCATGTTTATAAAAGTAATCATTAGAAGGACACTCAGCAATTCATTTGACAACGCGTCCCCCCCCCCCCCTCCCCCCCCCCCCCCCCCCCCCCCCCAAGTTCTAATGTGTTATATGTGCCTCCTTGAACACAATGGAACTCAGGGGACAAATTATCAACAACAAAAAACACATTTTATCGCCAACCAAATTTGCGAAGGGAATCCATGTTACTATTTTTAGCGATCACTAGGGATTCAAATTAGAATTGCACTGAAATTTCGCTTCTATTTAAAAACTGTCTGTCAATGATTTCTGTTCAGCACATATGTTATATTTTCCACAAGGTTTAGTGTAGCTGTAGATGGGGATTTCATAGAACAAGTGTGTAATAAACTTAGGTTCCTCCAATGCACTGTTCATTAACCCCCTGCACACTGATGTCAAAATATCTAAATTTCAGGCAGGAAAAATTTCCCATAATGCAACTAGAAATTTAACCAATTCAATCTCGTTTGACAGAGCTCATTGAGCTCTGTCAAACGAGATTGAATTGGTTAAATTTCTAGATGCATTATGGGAAAACAGCTTCCTGAAATTTTGGTATTTTGACATCAGAGTTAAGGGGGTTAAATTAAAGACACCAATCTGTCCATTAACCCTCCAATTATGCATGCAGTTGCCAATGCAAACACATTGTTTCTCAAGGGGCAGATTCATTTCATGCACTGCCAAAATGCTCCACGTGACCATGATAATAATACACTGCCATGTACCATTCTGAATGCGACACCATCCAAGGGCTTTCGTAGAGGGAGTCAACAGTGTCCAGTCCTATGTATTCCCTGGGTCGTGACCATATTACTTGGCTACCTGTTTCAACAACATACATTTCAAATGTAAATAGTGTAAATCCCTATTCATTTGTGAACCAATCTATATATCTTATAGCCGCATTTATGTATAGTTTCTCTGTTGTATTTATGGAGAAGAGTTAACATGAGTTGTATAACTTGTACTTCAATCCTTTTTGCAAATTTATGGCAAATAAAATATGTTTAAACTAACCTCTCTCAGATAGGGCCCTGCGAACCTCCAATTTCAGGTTGAATCGAATCTCAAATTCAATCAGGCACCAGAGTTTGAATTGAATTGATTCTCAAATCGAATCCCTCTGCTTTTCAAGTTGTGGATATTGAACCTTCTTATAACCGTAAATATTACAAGTCTCCACCCAAGTATTGTGTACAACGGCGACTTGTGCACATCAAGCAAAAAGCAGAATACTTCAGAACGGAATCAATGTAGTTTCGGAAGCGGAACCCACTCGAACTCTTCTTTTATCATCAGGTCTCCTGTACAGGAGACCTGATGATAAAAGAAGAGTTCAAAATGAGTCACTTTGTAGGATTTTCAGAACATCTCGACGATTCGAAAATTTTCAAAATTGGCTCAACTGAAATCAAAATTTTGAATCAAATCAAATTTCAAAGCTTCACAGGGCCCTACTCTCAGAGAGCTTCCCAAGGATCAGTTTCCAGTACAGGTATAATGGAAATACATGTACAAAAACTGTCGACTGGTATACATGTAAAAACAGACACCAGGGGCTCAAGTGAGCCTAAAATGCTCACCTGGAACAAACTGTCTGGAAGAAAATTATAGAGGGATACAAGAGAGAAATAAAGGTGTTAGTGTTCAGGAATCAAAAAGACAGAGGCAAAAAGTAAGTGTCACCTTGTACATGTTTGCACATCACCCAAAACGCTCTGAAAAAAGATGTCCATTTTTCAACCTCCATTCCCCCAAACATCTTGTTAGGCTTCAAATTATGTGGAAAAACAACAACAAAGGAGTTGCCCTCTGATTGGTTAGAATTTTGGGTTGAAAAAGGGTGAAATATTCAGTACTCCTGAAAGCCATCAGTTATTTATTTATTGAAGTTTAAGGTTAAATACTTCTGCACAATGGCTAATCGTGACCACAACATGGAGGTAAAGTCAAGTCCAGCCAATCGTTTATACCCATGTTACCCATTTTAGAGGAATTCCACCCCAATATTCCTCATACTGAACTTCTGGTTCCATAAAGAGTCCAAGTAAGAACCTAGGGACTTGATTTGATGGACAAACTTGAGTCTGCCCCCATAAGGGTATTGTATACTAAATATCAAAAGATTTTGAATTAAGGATGTAATCCTCTTTTTTCTTTTACTCTCCAAAAAGAATTCTACAATTCTGTACAGCCACAGAGTACCATGTATGGATTTCAGGCTATAAAATGATTATTATTATTATTAAGCAGATGTTTAAAGAATTTTATTAATATTGCGCTAATTTAAAATTCAGGCTCAAATATAAACCCAGGGAATTGATATGAACATATCTGAATGTGATCCCAGTAAGGATGCTGAATACCAAATATGAAAGGTTTCAGCCCGGTTCATCTGAAGAAGATTTTTAAAGACTCCTCATCATATAGAATTAAGCTAAAATTCAAATTCCCATAAGGAGCCTAGATATGAACCCAGGTCTCCTATAAGGAATTTGTGTACCAAAAGATTTGGAACAGTAGGTCTGAAGAAGCATTTTCATGAATATTTCAAATATTGCATTAAGTTATAATATATAAAGGGACCCCAAATATAAACCCAAGAACTTGATATGAATAAACTTGAATCTAACCACACCCACTGCAACCATACCACATCCAGTAATCAAATGACCCTTCACCTAACAAATTGGCTGCATCCACCGATAAAATATGTAAATTGAGCAATTAAAAAAAAAATTTTTCAAACCATTTCAGCAAAACCCTATCATGTGACCCTCAATCGAACAGCTTGTTGGCAGGCCTCGAAATAACAAGATTTTGATAAACCTTCCTGCAGGTTGCCTCATTTGACAATGGTTAACCTTTTGATTGATTACCTAGATTTTTTTCATAAACCTATTGGTTAAGCATTGCATTAAAAGTATTAATGCTGACAAAGCTTCAGACATACCCAACTACAGTTCCTCCCAGATTAGTTTGGCGTTTAGACACAAGGGACCCAAGGCAGGCACAGTACAAAACAAGTACATACACATGCCCCCCCCCCTCCCCCACATACGCACATTCACGTATGCATGCATTAACATTTGTTGTTCTTTGCTTTATATGATTTTTGTGTCTAATAAAAATTAAAGAATTTTAATTGTTTATTTTGCTGTGTGGCTTATTACTTCAGAAACCCAAACACAGTTGTCTAGAACTGGGAGTGGGAATTGGGCAATTGTGTGGGGATGGGGTAAAATACCGTCGATGGACGTCTGTATTACGAATACATTGAACTTTAGGGCATGGGGGTTGCATTGGCAGTCTCTGATTAACATTGGAAAAGAAACAATTGTAAATCGTATCTACCTTCCCCTACATTTCGGAATCCGGAGAATGTAATCCAAAGTTCCAAACTAAAACTTTATTTGTGCCACAATGTTCGATATCATTTGGAAAAACCCATGTTCACAACCATGCTGGCTGTTTATTCAAATGGAATAAGCATGTAAATAAGAAGTCAGCCTTGGCGAATAAAAGACATTTCCATAATGTGTTCAAAAATGTTTCTCATGGATTGGTAGGGTAAAAAGGGGCGGAATGCAAATAATTAACAACAGCTCATTTGATTTTCAATATGTCTCCTTTTTTATTGTATCGAAGACTTATTTTCAGCTTCGCGCAGTGCGAGAGTTAATACCTCACGTGCGGTAAATGTATTAACAAAGCAGTTAGCTCCCTTTATCTGTAACAGACAAACGTCTTTCTCAGAATTGAAACAAATTAATTGTTTCAAGAGCCAGAGGGTGCCGCAAGTTGGTACTACAGATCTTGAGTACCACTAATACTATAGATTTATACCCCCACAAGTACAGTAATGATTGAAACACACTGTATGATAACCACATGAGCATTTTGTTCTTGTTTTGTTCACTGCAGTGCTTCTTTTAAATCAGTGGGAGGAAAAACGTTGAAAACTTTTCTTATCCCGCAACAACTAACTTCGTCGGCCATCAGCGCAATTTTTGTTTAACCGATCGAGCGTTCATCTGAAAACAAATCTGCATAACCGATAGGCGAATGGTACGAGCATTCGACTCTTATTTCGAGGCCTGTGTTGGGCTTGTTCCAATGAGGGGGTCACATGATATGGTTTTGCTGATATTTTTTTTTTAAATTTGAAAAAATA
The DNA here is from genome assembly GCA_031216915.1 of Pictodentalium vernedei. Lineage (NCBI taxonomy): Eukaryota > Metazoa > Mollusca > Scaphopoda > Dentaliida > Dentaliidae > Pictodentalium > Pictodentalium vernedei. Next base: position 110,005,528 of record CM062291.1, on the reverse strand, counting down.
TTATATTTAAAATAATAAATTTTGATATCATCTGCACTGGTTAAAGGGTTCAAATTATGTACATGTATACTTATTCTCCTCATGTAACGAATGCCGGTCAATAAGCTAGTGATTTTCCAGACAGAAAACCCAAGCTAACATTCAATTTTTATCTCAAAATTCTTTCAGAATGTGCAAATGACAAAATGCTAACACACACAATAGAAAAGCTCCACTTTTTGAGTGGATTCCAAAAACATTTCCTTGTGAGGATAAAAAATACTGTATTGTCATGCCTGCAAAAGCAACGTGAGAACATATGCATTTTCTGTTCTCACATGTAAAATAATTTTGGCATCCTTCAAAATGTGTAGGTATCCTTCACATTTCACATTCATTGAAAATATATCATAAGACACAATCTCGATCCTCCATTTTCACATTAACTAAAAATAATTTAACCCTTCACCAACTTCAAGTAATGTTCCAATAAGACTAAAATCCTCACCCTCTGTTTGGACAAGAGGTTGCTTAGTTTTTTCTATGTTTACAGCTCATAAGTTACCGTCAAACATCACAAAGTCAAAAATTTGAAAATGTGATAACAATGGGAAGATATTCAAAGTGCAAACTGCCTATAAAATCGTTTTTTTTCGAGGCCAGTGATTATTTTATGAATGCATACCTGCAACCCGCTTATAAAAAGGTTGAGGTTACTCCACCTCAGTTCAAATCATGAACCTTTTCATGATTTGAACTGAGATGGGGTAACTTCGACCTTTATCTAAGTAATTGATTTTTTGTTGTCCAGTCATATCGTGGGGTACATGAAAGGTTTATTTTCGATATTTGTTGTCGTTAAAGCTGCCTTGTTCATTCAAGTTGCCTTGTTCATTTCATGATGTGGGTTTTTGGCTCTGGGTGGGGTCTTACTGGAACATATACGTTATTGTGATGAGTTGATAGTAACAATGTCACTTTCTTCACAACTACCAAAGGCTAGTAAGTTGAAAAGAACCATTAAACTGAAGCAAGCAAATGACACCAAATACAAAGGCAAGCACCTGCAATGAAGTCTTCAACTTACCAGCAGTACCAGGGGTTGAATCCTGAAAGGCGATAGCTAAAAAAATATTTTCCATCAATTTGCAATATTCTCCAGCCCACGAGATTCATATACTTCTTTGAACAGAAATTAGCTAGAACAATAATGTGTTGCACTTTGCACAGCCCCCAATTATTAAGAGGTAGAGGCAAGGCATCTTTTCCTTGTGTAAGACAGTTTCATTGGTGGAGGAAGGCAGAGTACACAGAGAGAACCACCAAGCAGTGGCAAGCAACTGCCAGACTCCCAAACCTACTAACGCTGTATAACTTACATCCTTTAACCCCTACTGGTTGAGGGCTAGAAGCTACTATCAGGGCTTTCAAACAATGAGGGCACCAGAGCAAAAGCCATCTTTTCCCTACTCATGTTTCATATCCAGTCAAATGCAAATATTTTGTTTATATAAATTTATTTTATCACAAATTATTGAAGAGTGCCTGTGGACACTCTTCAATAATTTATAATAAACCAAATTTTGAAGAACAAAATCAGATCACCAAAAATAATGTAGCCCACAACCAGTTATGACCTGGAGATTTTCATACATTTTTGCTTTACTTCGATAGTGTACATCCTGTGGTTTTGCTGCTTATTTTTTATTATTTATTGGTGTTTAAGGTCACATACTTATGCACAATGGCTAATTATGACCATGACAGTTTTACGGGTGGAGGAAGCTGGAGTACCCAGAGAGAACCACCAAGCATTGAAAAGTAACTGTCAGCTCCTCAACATTCTAACTCTGTTCAAGCTCCGCTCAAGCAGGATTACATCGACATGCAGTACACCTTAGTACACAGCATCGTGCCCCCATGTACCCAACCAGGATAACGTGCCTTGCCCAAGGACACAACATGGATTGTCCCAGATGGGGATTGAACTTGGGACCTCTAGCATGGAAGTCCAACAGTCTACCACTGAGCCACCGCACTCCCAGTTTTGCAGCTGTTTCTAGGCAAGCCATAACTTTCCTCAAAACAACTGCAAAGGTACTTTGAAAGTAACTTGTAAGGTCACACAAAGACTGTGTGTTTAGTCATCTGTTTTGTCGCAGAGAAAAGTGATTAACACTTTACCAAACGTAACGGCCAAAACCAACCAGTGTTATTCTAAAAAAATCGCCAATTCATTTTCATTTTTTGTATCAAAAACATAGGTTATGACCCCTCTTTGGAACGAGCTCATCAAGCTCAGTCTAAAGAGGAGTCATAACCGATGTTTTTGAGACAAAAAATGAAAAAAATTAGTTATTCAAGAATTTTGTTTCCAAGTGTCGTCTGCTTTTCATGTTAAGTAAAGGGTTAAAGTCGGAATTAGGCCTTTATGGGTTAATACATGTTCACATTATGAAAGAAGTGGACGTTGCTAAACCTTTATCAAGCATATCCGCCAAAGCCATTATACATGCATACTTTGTTGTTTTTTCAACTCTTTACCTACCATGTCTAGAAACAGTGTTTCAGCTAGGGATAAATGTTGGGTCAATTTTTATGGAGCTTTGGTGGAAAGTTTCCTGCTGACTGAATATCTGGTTACCATTGTAACTGGTTGAAAAAGCTGCCAGCAGGATAACCGCAATGTTAATATTGTATATTATCTATAGTATAAAAGTCCATTTATTCCTCTGAATGTGTATGTTACTGCAGTGCTTAATCAAGGTCAGAACAATCGAACACATGCTGAGCATGAAAATATTATATAGATTGATATATGACTATCGTTCAACTGTTTTTGTGCAATACAACATGCCACTTTCATACTCACATTTCGTTTCTGTGCATGTATTGAATGTATATCACAAGCATTCTAAGCAAACCACCAAGAGTCACAATTCTTCTTTCAGTTGTAATTGTACAGTCTACTGTTGATAGGCCAGAAAATAAGCAGACTGTCATCTGCAAAATGAGGTTCCCAGAGGGTAAATTTGGTGATGCTACCCTGTGTATCTATGAACCTCAATCTGAATCAAGGTCTCAAACCTAAACAGAAAGAGGTACCAGAGGATAAATTGACCTACTGTATGGGAAAGCATCAACAAATTCACCCTCTGGAGACCTCATTTTGTAAATGACAGATTACTTATTTTCAGGCTTGACTGTTGGCAGTCATGAGATGTCTATTACTAGAACAAAGCTAAGAATCGCACTTTAGATTCTAATTTAATCATCGAGTTCAATGCCGAAACAGCCACGAGGATACTGCATTTAGCTGTTTCTGAAGTCTGTTACTTTACTGTAATGATGGCATTTACATTCCTTCTGACTTTAATTATTAACAGAAAATATCAAGGCTCTGGGGGAAACTGAGCGAGGGGAAAGGGTCCCTACAAGGGATCTCATGCCCCAATAGTGGAATACCTGCTAGATGCCACTTTCAATGAAAGTATCAATGACACTGTAGCTTAACTTGACTGTGTGAAGTGTTTGATGAAAAGGATAATGTTCAATGTTTATGAAAGGATTATGAAATAAGACAAGAATTGTGATAATTGAGAATATGTTAATTTCTGCTCCCTGTATGCTATGTTTTCAGTAAGAATAATTTGAGTGTGGACTTTACTAAAAAATTAAGACCTGGGTTGGTGTGGCCCTAAAAGTTAACGTATGTCAACCAAAGTTACCAAGTTACAGTAAAATCATTCCAAGACGAGTCATCCTACCAAGTTACAATGAAATCCCTTCATAAATATAACTCATAGACTTTGCGAAAGGAATATAGGTCATGTGATGGTTCGACGGTCATGGCTGACCGATAGGAGAGTCTCATCTAGATATCATACCAAGTTATGCTGAAATCCCTTCATAAATATGACCTGTAGACTGCACTAAATGTTTTTGGGTTCTTGAATCCGTCTCGGTTGACCGATCGTGACCAAAAGTCATCCTACCAAGTTACAATGAAATCCCTTCATAAATATGATGACCTGTAGACTGTGCTAAAGGTTTTCAGGCTTGGTTAACCAATTGCGACCAAAAGGGGATGTCCTCATCTAGACATTCAACAGAGTCATCCTATCAAGTCACAATGAACTCCCTTCATAAATGCAACCCCTAGACTGTGCTAAAGGTTTTCAGGCTCTCGTAGCCATTACGGTTGACTGATCGCAACCAAAAGGGGAGGGGACATTCTCACCTGGACATGACCTCGAAACTGCACATGAAATTTTGTGAGAATCGAACTACAGGGTGTAGCCTGTGCCAAAGAAAATTTGAACAGACTCACAGGTTTCCGCATGCGTGATGGCAATAGCTTATCTTAACTTTATCAAGTTATGCTAAAAATCACTTAACACTAACAATTTACAAATTCTGCCATGAAAATAGCTTAGGATCCCTCCCTGCTTGTTCCAATGAGGGGGTCATAAGCTGTTCCAAAGTAAATGGAAAAAAATAATAAAACTTGAATGGCAATTTTCGTAACTGTTGCAGCCAGATATGGCTGTTTAATTTATTTATTTATTTATTTATTTATTTATTTATTGGTGTTTAAGGTCACATATTTCTGCACAACAGAAGTAATCGTGACTGCAACATGGATATAAACAATAAAGTGAAGTCTGGGGCAGTTATATTATGAGCTGCTAGTCGTTGCTCGGTGGTTCTCTCCGGCTTCCTCCACCTGTAAAACTGTCACGGTCATGATTAGCCATTGTGCATAAGTATGTGACCTTAAACCCCAATAAATATATAATATAAATAAATAGTTATATTATGCAAAGGGTTAAAATTTTGACCTCCTGAAACAAACTTTATGACTCTTCATCCAGTGAGGGTGTCATAAGCTTTGTTCTTGAAGCAAATAATGAAAATTTCTAAATATTTAGAAAAAAATATTTGAAGTGTTGTCAGCTGCTTGTGTAAGAGAAAAAGAAATAAAAAGTGGATGTTAATATTCTGGGTTGTATAACCCTTTACCCATCCCAAACAGCAGATAACTCTCACCAAAGAATTTCTCGAATGACTAAACATTTTCATTTTATGTCTCAAAAACATTGCTTATGACCCCTCACTGGAATGAGCTCAGTGAGCTCATTCCAAGGAGGGGGTCATAAGCTATGTTTTTGAGACAAAAAAATGACAAGATAATAAGACCTGAATGGCAGTTTCTGTGAGTGGTGTTGGCCATATATGGCCATCACACTGGGTAAAGGGTTTAGATAGAATCAAACTGTTTCTGCTCCAAAACTTGTCATAACTCCACTCTCCTTTAAAGAATTGTATCATATTCTATCCAGGAATGTTATCGTGAAATGATGTTGATGGAGCTCCTCAGTTTTGAATATCATAATCCTCCTTGTACTTCTGATGCCCATAATTTGAAAGTCCTGTCAAATGAAACTGAAGCCATATACTTCAAATCTGGTGAAATGTCAAACCCCATCACTTTTCCTTCATGTCCTGCCAATGTTTTTAATGGTGACCACAAAGGATGAGCCCAAACCTGCAAAAAAAAATAGTTTTTAAAAGTCAGTTATCAATGATTTTAATTTAGTGATGTCATGGAACCCTGTTAATTGAATAGTCACTTTGCCAATAAAATTTTATAAAGTTTGGGCACAATGGCAAAAATGGATCCTGTCGGATCCACCATAATGTGGCCTTGTGGGAGAAAAGCACTAGTATTTTCACCTTTTCGGCATCTCGGCTTCATATACTTTTTTTGGTTTTTACCACCCCTTAGGATCACAGTTTAAAGTCTCTTGTCAATGGTATTCACCATTATCGGTTTACGTCCTTGTACTGAAGTTTATTTGAGAAGGTTTCTTTGTTTTCCAATGTCAAGCCAAAAACCAATTTAAATCTAAATTACAGATGACGTTTAATAAGAAACAGCAGAAATCTGAAGATATGAGTGTTTAAGCTTTGAGTATGTACGTGCTCGTACAGAGTTCACAAGAGGAAACTGTCACACTGTCGATGCAAGCTACTTTTCACTGGAAAAACTCTAGTTTTTCAAATCTGTTTATTTGTGGTGTTTGTCTGAGTTAACAGGTAGGTCCACTACTATATTATGTGCCTCGAGAAGACTTGACCAAACTACATTTGATCAAAACACTCCAAAACGCCAAATAAGTTTTTAAACACTACATTATTTAGGCACATCTACATTATATGGGCACAGCATTTACCATCACTATTTGGGGGAATTTAAAGGCTTGGATACCAAATCACAAACATCATCAACAACAACAACAACAAAAACAGTCTGTTACAAAAAAATGCAAACTTCAAATGAAATGTGCTGGCCATACTTATTTCAATGATGAATGTGACATGAGAAAGAGGAAAACATTAGAAATGGTCACTTCTTTCTCTCATTTAGCCTTCACCTCAACCGACCAGTGCTAGTCAAAAAATGGGCATTCAAATCTTATGTTTTCAATATTCGCATCAAAAACAATTTATCAATCTTGTTATGATACGGTGTCATAAGCTACATTTTTAGGTGTAAATTTTTTTTTTTTAGTTACTTAAGACAATTTTTTGACAAGTGTTGTGTGTCAGTTGACTGGGTCATGATCCAGTTGAAATCCTCTGTCTCCTTACCACCTCTCACAACTATTGAATTTCACCTATTGAAAATGAAATATGAGAACACTGACTTAAAGATGGTATTTTTGTCTTTTATTATATACCTATCAATGATACGCCGTCTTTTTCACCCATTGAATCCTGATTGCCCGAGCAAACTGAGTGGTTTTCCGATTCTGAATCAAATGGTTGGTCTCAGAATGAGGACGGCACTGGATAACATCAATGAAGTCCATCCATTTACACAAATGAAGAGTACTGTTTCTATGTACTCTTCATTTGTGTAAATACACTATCAAATAACGTGAATTTCTAATATTGTTCTTAACTAATTATATATGTACTAACCCCTTTTAATCACAATAAAATATCTTTGTTTTCTTATTTTATTGCTACTTTAATGCGTGAATCTGAATCTGATGAAGAAGAATGAACTGCTGAATGCTGTCAACTTCAGAAACTTTGGGAAGTTCCCATAATTTTACAAGTGTTATTTGTTTGAAAATAAATGCAGTTCTAGATAAAATTGCATGTTATTTACCCTTATACTGATTTCTTGTGTGAAAGGTGAATTTGCATAACAGCACAGAGTAAACAGATCTGACCTCGTCAACTCGACAGAATACGACAAACCAGATCACTTTACTGCCATAATAATCTCTATTTATCCCTTTGAATTTCACAAAATATTGACCTACTGGAAGTATGTCATGATCAGACCACAATCTGATCCCAGACTGGTGTAAATTCCCATACACCCCAGAAGACAGAAGGATAACATATTTATTTCCAAATCCTTTCATTCACATTTCCTCCTTTTTCTAATAAATATGTTCTTAGTAAACTGGCACATTTTTTGTTGCATTTGACTGTATTTACTGGTATTACTTTTGTTCTTTTTTCTGAAATTTCAGTTTCAGTATGACTTAGAAAGCATTTTTTAACATTAATTTGAGCCACTTTTAATTAAAGACACTAAAACAAAATACATCACACCCCTTCCAAAAAATAGCACCTTAAATAAATAATCCCGACATGATACATATGTATTTTGATGTTCATTAAAATTCTTGTGTAATAATTCACTTCAAAATATTAAACCATATTTTTATTTTTTCAAACTTATAAATGAGCTCGTAAATAAATATTTAAAATAATATAAATGAACAGGACTTTTTTCAGGCTTTTTACCAGTTTTTACTGTGTATTCCTGTTTTTACACTGTAGTTAAGCACGGTGTAAAAATTGAAAGATACTGTTGACTAAAAGTTACAACATACTTCTCAGCCAATCAAAAAGCAGTATTTCATTCCATTTTGAAATAATGACTGTTATTCTATGGGAGCAGTTGCCAGCCTAAGCCTCTACCCAACAGGGTATTAGTCATTCTTCTGTGATTTTCAAAATGACAGAGGCCTGTGTTGGAAATAAAAAATGAAAACCTTAGGTTATCTAAATAAATATACTGACAGTGTTGAGTTGAGTTAGGTATTAAGACAGAATATGAGTGTGGAGTAAGTTGGAGTGGAATCAACGACAGCGTGGCAGAGTTTTTCTTGTATTTCACATTTGCCAAAGGTGCATGTGAAATACAGCAAAAACTCCACTGAGAGTCGTTAATTCCGGTCCACCATACACTACTGATGGTGTGTTCTGTATTTATACCATGATTAAACTTGAATTAAGTGAATGAAGCGGATATTTTTAAAGCAAAATATCACCTTTCGGCAGCCAGATAACTTTCTAGCTTGACAGTGTTTTGTGTCAAAGCATTTCATTCACATCATTTATTTATTGGGAATTAATGACACTTCCAACAGCCAGGGTCAACTAGTGTCGCACAGTTTTACGGGTGGAGTACCTGGAGAGAAGCAATAACGAGCAACTGCCAGACTCCCCAATGTACTAACTCTGCACAAGCAGGGTTAGCTTTGGTTAAAGACAAATGCACCATCGACATGCAGGATGCCTTAGTACACAACGCCACCGTGCCCCCACATGGGCAATCAGGATGCATTCATGTCATAACATCACTCAGACACAATATCTAATGAGATGCATTCTTACATGACATTCTTATGCATACCAGTAACCTGGATTAAACACATGCTGTATCTAACACATTTCCCAATGTTTGTATTGTATTGCATAATGCTGAATTTGCATGTCAATCATGGTATAAATATATATTATCATAACAGTGTGTTGATCCGTGTCATAGTATCACGTCGAGTTGAGGTGGCCAGATCGTCAGATCACACGAGCTGCCACAGGCAGTGAGTGTGATCCGACAATCTGTTCACCTCAACGAGGCAGCCAGAACTTTGTAAACAATGGCAACACTTTGTAAACAATCTGGTCACCTCAATAGCAGACAAAACTTTGTAAACAATGGCAACGGCTTCTCTATTTACAAAGTCTATTTTTAACGGATAAATAGTCCAATGTTATTCATACGGAAATTCTTAACAATTTCCGTAGGAGTGTGATATGGATTTTTGATCCGCGAAAATCTCACCTGGTGTGATCCGACAGTCTGGATAAAATCATCAAACAGTAGTGGTGTTTGGGGTAAAAATATCATCGTCATATAATAAATGTTGATACTTTAATACAAACAATGGATAAATATTAATTTTACATACCTTGGCAGTGTGATCATATGATGAGGTAACTAGGTAGTTGCCATGAGTAGCTGAAAAGAGAAAACATGTGCATTAAACTTGAATCAGTACTGATGATAAATAAAGGTATTTTTTTTTTTAGAAACATCCTGAACGCAGAAATTATGTAAAGATAGAACACAAAGAGTTGAATGCAACTATTTTGTATCCCCAATGAACATGTACACTCTCTGCTGAAAGTAATAAAGTTTGGGTGATCGTTTATTATAATACCTAAATTTGAAATATTCTGGCAAGAACATTTTGAAAATTTCAAATAATTTGCTGTTTATTGTGTCAATAAATAAAGCTCCAAAATAATAAAATGGTCAGAAAAACCTTTATTATCTTCTCGCATTGATAAAAATATTTTGTAACTACTCACTGAACAGTTAAGTTCACAGAGTAGTATGGTAGAACCCTCTTAATTGAATCGGCACTTTGCCAAAAAAATTATTCAATTATCAGGAGTATACAATTCACAGTATCTGAGTTCCAAATTGAGCATTTATTCTATTAAATCTTGTTTGACAGAGCTCATTGAGCTCTGTCATACAAAATATAATAGATTAAATGCCCATACTGGATGTATTGAGGCCAAAATATCTATAAATGTTGGGAGTTCTGTGGATTTTGGTGTGATTCTTTGACAGATTACAAGATTTTTTATCTCGTCAATAGGAGTTTACTCACAAGCATATAGCAATTAACAGGTCATATTTTACTAAAGTAATGGTAAAATGATTTGATATTTATAAGTTTTATACAATTAACAGTTTATTCAATTAAAAGATATATAAACTGGCTTCACTGTACAACCATATTACAGGGATGCAAGTTGGCAGGAGTAAAAAAAAAAAACAGAGAACTTTTAATTATGTGCATTTGGGAAAGGTTTCTATTCCAACAGTTCTTCACCACTCCTCCCTCACAAATCATTCAAAAAAGTGAACGAATAGTCAAAGAAACCTTTACACAATCACTACCAACAAATACAAACATTCCCAGCAATGTGTACATTTTATTTTACAACAAGAATGGATTTTTCCCAATGCAAGTAAAAACATCTAGACAAAATACAAACCTCTACTGAGGGTTATTCGATTCAGAAGAATGTTTTTTACATGCACTCAATTGGCATCGAGTTATTACATATGTCAAGGCCACTGTTTTTGATAACAGTAATTAAATGATAAATAAATCACCAGCTCAACAAAATAAATTAGAATAAATCATTTTTTGCCATGATCATATATTTTATATAGACTTACCAAATATGAAAAATAAAACAAAGAAACACACAGCAGAAATACTACTACAGTAGAATCCTCTTAACTGAATATCCATTTTGCCAGTGAAAATTATTCAATTAACAGGAGTTAACAATTAACAGGGATTTGGTCAGTTTCCTGTGTTCTGGAGGTAAACTGAGCATTTATTCTATTATATCTTGTTTGACAGAGCTCAAAGAGCTCTGTCAAACAAGATATAATAGAATAAATGCCTGTATTGGATGTAGTGAGGCCAAAAAGGTTGATGAATAAGGGGAATTTGGTGCGTGTCACAGTAATTTTTTCGACATATTATAAAAATTTATATACAATTAACAGGAGTTTACTCTACAACCCATATGCAATTAACAGATCAAATTTGTACTGAAGGTATGGTAAATGGTTTTGTGTTTGAAAATTATATTCAATTAACAGGGATATACAATTAAGATATATCCAATTAAGTGGGCTCCACTGTATAAACTTAAGCAGTAACAGTATAAGTAGAAGAATGAATGTCCAACACAATAACTCAATACCATGACTCAATGATCTTCAATTATAAAGAATCAATTTATAGATACTGAATGAATGTCAAAATAGATTCCATTAAAAACTGTACCCAATCCATTCATTAAGCGAACAAGTCCTGCAGAAAGGAAGGAATACTGTAAGGTAAATTGGTTATTACCACCATGTGGATTTCCGAGATGGTGTACTGAAGTCTTGACCTTGCCTCTGGATCTGTTAGGACGAGCCAATATCTGCCTAGAAATGGGTCTTGTCTTCAATACACCATCTCAGAAATCCACATGGTGATAATAACCTATATTTATTATACATGGAATGAGAATGAATGTTGTGATCCTTTTCCAAAGAACAATAATTCAATTTATTCTTCAGTCTGGTTAACTCACATACTCGTGGTAAATCTTGATTTAAAACATCCAGTGTTGTTATGTGTTTATAAAAGTAACTGTTGCATGTTGTTATTCACAAAAGGAAAAAACTTTTCAGGCATCGGGAAGAAGAAATTGCTGAATGATCAAAATATGGAACACATGGAAAGTTCAAACTAATGAACAAACTATGGTGATTTTCAATGATTTCATCAGAAGGCAAAATGAAAAACAGAATCTAGAACAGAGACCAGCCTAGAGGCTAAATGTTGGGAGAAGTCACTTCTCCCTCCCAAGGTTTTAAGGAGAAGTGAGGTGAAAATAGGGAGAAGTGAGCAAAAAATATTTTTTCTCAAAAAGCATTGTCAAGTTTATCAAATTACTTTTGACAACCAAATATTCTCAAGAACCTGTGTTAGGTAAAGGGTTAAATTCAGTTTAGCAAATTTACTTTTGCCAACCAAATGTTATTTCTCAGAAAGCTGCTTTAGGTGAAGGGGTAAATTCCGTTTAGCAAATTATTTTTTTGTCAAAATATTATCCTAAAAAAACTGTTAGGTAAAGGGTTAAATTCAATTTAGCAAATTATATTTGCCAACCAAATGTTTCTCAAAAAGCTGTGTTAGGTAAAGGGTTACATTCAGTTTAGCAAATTGTTTTTGCTAACCAAATATTATTTCACAAAAAGCTGTTTAGGTAAGGGTTCAATTTAGTTTAAAAGTTATTAGTGGGGGGGGGGGGGGGGTTAAATTCAGTTCAGTGAATTATTTTTTCCAACCAAATATCATTTCAATTCAGTTCTGAGAATCATTTCTTCCAGGCAAATGTTCTGTTATCAAGGAAGATAATTGAATTTGTCAGTTTGCTTTTTACACCATTTATTTCTTCAACTTACTACTTTTTGGTAATTTAGTAGGACCCTTATTGTTACTGCCACAAATGGAACACACCCAACAATAATTTTTAAAAATCACATGCTTCAAACTCACAAGTGCAAACTAAAAAATAAACATTTTTTATCATTACCAAAAATGTTTTTTTTTAAATAAGTACCCTGTATAGCGAAGTTTGATGGTGGAAATCACTTTTGAAATGAAACATTAAAAAAGAACTTGAGCAATTTTCGTCCTGTCATCTAACTTCACTCTAGTGAAAACTTGAATTATCATGACGAAATCGTGCCGTGGTTGGTATTATTTTGGGGTTTTATGGGAAGTAAAATCAATATATTTAGTAATTCTTTAACCTGCCCAATTATTTGCTTTCACTGCACTTATTTTTTCTATTTTTCCAAGCGAAGTTAGCAACAGAATCGCCGGAAATAACTTCTCAGCGACTTTTCAAAACTGCAAGGCGACTTCAACTTCGCCCAGAGAAAGAAATTGGGCGAAGACCTGGTGTTAAGGGCGAAGATATCGCCTACTTCGCCTTGTAGGCTGGTCCCTGATCTAGAAGAAAACAAAAATTTGGCACTAGCCAGAAAACTTCTGTCCTGATGGTTTATCAATAATTTCTAAAAAGCTGTAACCCACTTTCTCAGAAAACTGTATCTATCCAAAGAACATACTGCATACTTACGTTGAAATTTTACTGCTGACACTAAATTTGTATGAGCAGGTATTGTATAAACACATTTGCGTTGCCGCAAATCCCAAATTCGGCAGGTATTATCTTCACTTCCTGTTGCAACATGATACCTGGAAATAAGAAGTGAATAAAGGTGACCCTATTTTATTCTTTTCTCATTTACCCTTATTAGGTTTTTAATTACACGTTCAACTGCCGGTCAAGGCTACTGAAAATCTGTTAAAATTATAGATGTGGATTTACAATGCAGCTTTTTACTTTCATTACAGTCATTTATTTATTTATATCTTTAAGGTCACATTCAGCATGCATGGCTATATCATGTCAACACAAGTATATATACTTTCAGCGAATCATTTATACCAGAACTGCACACTTTTGAAGACTCACTCCCCATGCACTGGTTTCTTGGCCCAATTATAATAGTAGAACAGAATTTGTTGACTGTAATACCAGAGTGCTGTCCGACTTCTCAGGCTCCCATGGGAAGGAATTTCAACCTGCTAATCACCCATATACTTATAAATCCTCAAAAACAAAATCAAATTCACAGCTTCGAAATCTCATACAGTAGGGCCCACTTAACTGGATATTTCCTAATTGCATATAACTTCCAAACACAAAACCATTTACCATACCTCTAGTACAAATTCAACCTGTTAATATAGGTTATACAGTAAACTACTGTTAGGCCCTACAAAGTAGATCTGTTTCTCAGGGCGGGTGTTTTTTATTTTATTTTTATTTTTGTAATTATTTCTTTGCCATCAAAAGTTCATGCTCTTGGTTTGTTTTAAGTTTTAGGCCTCATAATCTATTGAATAGCATGGGTGGTGGTGTATTTTATCCCTTGAGTGCAAGAAGCCATTGCAATGCTAAAGCATTGCAAAGCCTTGTTGCACTCAAGAGGCATATATATCAATTTTATCAACTTGAGTAAAATATCAGACATAAACCATTTAATTTTTATTTTTTTAAGTTTGCACTGATTATAAAAAGAGAGCATGCGGCAGCCAAAAGGACCATGAAGGAGGGCCTGAGAAACAGATTTATTTTTTTTATCTTTTTTAGGCTTTAATTGTATCTTGTGATCTATCAAAGAATTATTGACATTCACTGAATTCCCCATATATACCTATATGGCCTCTGTACATCAGAAATAAAGCATTTAACCCTTTAGTCCGTCCCCATACAGACCCAAACTGCCACCTTTGAATTTCTCTGAAAAAGTACCCTCCAAGTGCTCTCTTCTTTGAGAACTCAACCAGTAGACTGCATTTATATTTGTAGTGTTTTCACATCATTGTTGGCTGCCTATACAGGCAGCCAACAATGATGTAGAAACACTATCAACCCTTAAAGGCCCATTTTCAACTTTTATGTCCTCAGAACAGGTCCCCTTAAACTGCAATCATGAGGAGATTCTGCTGAAAATAGACATTACCTTGGCAGTGGTTGTGGTTTCTAGTCAAGTCTTGGCTGCCTAAATGGGCAGACACGACTTGACTAGAAGTCACTGCTTAGCTACTGGCAATGTGCAGGCAGACATGTTAAGTTTGAAACACTCAAAACAATGAGAATTTTATGTGGTGAAGCTTGTTTTTCCATACAAGACGAAAACTGTAATTTTTCTCCCCCTCTCCATCCTTACTTTTGAAATTCATGTTAAAAAAAAAAAAAAAAAAATGAAATATTGGCAATGTTGCAGGAACATATGCCCAGTTTCATTTGATAAAAATCAGACTGGAAAAAAGTTGCATAAAATAAATTCTAAACAATCCCCTCACCCAACCACTCCAACCCCCCCACCCCCACCCCTCCATAAATGTACCATAAATTAAAGTCAGAAAAAGGGGGAAAAACTGAGACATAAGCACAGTTTCAGCTAATGGACTACTGTGATTTGGAAATAGACACTGGGCAAAAATTTGTCTGTGGACCTGTCAAACAATGAAAATCAAGTTAGTGGGATCCAGTGGAGGAACCATGGGGTTTCTAGGGAGCTCCACCCCCCCTCCCCCCCCCCCCCACCCCACCCAATTCCACCAGTTGGCTCCTCCCACCTCCAAATTTGAAAAGAATTTTTTTGATTTCCTTTCCTTAAGGCAAGTACAGCACCCTCAATTTGGAGATTCCCCTCCCCCCCCCCAACTCTTTACTAGAATGCCTTTAGAATGCTTTAATTTTGGAATGTTTTCAACAGTAGGAAACGGCGATATTGTGTTCCACTTTGTTCAGTTGGTTCCATAACACCTGCTACTTTTTCATTAGTGAGTCTCTTATTATCTTGATGACTTCAGATGTTGTGTTTGAAGCGTTGGTTGATAATTCACTTGACAGTGTTTTTGCTTCTTCCGCTGCTTCCTTAGCCTTTATCTGAAAGGTCATTTCCTGTGATGTCTGTATGACCAGCTATCCACTTTATTTCAATAGAGCTGTTATTATTTTCAGTTGATTTCAATTCTTTTCAGCAATCTTTTACTAAAGTGTAGTATTTGTCATTTATTTATTTATTGGTGTTTAAGGTCACATACTTCTGCACAATGGCTAATCATGACCACAACATGGAGATAAAGTCAAGGTCAGGCAATTGTTGAAACCCCATTTTGCCTAGTTTAGAGGACTTGCACCCTAAACTGTTCAAGTTCAGATCAAAATTTCATTTCTTGCCATTTCTTTTTGATTATGGTTTCTCTTTGATGAGTTCCCAAAGTCATGTTTAGTGAAGATAATGTGATGTATGAAAGAAAATGGCAGCAGCCTTTTTCATACTTGGGTTCTTCCTCAATCTGTATATCAGCTGACCCTATCATGTATCTTGCAGCAGATTTAAATTTAATCAGCTTGATGGAGGTCAAATGTGTATCAGATAATCCAATGTTTTCAGCAATATCTCTCCCAATTTCGACTAGAGGTTTGTTTTGTTAAGGATTTTTTTTTTTCCAGTTTTTATTTCACACATCTGAATTACCTCTAGTCCAGGCAAATGTAAGCGAATTTGTTTGAAATACCTTTTCTATCTTCCACGTTCCACTCACCTTGTTTATAATAGTTAGTACAGTAAACTGAATACTTGAGACTCAAGTTTGCAAAACAAAACCTGGGGTCTCAAAATCGTGAGTGTCTGTCCATCAAACGTGAGGTTGGGAGATGGCATAAAAAATCGGGAGCCTCCCACCCAAATCGAGAAACTTAACATGCCTGTGTGCAGGTGGTGGTCTAGCGTTTATTTAAGAAATTTGTCCAGGCTTTTGAGGATTAAGTCCCCTGCATATGTGTACACGTATATACCAGAGATGCTAGTGACCAATTGTAAAAATACCTGAAAGTGGTTGCGAGCTGAGCGCAGCAAAGCGAGCACGACCAAATAGGCCAGGTCCTGGGGCCACCTATGCCCCTGGGAGCCCTAGCATTCTAGATGCTCTGAGGTTGATTCTAAGCCTCTCCTGGCTCCTTTTTCCATACATAGCAAACCATATTTTCATGAGTCAATTTACAAAAAGGAGCTAGGATAGGCTTAGAATCAACCTTAAAGCATCTAGAATGCTAAGGTTTTTAGGGGCCTGGCATAGGACATAAGAAATGAATCTCACTCTGTTAAGAAAAATCAGGGCTTGCCTTGAGTGGGGGCTGATCAGCCCAGGCCCCGAGATCAGCCCTGAGGAGCACTTGCTGGGGGCTTTTTTTCAAGCCCCGACATTTTCCACAAAAAAGCACTAACAATAATGGACAAAATGGAAAATCAGCCCCGAAAAGGCCCCGACCTCAATATGTGGGGTACATTTTTTAGGCCCCGACCATTTTACTCAAGGCGAGCCCTGAAAAATGTTCTTTGTTTTTGCATGTTGTTTTAAGGATTTCTTCCCATCTTTTGAATAGTCTATTTCTTTGGTGCAACAAATGCACCTAACTTTGCCAGGTCGATTCAGTTTTCGGAAAAGTCTGAATAAAAATTTCCGTTTTCATCTTTCTCCTGTTGCCATTCCCAGCGAAATTTATTTTTAATTCCTTTCTCAATATCTGACACATCTTCCTGTCCCTTTAACTCCATTGGTTGTTTTAAAATAATTACTTTTATACTTCACACAGCTGTTGAATTAAACACACAAATTAGATTAAAAGTACCGCGAAAACATAAACTATTGCAAACAAAAGAAAACAAAAAACAAGCTTTTCAATTGGCTCACATATCTTCATACATGTAATTCTCTGAATCACTACAGTTATCCAATCAATGTGTGGCTTACAAACCAATAGGCATGCTATCAATCATTTTAACACAGCACACCCAACAATCAACACATGCTAAAATGCAGAACAGAAACCGGAAAGCACTAAAAACCAGAATAAACTTAACAATTGGGTTTCATAAAAAATGACAAATTTCCTGTTAATTGAATATTTTTATTAACAGAATATCTTTCACTACACACAAACCAAATCATAGCACTGTTGTCATGAGCGATTTGACCGTTTGAGAAAATACATTTACATGGATTCAAAACAATGTAATTGTCAATGCAGTATCCATTTCAGCTGAGCATAAAATAATTGATTTCCCAGTACACTTCTACCTTGTTATGCAATATATACTACTCAAAGTTTGCTAAGCACCAAATATTTGACACATCATTGTGAAATTTTCTTGTGACATATTCGCGATATTTTTAGTGGATATGATTGAGGAATGTATTGAGATGGTCCCCAGTGTTTACATCAGTTCTCTCTCAGGCAGATTTTTCATGACAGTCATGGAAAGCACGTTCCCCTTGATTTTCATGATGTTTTAGTGTACTGTCTACATGTACATGACATGTGTAGGGTATTCAATCTTCATTTCAACACAAACCCTTGTGATTTAATGATTGAATATGGCAAATGCAAATTTAAGAAGACATTTGTCTGAAGTAGAAATGTGGCGGGCTGTTGGGATGGTGGAGCAAGGGGCTCCCCATCGTCAGGTTGGTAAAGCCCTTGGTGTGTACCATACGGTGATCACCAGAGCCTAGGCAAGATTTCAGCAGTATGGCACACCAGTAAGATGGCATGGTGGTGGCAGAGACAGGGAAACATCTGCTGCTGAAGACCGTTTTTTGATCATTCAGGCCCGTAGAAACCGTTTTGCGGCCTTCAAAATGCATCCGGGGTAAATGTTTCAACACAGACTATCCAGGCAAGGTTACACAAAGGTGGTCTCCGATCGAAAGACCATATATTCGCATTCCGCTGCCCCAAAACCACTGCCAGGCATGATATAAATGGGCCATGGGCCACGTTGGATGGACCAGAGAAGATTGGCGACCTGTCCTTTTTACAGATAAGTCAAGGTACTGCCTAGACCACACAGATAGGCGTTCTAGGGTATGGAGAAGATCAGGAGAGCGATTCCATGCAGCCAACATTGCTGAGCATGACCGCTATGGTGGAGGGTTAATCATGGTCTGGGGCGGCATCAGCTGGGATGGCTGTACAGAGCTCTGTGTCCTGGAACATGGTACATTGACTGCACAACGGAATATTGATGAGATCCTGGATGTCCACGTCAGATTGTATGCAGGTGCAGTGGGTGATAGATTCATTCTGATGAACGATAATGGCCGTCCTCATATTGCCCATGCTGTCAGGATGTACCGACAGAGGGAGGGGATTGAGCGTATGGACTAGCCAGCAAGATCCCCTGACCTCAATCCAATCGAACATGTCTGGAATGAGTTGCAGCTTGCAATTTCAGCCCGTCCAGTCCAGCCAAGAAGTGTCCAGGAGCTTGGTGCCATGCTGGTCCAAAAATGGAACAACATCCCACAAAGGACCACCAGGAACCTCATTGGGAGTATTAGAAGGCGTTGTCTAGCTGTAATTAACAGTAATGGGTCTCATACTCGATATTGAAGCCTTACCAGTTCGCTCCGTCAACTTTTTGGCATATTGAAAAACTTCCTCTTTTACCAATAATATCCATTTTCCATGGTTATCGTATTCAAAAGCTAAAAAATGATGTCAAACACAAATAAAATCTTAATTTCTGTACTTAAATCATTAAATATATAATTAAATAAAAAATATATACACTTTTCACTACAATATTTCAACCAAAACGTAAAACAGATAGTTGGATGTACTTGGTGCTTAGCAAACTTTGAGTAGTATATATAGGTTAGTTTTATTAAGAAATCAGTATCAGTGACCTCAACTTGAAAAATTTGATTATGTTTGTGATTTAGTGTATGTAGCTCCAAAAAAATTTCCTTCCAATGTCTGCACCTGTGTGGAGTGTTTCTCCCCTCAAAACAGAATTGTATTTTGCCTCGTCAGTTTACTTGTATTGGAAACAATAAATACTTGTTGTGTAAGATAAAAATGCACATCAGTTTGTTTATGTGTTTGTGTATACCCATTTCTTTCTTGCTAACCCTTTACCTAACACAAACAATAGGTACCAAATGCAAACAAACAAATGTCTTCAATAACTAAACATTTTTACCCCAAAAACATAACTTTTGACCTCCTCATTGCCATTAGCTCAAAACAAGCATAAGCTATTTTACCAGTAACACAGAGCTTGTATATCACAACTGTTCTTTGAGGAGTGTTAAAATAAGCTTATCACTTGAACATGTGAAATGCTCAAGTATCTGGTGTACTGTACAAGCTTTTTGACATGCTACTGAACTTATTTTGTACATACTCCATCCTTCTGTTAAACAAAGAACTACTCAATAGAGTATGAGAGGGCTTGAATCTCGAATTATCCCTTTTGACACTTGTTGATGGTGACAATGACAATTTGATGGTAATGAATACCTACAAATCAGAGACACAGCAATGGGTACCAAAGTCGCACCCAGTTCTGCAAATATCTTTATGGGGGAATTGGAGACCCAGCTGATAGCCAAATCTGTACTTAAACTCAAACTCTACTTCCGATTCATAGACGATATATTTATCATTTGGACAAATGGTGAACAATCCTTACCAGACTTTATCAATCATTTTAACACAGCACACCCAACAAGCAAATTTACTGCAGAGTATTCAACAACCTCTATTAACTTCCTAGATGTCAAGATTTCAAAATTGGGCAGGATTAAAATGGATCTATACACAAAACCCACAGATACTCACGCATACTTATGGCCAGATTCCTGTCACGCCCCCAAACAAATCCAAGCCATCCCATACAACCAACTCCTAAGAGTGAGACGAAGCTGCAACAACAGCAGATTTCATCAACCATGCTCATGTGATGATATCCCACTTCAAAAATAGAGGTTATCAAAACAAAACACGGCAAGACACATTTGAAAAAGTCTCCAAGTTAGATCGTCTAACCCTGATAATAAGACCAGCAATAAGTAATGCAACTGACCGCACACCATTTGTCACCAGTTACAACCCAGAAAGCATGGACATATACCGCTACATTCGTCAACTATGGCCCATCCTGTGCGGCCAGTCAAAGAACAGAGAAATATTTTCAGACCCCCCACTACTGGCTCGTAGACGGAACAAATCCCTCAAAGATTTACTAACATGAGCGAAATTACCCAGCTTCCATCAAATTAGCAGCAAAATGATAGCCAACCCCCAGCAACCCATGCAACAAACCCAACTGCCCTATATGTAACAATCCCCTGAAAAACATTTGGTTCAAGAGCACAATCACCTCCAAGCAACACAAAGGACCAACCCGAACAAACTGCATGACAAGAAACTGCATTTATCTCATTACATGCAATTCTTGCGGAAACCAATATGTGGGAGAAACCAAGAGACACTTCCACATTCGAATCTGCGACCACGTAGCAGATATTAAACACAAGCGTGATACCCCGTGGCTATTCACTTCAACCAAAACAATCACCAGCAAGCAGACTTAAATTACCGCATCATACAAGTTATTTACTCCGACCCTGAACACCTCAATATGGTTGAACACCATCGGAGAATGGAAATCGAACGGATTTTCACTCTCAGAGCACTTCAATCACTAGGACTGAACAGAAAGGACTTTTAGCGTATTGTTTATGCTCATCCTTCTGTTAATTCAATATAAATATGTATTCAAATAACATAAGAAATATATCTGTAAATACAATAAAACTCACCCATCTGGACTAAAGTCTAAGCTCAAAACAGACTTCAAATGCCCTTCCAGAAACATGATACATCTCCCTGTCCGTAGATCCCATACTCTGCCGTATGCATCCAAACCACTGTAATACATAAAATTTAATTGATCAAGTACTATATTCATGTTGATAGTCAGAATTCCTACATTACTGTTCTGTAACAATTTTCCGAAGCTCTTATTGCAACTCTCTAATAAATTTCAACAAAACAAATGTTAACCCTTTCAACACTGGTGGTATCTTCCATGCCAGTTAAATGGCAGAGATTGGAAGAGACCACATCCATTATTTGGGGGTAGAGCAATTAATATTTTCGACGTGCAGCCTTCAGGCTGCACGTTGAAAATATTAATTGTTCTATCACACACATTCACTTGGTAGCTATCCTTCTTAATGAAATTATGACGTATCGTGTTCCTAGACCGGAAAAGCGGTTAAGTGGTTTTTAAGGTCACTTTCAGCATCCTGGGGTATGTATAGACCAAAATAGAAGTATAAAATCAAATTTAACCAATCTTCTAAATGTTGGCACCCACCTTCAAGATCTCACACCATGGCACTGGTAACCAGGTCCTATTATACCAGTGAAGTAGAACTTGTCTACCACAATAAACATGCACTAGGCCACTTCTCAGGGAAAAGAAAAGAAATCAGAATTAAAATAAATCATCTGTTGCAAAAACAGTATAAATGTTTGGATGAGACATGTTATGTTACATAGCACTTTGAAACTAAATCTGATATATTTCATCCCACACTCATATTCTGATAAACGTACAAAGATAAATTATTTAAATCATAACATACAACTGATAAAATACTAAGAATTTATGTTTGTTTGTTTATTTGGGAGGGATTTACCAACACTTTCAACAACCAGGGTCACAGAATCGGACAGTTTTATGGGCAGAGGAAGCCAGAGTAACCAGAAAGATTCACTGAGCAGTGGCGAGCAACTGTCAGACTCTCCAACTTACTAACTTCAAACAAGCAGAGTTACCGGTAAAGGTAGCTGAAGCAAGTGCATCATTGACGGGAGTACGCCTTAGCACACATCACCTCCGCAAGAGGGATTAAGTGTCTTGCACAAGGACATAACGAAGATACCACTGTTCAGTATCAAACTGTCAGCCTTTTGGTTTCAAATTCAATGGTCTAACCACTGAGAATGCAACTGGTGAGTTTACAAAACATATTTATTACACATCAAAGTTTTAAAAGAATTGGATTCTGTCTGTGTAGATTTGAAGTGGTTAAAAATAAAAGCGTGAACATTTTTTCTTTCCAAAGAATTTTAATAATGATGTTTTTTTTGCAGAATTTTTACTAGTTGAGGCCTAGATTATTTTTGGTGGTCTGAATATGAAAATCAAAATTTGTTTTATTACAAGTTTTAAGAGAGTGTCCATAGGCACTCTCCAATAATTTGTAATAAAACAAATTTATATAAACATTATATTATTTGTATTTGACTGAATATGAAACATGGGCAAGGAAAATGTTGGTTTTTGCTCTGGTATCCTTATTATTGAAAGCGCTGATAGTAGCTTCTAGCATTCAACCACTTAATGATGAGGAAGGTGCCTGATGAACAAGAATTTTTTTCAAATAGCCTTAATGTCCAGACTCTCAACTTTCAGGCTCTGTAACTGATTGCATTTTAGAAGCCTATATTTGTGTTTTACTCAAACAGTTGGTATCACACTTGAAAGGCTTCATATTTACTTAACCCTTTGAAGACCAGAGGCCACTTTATCGGCTCGGGAAATGGTACGTTATACTTTCATTAAGTAGAATGCCTGCTAAGTTAACTGGTAGAGTGCTGGAAGCCCATATTTGGGCTTTATTCTGAAGCGCAGGTACCACAACTTGAAGGCTCATATTCAGTGGATATGCTTTCTATTATCTTTAAAGTGATATTATTTAGTCTGTAAGGGTTTGCCTTAATACAATTTATGGGAGAGTGCCCATTGGCACTCTCCCATAAATTGTAACAAGGCAACGACATGTGCACAAGATTTGATGGCCAAAAATAATTTAGCACTCTACCAGTTAAGGGTGGGGTAGACCAATCAATATTTTCAACGTGCAGCCCTAGGGCTGCACGTTGAAAATATTGATTGCTCTACCCCCAAATAATGAAAATAGACTCGTCTAATTGCTGCATTTGAACTGACATGGAAGATACCACCAGTGTTCAAAAGGTTAATGAAATACTTAGTAAAATGTTTTGTTCATATGACTGTCTTGTTACAATTTATTGGAGAGCGTCTGTGGGCACTCCCCAATAGATTGTGACAATATACATCCAAAAGAACAAATTATGAATACCAAACAAAATCTAGCACACTAGAAGTTAAAATGATAGACATACCCTGTTACTGCTAAAGCTCCATCTGACTGGAACTTGATATCAAAAACAGGTTTACTGTGTCCTTCTTGATGCAGTATCTCCTCTAGTGCTTCTAAATCCCATAATCTCCAAGAATTGTCATGACTGAAAATTAGAAATTCAAACATTCAAAGTCAACAATATTCACAGTTTTCTTCTTCACTTCAACTTTACTGGTTGCAAAAAAAAGACTTAGAGCAGGATGGCCGATTTAAAATGGGTGATTTAAATCAATGATTTAACCCTTTACCCAGCGTAACATCAAAGCCATTCTCAAAAATCGCCAATTAATTTTCATTATTTTTTCATTTTTTGTCTCAAAAACATTGGTAATGACTCCTCAATTGAACGAGCTCGTTGACACGTTCCAATGAGGGGTCATAACCTATGTTTTTGAAATAAAAAAGGAAAAAAATTAGTTATTCAAGAATTTTTTTTGCAAGTGTTGTCAGCTTTTCATGTTAGGTAAAGGTTAACCCACTGATGTCACAATATTAGTATTTCTGCAAGTTTTCCCCATAATCACACTGAACTCAAAATTCCTTAATTTCAAGTTCCAATTTTTCCCCACAATGCCACGAGGAATTTAACCAATTCAATCTTGTTTGACCGAGTTCAATGAATATGTCAAAGAAGACTGAATTGGTTAAATTCCTGGTTGTATTATGGGAATGAATTGCAACTTGAAATTGAGGAATTTTGAGGTCAGTGTGCAGGTTAACAGACTATTTGCTACAGTTCTTGCATTGCACAGTTGAAACACAATTATTTTTTTCAGAAATATCTGAATAAAGAATCATTTTTATATTTTTGTCTTTTCAACTTTTTCTCTTCATGAAACTTATCTACAGGTATACATAATTTTTAAGCTTATTAAATTCTTTTTAATTTTTAATTATTTATTTTACCTTTTGATATATTATTTATGGGTAACACAGGTAAAAAGCCAGTAACTAAATGAGAAAACAGTTTAAAAAATGTAAATGGAAGAGAAGAGTGTGTTGACGTGATTATTGATAAAATTTCAGTCCATGAACATGCCCATTATAAATGGTAACAGTTGTATGTAAAGACGGTTTATTAGGGATGCACGATATTTTAAACTGAATACCAGTATCGGTATTAAAAAAAATACCACGATATACAGGTATATCGAAACATACATACCACAATTGGGACTTGAGCCATCAGTCAGAATGAATTAGAATGCCTTGATGATGCAGTTCGAATAACCCTTTACCCAATGCAAATGATATCAAAATTTATTATTTTAAATAGTAGTTTATCAAATGATTCCAAACATTTCAACAAAACAATATCATGTAACTCCTCATTGGAATGAGCTTGTTCCAATGAGGGGTAAAATGATATGGTTTTTTGAATATTATGCGGGTGGATTTGGCTGATTCATTGTGAAAAGGGATAATATTATTCATTTGGGACTACAGTTAAAACTCACAACATCTTGAAAATTAAATTGTGGGTAAATAAATAATGATGATAAACCAATATTTTTGTACATCAATACTGATTTGAATACCGGTATGTATCAGTTTATTGATATACCGGCAGGTATATGGCAGTTAAAGAGCAAGCAGGCAAAAAGTAGGTAGATTAAGAAACTAACAATGAATTTATAGATGTGATAATTTTTCAATCTCTTACAGAATATTTGGTGTGAAAACAACCCACAACAGTAAACAAACAAAATGAATTCCCATTTTGTTTCAGATGAAAAAATTATGTAAATGAACTATTTTGCTTAACCCTTTACCTAACGTAACGGCCAAAAACGGCAAGCACTATTCTCAAAACTTTCCGATTAATTTTCATTATTTTTTCATTTTTTGTCTCTAAAACATAGGTTATGACCTCTCATTGGAACAAGCTCATCGAGCTCGTTTCAATGAGGGGTCATAACCTATGTTTTTGAGACAAAAATGAAAAAAATGCCGCTCAGGATCACCGATCCAATGTCGAGTTGTGACAACAGTTCCTCGCACCAAGGCCAACACACCTATGAAGTTTCATGACTCTAGGTTGAACCACTATCAAGTTCTCATCCGGAAACCAATTGTTGCGATATACTATGTTCAAGGTCACTGTGACCTTGACCTTTGACCTGGTGAGTCCAACATCAATAGGGTTCTTCCTCGCACCAAGGCCAACACGCCTGTAAAGTTTCATGACTCTAGGTTGAACCACTATCAAGTTATCATCCGGAAACCAATTGTTGCGATATACTATGTTCAAGGTCACTGTGACCTTGACCTTTGACTTGGTGAGTCCAAGATCAATAGGGTTCTTCCTCGCACCAAGGTCAACACACCTATGAAGTTTAGGTTGAACCACTATCAAAGTTATCATCCGGAAACCAATTGTTGCGATATTCTATGTTAAAGTTCACTGTGACCTTGACCTTTGATCTGGTGAGTCCAAGATCAATAGAGTTCTTCCTCGCACCAAGGCCAACCCACCTATGAAGTTTCATGAATGTAGGTTGAACTACTATCAAGTTATCATCTGGAAAGGAATTGTTGCGATTTACTATGTTCAAGGTCACGTTGACCTTGACCTTTGACGTAGCGAGTCCAAAATCAATAGGGTTCTTCCCCTCACCAAGGCCAATCTACCTATGAAGTTTCATGAATGTGAGTTGAACCATTATCAAGTTATCATCCGGAAACCAATTGTTTAAGATTTACTACGTTCAAGGTCACTGTGACCTTGACCTTCGACGTAGCATGTCCAAAATCAATAGGGTTCTTCCTCCCACCAAGACCAACCTACGTATGAAGTTTAATGAATGTGAGTTGAACCACTATCAAGTTATCATCCGGAAACCAATTGTTTACGCCCGCCCGCCCGCCCGCCCACCCACCCGCCTGTCCGCCCACCCGCCCGCCCGCCCGCCATTCACCAAACTATAAGTCGAGTTTGACTTCGTCACAACTCGACTAATAATAGTTATTCAAAGATGTTTTTTTGCAAGTGTCGTCTGCTTTTCATGTTAGGTAAAGAGTTAATGAAAACAATTGGCCTTTTCCATGTACACAACTGGGTGAACTGACGTGTTGCCAATTGTATGTTTATTTACAGATTCAAACAGAGTTATCGTGCTGCTATATTAAGAAACACAGACATTAAGGAAATGACATTATCAAACGCCATGAACCTGGCTTCCCACACTTTTAAGGAGGAGAATCACAATCATTTCTACATTTTAATCAATTTAAAGAACTTTACTAACTCCTCATTTCAGGGTCTTTTAGTACAGTGGTACTCTGTTAACTGAATAGTTACTTTAGCAGACAAAATTATTCTCTTAACACGAGTTTTAAATTCACAGGGATTCATCACTTTCCTGAATTCTAGAGACAAACTTTATTTATTCCATTATACTTCGTTTGATAGAGCTCATAGTGCTGACATTTTTCAATAAACTTACTTTTCGAGTACTCTGTCTGATTATGTGTCCCCAGCCACCACTTTAACAAGCTTATGACTACTAATGCTAAAGATGCAACACATCAAGGTTTAAATCTTTACCCAAAGCACAGGGTATCAATTTATTATTTTAATTATTGTTTTTTTTTTCAAATTCTTCAAAAAACTTCTTTAAAACCATATTATGTGACCTCATCACTGGTACAAGCCTGTTCCAATGAGGGATTTTTTGTTTTTTTTTCAACTGCTAAATTTGTAAATGTCATGGGCAGTTGTGGATGATTTGTCAGGTAAAGGGTTAAGATGAATTGATCCAAATGATTTTAGTGCCCAATTTCCAAGTTTTTCTCCGTAATCCACTGTTTAAAAATGTCTGACATGAAGACTTGATAATCATATAAAAAAATAAGATATTTACCAACAAGTTCCTAAAAATCTTCCTGATGGATGATAGGACAATCTGGATACTCTGTAAGGTGCATGACCTTCAATGTCTGCAATAGGCTCATCACTGAAAAAAATAATAATGAAATTTACAAAACATTATTCGGAAGAGTATGTTGATATTTCATCCCCATATAACTCAACAGTCAAAGGAGTACAGAAATTTAACAAATTTGTATGTGGCTCTTGTGGTTCGATCACCGCCAAGAGCAACTACTTTTTGGGCAAGGCACTTAATCCAGACTGCTCACTCGGGGGCATGGTGGTGCCATGTACTAAGGCATATTGCACATCGATGTGCACTTGTCTTCAACCAATACTAACTCTGCTTGTGCAGAGTTACTGGGGAGGTTGACAGCTGCTTTTCACTGCTCGGTTGTTCTCTCTGGGTACTCGTGACTTCCTCCACCCATAAAACTGTTTGATAGGAGGTGACCCTGACAATCAAAAGCATCATTAAATAAATAAATAAATAATGCCGATAGGATCACCGATCCAATGTCGAGTTGTGACAGCACCAAAGTGGGTTTAATCATTATCAACTTAACATTGGGAAACCAGTTGTTTACAATTTACTATGTGAAGGGTCACTGTGACCTTGACCTTTGACCTGGTGATTCCAAAATAAATAGGGCTTTTTCTTGCACCAATGCCAACCGACCTATGAAGTTTCATGAACGTGGGTGGAACCATTATCAAGTTATCATCTGGAAACCAATTGTTTACGATTTATTATGTTCAAGGTCACTGTGACCTTACCCTTTAACCTAGCGAGTCCAAAATAAATAGGGGTCTTCCATTCACCTAGGCCAACCTAGCTATGAAGTTTCATGAATGTGGGTCAAACCATTATCGAGTTATCATCCAGAAACCAATTGTTTACGCAATATTATGTTGAAGGTCACTGTGACCTTGACCTTTTACCTAGCGAGTCTAAAATAAATAGGGTTCTTCCTCTTTCATAAATGTGGGTTGAACCACAGTCAAGTTATCATCCGGAAACAATTGTTTATGATTTACTATGTTCAAGGTCACTGACCTTGACCTTTGACCTAGCAAGTCCAAAATACATAGAGTTCTTCCTCTCACTGATGCCAACCTTCATATGAAGTTTCATGAACGTAGGTCAAACCATTATCAAGTTACAGATTTATTATGTTGAAGGCCACTGTGACCTTGACCTTTTACCTAGAAAGTCCAAAATAAATAGGGTTCTTCCTCTCACTGATGCCAACCTTCCTAAGAAGTTTCATGAACATGGGTCAAACCATTATCAAGTTATCATCCAGAAACCAAGTGTTTTGATTTACTATGTTCAGGGTCACTGTGACCTTGACCTTTGACCTAGTGAGTCCAAAATAAATAGGGTTCTTCCTCTCATGAAGGCCAACCTACATATGAAGTTTCATGAATATCGGTTGAACCGTAGTCAAGTTATCATCCGGAAACCAATTGTTTACAATTTACCATGTTCAAGGTCACTGTGACCTTGACCTTTGACCAAGCAATTCCAAAATTAATAGGGTTCTTCCTCTCACCAATACCAACCTACCTATGAAGTTTCATGAACATGGGTTGAACCATTATCATGTTATCATCCAGAAACCAATTGTTTACGCCCGCCCGCCCGCCCGCCATTCATCAAACTATAAGTCGAGTTTGACTTCGTCACAAATCGACTAATAAATAAATAATGTGACTCACATGTGTTTTGCTTCCTGCAAGCAATTTGACAAAAAAGTGGCTTGAGAAACAGAAGATCTACTTTGAGGGGCCTTAAATGCTTATACAGTGGAACCCTGTTAATTGAATAGCCATTTTGGCAATGAAAAGTATTCAGTTAACAGGAGTATTCAATTAACAGGGATTGTGTCATTTTCCTGCATTCTAGAGATAAACTTACCATTTATTCTATTATATCTTGTTTGACAGAGCTCCATGAGCTCTGTCAAACAAGACATACTAGATTAAATAACTGTATTGGATGTACTGAGGCCAAATTGTTTTAAAACTAGGGTGAGAAAGGGTAATTTCTTGACAGGTTACAAGATTTTTTATTCAATTAACAGGAGTTTACTCTATAACCTATATTCATTTTACAGGTCAAATTTGTACTGGAGGTATGGTAAATGTTTTTGTGTTGGGAAATTATATTCAATTAACAGGGTTATGCAGTTAAGAGATATCCAACGAAGTGGGCTCCAGTGTATTGGATTACTGAGGCCATAATAGGTGTAAAAACGTTTGGTTTAAGTGGTTGTCCAAGTATTTCTTAAACAGATCACAAGACTTTCTATTCAATTAATAAGAGTTTACTCTTAAAACAAAATGGACAACAGATCAATTTTGTCGTGATTTTATGGTAAATGGTTTGGTGTTTGGAAGTGATACACTTAACAGGGTTATCTAATTAAGAATTATCCAAATAAATGAGCTCCACTGCATTGTTAACTCCATGCATGCAGCTGGTGGATATTCCTGCCCAGGATAGGAAATCTCTGGCCATTAAAAGAGGTAAAATTTTAAGGATATTTTACCAAACTTTCCCTATAAGGCCTAAAAAATTAAAAATCTGTTTCCCAGGCCCTTCCACATGGTCCTTTTGGCTGCTGCATGCTATCTTTTTATAACCAATGTGAACTTAAAAAAATAACAAGAGGGATGTTACATCCCAACGCTCACCTACATTTGCGCTTGATAATGTCGTTCCAATGTAACATGCCTAATATTTAGTTAATATAAATCATTAACTAGGCATCAAATGATTAATGTGGTTTATGTAATGGCTTTGGAAAGTCTATATTTCTGCATTTATTATATATCAATTCAACATAGAATCATTGGATAAAAAAGCATTTTTTTCTTTTAGAAATGTTTATGATTAAGAATATGAATCGTGAGGCCAGATATTAAATCATAAATAAGAATTAGGAAAGGCTTTCATAAATTTATTTTTTACAAAATAAAAATACATCAGATCAAAAAAAAAATAAAATAGGAGGTGCAAAATGGCATTATGTAATGAAGAATCACTGAAATTGTACATTCACTGGTTAAAGAGGAGTTGCGGAAAAACATTCGTTCAAGAAAGTGACTATAAGTCCCAACAAAAATACATCACGTCAACAACTAAAATAAGCCTTAATGTTACTAGTAACAAGTATGAGAAAGTATTAAATAAAAAAAAAAGTAAAAAAAATTTTTTTTTTAAAGAAAGTGAATATAAGTCCCAAAAATCCCCCTCAAATTCCTCAAATATGCATGTAATGAGGGCGCGACGTTACCGCAATGTAGTTCAGTAACCCATGTGTACAATATCAATTGCCTGGAAAGACACATAGAAAAAGAACTCACCTTAACACAAATTTTTAAAACTTAAAATTGAGTATGTCAGAGAAAAATGTGAACATTGTGACTGAAAAAGAGAAAAGAAATCAGTTAAATTTCTGCATACAATAGGGTTAATACCTAAAGTAGTTATTGAAATGAGAAAATAAACAGTAATGAGATGTGAAGGCACCACAATCTGCACAAAAGCTGACTTTAACGCAAATTCTTACAACACCTAAATGCTAATTCTTACAAGTTTTGGCAGAAAATCAGCCTCAAATTCCTCAAATATGCATGTAATGAGGGTTAAATATTACTGCAATGGAGTTCAGTAACCCAAGTGTAGAATATTAATCACCTGGAAAGACACATAGAAACACAACTCACCTAAACACAAAGTTTACAAAGTTTTACAACTTAAAATTTACTAAGTCCGAGAAAAACATGAAAATTTTGACTGAAAAAAAAAGAAAATTTCCGTTCAATTTCTACATACAGTAGGGTTAATACCTACAGTTGTTATTGAAATATGAAAATCAACAGTAATGAGAAGTTATAGCAGCACAATCTGCACAAAAGCTGACTTTAACGCAAATTCTTACAACACCTAAACGCAAATTCTTACAACAAATTTTAGCAGAAAATTTTAGGTGAAATTTGGAAAAAAGTCGTAGTATCAGGGTTAAATACTGTTCTGATAGTCCCCTACAACCTACATATGCAATATCAAAGGCCTGAGCCCACTGATCTTTGAGAAATTAACCTTAACATTAAATCTTACAATATTGGACACGCCGGACGCCGACGCCCGAGGTCATGACAATAGCTCACCACTTCTAATAGAAGTAGGTGAGCTAAAAATTAAATGGTTTTTGTCTGATATTTTACCCAAGTTAAAAAACTTGTTAAATTTGTCCCTTGAGTGCAAGAAGGCTTTGCAAAGCCTTCTTACTCTCAAGGGATGAAATACACCATCACCAATGCTATTCTATAGATTATGAGGCCTAAAACATAAACCAAGAACATGAACTTTTGACGGCAAAGAAATAATTACAGAAATAAAAAATAAAATAAACAAGAGGCCCCACATGGCCTGAAGCGCTCATCTTGAACAGAACACAATTTAAACAGAGTCCAAGAATGAGTCTACATTAAGCAAGCCATCTCCATAGGCTACACTGTCAATCCTTGAGGCCCTCAGGAATGACAAAAATAATCTGGGCATCATGCCTTTTCTTCAGTTAATCATAAAGTAAAATGTAGAGCTCCCCTATGAAGCCCCTTGATACAACCTATGTGGATTAATCTTAGTTACACACCTCTAGAGGGTACTGAATACAAAATTTTTAATTCTTCAGCAGAATGGCCAATTCCGGCTCCCATAGAGAGCCCAAATATTAACCCAGGCTCTTGATTTGAACACAGTTGAATCTGACTTCCCTAGAGATGTTGTGTACTGAATATGAAAGCATTCTGACTGTTGGATCTGAAGAAGAGAAATTGTAAAGAAATTTCTTTGAATTGCACTAAGTTCAAATTTGGGCTACCATAGCAAGCCCAAATATTAACCTATGGATCCGATTTGAACAAACTTGAATCTGACCCCCCTAGAGATGTTGTATACCAAATGTTAAAGCATTCTGACGAGTGGATGTGAAGAAGAAGATTTTTTAAGAAATTCCCTCATATTGTACTAAGTTAAATTTCATGTTCCCATATGGAGACCAAATATTAACCTAGGCACTCGAATTGAACCACCTGGAATCTGACCCCCCCCCCCCCACCCCCCCCCCCCCCCCCCCCCTCCCTAGAGATGTTGTATACCAAATATCAAAGCATTCCGACTGGTGGATCTGAAGAAGAAGATTTTTAAAGAAATTTCCTCATATTGCACTAAGTAAAAATTTGGGCTACCATAGTGAGCCCAAATATATACCTAGGGATCTGATTTGAACAAACTTGAATCTGATCCCCTTAGAGATGTTGCATACCAAATATCAAAGCATTCTGACTGGTGGATCTGAAGAAGAAGATTTTTTTAAATTACCCTCCATATTGAACAGAGATAAAATTTGGGCTTCCGTAGGAAGCCCAAATATTAACCTAGCGACTTGGTTTGAACAATCTTGAATCTGACCCTCATAACAATGATGTATGCCAAACATTAAAAGATTCTGACCGGTGGTTCTGAAGAAGAAGATTTTTAAAGAATATTCCCCATATTACCCTGTGTTAATATTTCGGGCTCCTGTAGAGAGCCCAAATATGAACCAATGAGCTTTATTTCAACAAACTTTTATCTGACCCCCCCCCCCCCCCCCCCCCCCCCCCCCTCCTATGAATGCTGTATACCAAATACCAAAAGATTCTGATGACTGGTTCTGGAGAAAAGATTTTTTTAAATTTTTGCAAATATGCTGACTCAGCATTTTTTCGATGCCCATTACAGAACACCCTAACAAAACTGATGGCAATTTTTTTTTACCAATCAATTCTACTGGTCCTAACGATACTTCATACCAAATAACAGCTCTCTGTTCCATGTGGTTTGGGAAATATGGGTGTTTGAAAATATTTCTATTTTTAACTCCCAGGGTTCCCATGGGGATGCGGGATTTTTTTTTTTTTTGCATGGGTCAAGTACTTATGACCCAATAATACCACAAACCAAATTTGGTTCATACCGGACCATCGGTTCAGAAAATGGAAATTTTGGGCAGGGCCAAAAATCTTACCCCTCCTATTACAAAGCCAAATATTACTTCACGAACTTCGCTTGAACAAATTTGATTCTACACCTCATATGGAAGCTCCACAGCAAATATCAAGTCATTGTACACACTGGTTCTTGAGAAGAAGATTTTTAAAATATTTTGGAGCATTTTCCCCCACTCCCTCCCTATGGGGCTGGGCATGTTGAGTTGAACAAAAATGAAATGCCCCTTTGGGACCATCACTCACACAAACTTTCACTTGAATTCGCCCAGTGGCTTTGGAGGAGAAGACCAAAACATGGTGTTGACGGACGACGAACGCCAGACGACGGACGGAGAGCGATGAGATTAGCTCAGCTTGACTTTGTTAAAATGAGCTAAAAACTGCTTGCCCATATGCAGTTTTACAAATAATGGCCTGAGATATAGAAGATGTACTTTGTGTGGCCTAAATTGTACAGACTTTTTGACCAATGATTTCTCAAGTAAAATTTTCATGAATTTTACATCAAATTTTGTCATAGAGAAGAAGCCATGATTAGATTTTATTAAAAATATTTCATAATTACTCAATAGGTTAAGAGTTAAATACTTTCAACCAGTGTTTCAAGATAGAAGCGATGCATACCATACTGTCTACAGCAAATGGATGAATGGTTTACTAAGTTCTAATTTTACCCCTGAGTCAAAAAAATATTCCAGAAGTTCCACACCCCACAATCTTCAAGTCAAATGACCTTGTGGTAATCCTTACTCAGTCCGGGATGTTTTTACTGACAGTGAAGACTTGACTAGTAAACAGGTCATCACTGCCAGCACAGTTGGATATCTGTCATTTGAATAACCCTGTTAACTGAATGTAATTTCCAAATCCAAAAGCATTTACCGTATCTTCAGTAGAAATTTGGCCTGTAAATTGAATAGAGGTTGTAGAGTAAACTCCTGTTAATTGAATACAAAATCTTTGTAATGCCGTTCCAACTCGTTATGTAAAACACCCACCGATTCAAAAGTTAAAAAATTTATAGTAATTTATATATTTTTTACACTTACCAATGACCCAGACATAGCTGGTGCTAACTCTTAAAATATAGGGCCAAACACAAATTTTGCCCCCCAATCCCCAAAATTTGCATCTAAAACTAAAGAAAACATGTCCTGAGAGGCCCTCCACACTTCGCCCCTACTGCGCATGCGCAGTGTCAAGGACGTTCCGAAATTGGCGCCATTTATCATTCTAATAACCAGTGCCTGGTAAGCGCTATGTACTCAGCGGGGAGGCAAGAGTTCCCAACTCCTGGGAGGGCCATCCCCGTCTGGGTCATTGGTAAGTATAAAAAATATATAAATTACTATAAATTTTTTAACATTTTTATACTGTACCAATGACCCAGACATAGCTGAATAGTAAAAAGGCTGGAGGGCCAAGGACATAGAGCAAAATGGAATACGCTCAATAAAATAAAATAGAGTCATCCCCTGTAGGGAAAAGAAGTAATAGGCCTTACATGTATCTTTCTTATTTATGATAAATTAGAAAGATACAACACCTTCCAAAAATTGAGCTTCATACATCCATGTACTCTATAAATATCCAATAATCCTTATACTAATAATTTTTAAAGTAAGCCAATAATAAAGTAAGTCTAGAGAATAGAGACTCTTATACTCCTAAAAGTGTGTGAGAATTGCATAATCATGTCCGTTGACATATGCAATATTCAAAAGCTATACTTTAAAAACTAAGACTTGAATGAATTTTATAAACTTAAACTTCTCACTAAACAACCATCCCAATAACAGCTCAGAATTACTAACTCCGGAGGAGGTATCCCCTTGTTTTCATAGTAAAAACAGGTGACCCAAGGGAACACCCTCCCCCCCCCCCCCTTTTTCTTGCCCTGGGTCAAATAGCCCAGAGCGAAGAGGGCAGCCGAACGGAGACACTGCCGAAACAGACAGCCTACCTAGCTATAGTAGCAACTGTTAAGTGAATGACATTCTGAGCAGTAGATAATAGACCTAACAATAGAGGCCTCCAGAAATGGACTCGATATTTCTGAGATAAAATTCATGAATGGATGTCTGAGCGCAATGAGCAGCCTTCAAAAAATCTATAATAGCAACACTATTAATGTAAGCCCAAGAAGTAGAAGAACTCTTACTTCATGAGCCGAAATCTTAAGCACAACTGCTAAGCCAATGATATACCATAAGCAGTACGCTAGTTAATAGAATCCATTAACAATAAAATGGAGCGTAACGTCCTTCTACTAGACATCAAAGACAGAAGAAGCTTACGCCCTTGTAATAAACAGATATCTGTTTATAAATACATAAACTGTACCCGGAAAGAGTAAAGGCCTATGCCCATACGAAGACGGAAGGACCTTAAAATAATAGGTTCCGGATAATAGGAGCCTAACTCTTATGCAACAATCCAACCTAAATAGTAACGGAAGTATTGATTCCGAAACTATGAAAGTGAAAATCATCCATCGATAGTGCATGAAACTCACTGACTCTACAGTAAAAGAGAAACCAACAGAATTACTGTCTAAAAGGTCAGAATTTGAAAACTACTGTTTCCAGAGGCTCAAATGATTACTTAGCTAAATAAGAACCTGAAGTTAAAATCCGTATAGGAATTTAATCTAAAGATTCTAAGTCTATTTATCAAAAAGTTACTAACTGACTTAGATAAAGAGACAAAAGACTCAATTGTAAACTATCGTAGAGTGCATAGGTATGAGGTAACATAAACCTAAACAGGCTGCAGTAGATCTTGTGAAACAAGTATACTAAAAAATAGCAATGAGTAGTATGGAGGGATCAACCATATGAACATAATGATCCCTACACCACGACGGAAGAGCCTCCACTTTAGTCGCATAGAATAGCGAAGAAGAGGATCTCCTATAGTAAGAAATCGCGTCCAAAGCTCGTCCAGTACAGTGCTTACAATGCAATACGGACCACACAACGGAATACATGAAGGTTGCGACCTTGCTGGTTGTGATAAAGATGACACGATTTACCCAGTGAAAAAAGATCCTCACATAGAGGAAGATTTCACGTTAAGATCCACAGTAGACAAGAGAGTAAATTACTCATGATCTCTGTGAAGATAGAGATGCTATCAACAGAAATGTATTGTGGATGTTTATCTTAGCAATACCTGCTAAAAACAACAGCGCCGGAGGATACGCGTATCCTATCATTCCGTCCTATAGATCAATAGAGCGTTAACAGTATTAGCTCAGAGATCTGGACAAGCCAACACATACGTCTGCAATTGATTAGCCAGCTGTGTCATAAATAAAACATCATTGGGCGCTCCCATAGATAGCAAATCTGATTGAATACTTGTTTGTTGAGAGTCCATTCTGACAGCAACAAGCGACCCGTAAGAGAACGGGAGTGCGATAAAACAATCAGACGACCCAGAATATGACGGACCAAAACTGAACTTGGTGTACTATAACCAATAGACGGATTCTTTCCATTAAATTGAATAACGGAAACGAAAGAGTGCCTCCCTGGTTCCGGAGATACGCCACTACTGTCGAATTAAAGGACAGGAATTTGGGCATGCGTTTCTGAATAATGTTCATGCAATGACATAAAGCAAGCCTAAAAAAACATTATTCCGCGGAAGTTAACTGATAGCTAAAAGACTGCGGAACCCAAAGACCCTGGCACTTCGAATCCGTAGGGATCAGTATATATCCCAATCTGTTTGACTGGCAACCGTCATAACAGCCACACTCGGGTCCGGCAACTGCGGCGGCACTCTCTGAGTCAACCACCGAATGTTTGCCCCAGTCTGAATCTCTTGTAACACTAGATAGACAAGAGAATGTATAAATCAAGCAATTCATGGATTGCCGGAAAGTTGCCGTCGAAGAGAAGCTCCTCCGAGAACGAAGCGACTCTGAGAGAGTTCTTAACCTACTATCCACGCGTGGATGTAGCTAGGGCTGCATCACGTCTAACCAACTCCAATCAGCCACTGAAGGGCGGAGTTATACGTGAACAAACTACTGCCCTCAAAAGAAATTACATTGAGAATAATATCCCGTAAATCTTTTCTTGAAGACGTAATGATAACGCCTCAGTAAGGCGGATTACGTATAATAAAGCGTCTAAGTTAAGTCTACTATACATAATGTCGTTCCCAACATTGAAATTGGAAAAGACATAAACGGTGAAAAAGAATATATGCAGTCTTTAATCACACCGTCTAGACGCATATGAACTCTCGGTATGCCCTGCTCTGCCAAAATAAACTATATGTAAAAAAGATAAAATGGCAGAAATGAGCCACGCGGACAAGAAACTAAACTATCATGCTTAGTAGCAGGCTTGTATATATATATAATATATATAGCGTCGAAAAATAAAACACAT
Organism: Pictodentalium vernedei; assembly: GCA_031216915.1. Taxonomy (NCBI): domain Eukaryota; kingdom Metazoa; phylum Mollusca; class Scaphopoda; order Dentaliida; family Dentaliidae; genus Pictodentalium; species Pictodentalium vernedei. The sequence continues at coordinate 109,967,624 of CM062291.1, read as the reverse complement.
GTTGTAATGACAATATTGGACTGCGTCGGTAAGTCAGGGACAAAGTCCCTGTACCGATCGAAAAATCCGAGTCCAATGACGCTATAAGTCTCTTATCCAAGATCGCAGCAATGAAGTCCGAAAAATAATCACTGGAAGAAATGCCAGAAGATATGAAAGGCATCTTCCGATACTACTAAAGGGAAAACTCGAAATCTTTCGAATCCCTTTCGCCATCCTGTCGGACCCTATAAAGCGTTCGGTCGTCCGTAGCTTGATGCAACCGCGGACCGCACCGACCCAGCGCCGTCGGATAATTCCTGATTCGACCGAGAAACCGTCAATTGCTGGGATGCTGCGAAACAACTGTGCTAACTCGGATAGCACGTCCGTCACTGAGGCTTGAGGAGCAGCGGTCTTACGATGCATTGCCGCAGGAAGCTCCGAGATCGTTACCCCGTGCATACTTCCAATATGCGAGCGAACGGAGTGTATAGGCCTCGTGTCCCTTGGCTACCGGATGGCGCGACCTATTCGCTGTGGAATCACTGAATGCCGAAACTGATCGGATACTCGAGGTCACGTAGCCAATGTGCGGTCGTGTGCCCTGCTGTGAGGATGAGGAAGCATTAAAGACAGTCTCTCGGACTGTCAATATAACGGAGCGTCCCGAGCAACGGACATATGCTCCGAATGTAAAATATCTGAACCACAACATGCGGTCCCCTATGTTGTTGGCTTCCTCCGATCTGTCCTCAATCTGCCGTCACTGGGTGAGTACTAAAGTAATTAAAGTGCTCGCATCACCCAAATCTCCTTCCTAGACCGCAACGGACGAACCCGGCAGCCGAACCATTCGATGAATGTACGCTACACCGGGTGAGCTAGCGAATGTCACTCCGTAAGCGATAGACATATTCCATGAGCACTTATTGCCGCTAACTCTTCATTAACTATGACGACAGAGGCACACTTTTGAAAGACATCTCCATAACTCTTCGAACAAGAAACCAGAAATGCTTGGATAGCAAGCATAAAATAATAATATATAGCGTCGTTCAATAATTCGAAAGTTTGTGTGACATTATTGGACTATGTCGGAACTGAGGGACGATGTCCCTGAACCGAACCAAAAATTTCTAAGTCCACCGACGCTATCAGTTTCTTATCCGGCATCGCAGCATATGTTGTTCCGAAAGGGAAAGCTTGAAATCCACCGAATCCCTTTCGGTATCCCGTCGGACCGGATGAAACTTTCGGACGTCCGTACCCGCTTCCGCGGAGCGTCCCGACCCAGCATCGTCGGATAAAATATATGCGACAGATTCAGTTGATGCTGGGATGCTGCGATAAACTGTGCTATTAAGGAAAGCACGTCCGTTCCCGAGGCCTGTGCAGTAGCGGACTTACGATGCATTGCCGCTGGAAGCTCCGTGTACGTTGACTCCCGCATACTTCCTATGCGAACGTCCGGAGTCTGCAGGCCTCGAGTCCCCGGCTACCGACCCAGCGCTGTCGGATAATTCTCGATCCGACACCGTTTCTGTCGGCTGCTGGGATGCTGCGATAAGCTGTGCTATGTGCACAAGAATGTCCGGCGTCGAGACCTGCGGAGGCGCAGTCTATCGCTGCTTCGCCGAGGGCAGCTCCGCATCAGATGGCTCCCGCATACTTTTCCTATGCGAACGTCCGGAGTCCATCGGTCTCGAATCCCTGGCTGCCGGATGGTGTGACCTGGTCGCCGAAGAATCCTTGATCGGCGAAGCTGGTAATATATCGGCGGTCACGCAGCCAAGGTGCGGTCGTGTGCGCTGACGAGAAGAGGAAGCCTTAGCAGTCTCAGCGGACTGCCTATACAACGGAGCGTCCCGAGCGACGGACGTATGCTCCGCTAACGACACATTTGTACCACAACATCTGGGGCCAGATGTTGTTGAACGAGAGAGGGGCCTCTCTCGCTTGCCGTCCGGATGGACCGGAACGAGCTATGAACCGGACTAAAAGGCTTCCTCCGTTCTCCCTCCGATCCGCCGTCACTGGGTGTGCATTAAGTTAATTTTATAGTGCTCGCATCACCCCAAAATTCCTTCTAGACCGCAACGGACGAACCCGGCTGCCGAACCATTCGGTGAATGGACGCTACACCGGGCGAGCTAGCGGACGTCAAAGGCCGTCGAACCTACTAGGGTCCTCTTAGGCAATTGGCGTATTACATGAGCACTTTTCCGCTAACCCTTCATTAATTGTGACGACGGAGGCACACTGTTGGAAGACATCACAGATACATCACCCTAATCTTGATCGTCTGAAATAGAAATTGATAAAGTAGAGTGACCCTGCGGGGAAAGGACCGGAGTGTCCAAATCCCCAACAACATACCGTGACATACGCTTCCCATATTGTCATCGAAATCATACGATACAGAACCGGAGTTAATGCGAGTACACTGACCACATATAGAATGATAATAAGGTCAGAGGAAGACTTCCTCTTAAAACAATTGATCAATATCCTTTCAATGTGAAAAGAAAACAAGTCCTGGTACTCGCACTAACCCCTGGCAATCAAAATACATAATAATAATATGATCCATTAATATAGAAAAAATAATTGAAATCAAAATATTTTGAAAAAATATTTTTTCAGAACAGCCCAAGTTTCTGAAAAGTAACGTTGAGCCCCAATGGATCCCAAGCCTAAGTGTGGACAAAAATTTTAAAAATATTTTAAACAATTTATTCAACACTTACGAACAATAATAATGTATCTAGTTATGATTGAAATAACATAAAGATATTATTATTTAGAAATCCCCCCCTCACACAGAGGGCTGTTGTAAATGTAAACAATGAGTGTAAAAACACTAAAATAAGACTCCAGGCACCCAGGCCCGAAATCAGTTACCAAAAATACACCATCTGATGCAAAACAGAGACTTCCAGGGAAGAAACTGCAGAACATCAGATGGTAGATGCAGAACACAACGCCTAACCACCCGTAGGTGAAGACGTAAACATGGGGAAAAAACAGAATTCATTCTGTTATTCAGCTAAACTCCCAAGAAATTTTAGTAATAATAATTACAGAAATTATGCCAAAAGCATGGGAGAATAGCAAGGGGGAACTTAAAGGACAGGGAGAGAGGAAAAACACTTGAAAAAACAGTGTAACTAAATAATCAGAATAACAACAAAATGGCTGCTGCCTTGAAAATAGGTAACTTAACATAATTTCATTAAAAAATTTTAAGTTACAGCCCTGATAATATTCTGTCACACATTCTTTTCCTCTCCTCCTTTTCTATCCTCCTTAGAATCACCATTTCACTAATATTTATGTGTCTGGCATCATTTAAACTGAGATTTAAAAGCACAAAGATCAGTCAGATGTTAACTGATGAAGGGCCAAACTTAGAATGATAAATGGCGCCAATTTCGGAACGTCCTTGACACTGCGCATGCGCAGTAGGGGCGAAGTGTGGAGGGCCTCTCAGGACATGTTTTCTTTAGTTTTAGATGCAAATTTTGGGGATTGGGGGGCAAAATTTGTGTTTGGCCCTATATTTTAAGAGTTAGCACCAGCTATGTCTGGGTCATTGGTACAGTATAAAAATACACATTGTGTTATATGTTTATTACACATCCCATGCATTAAAATTCATTTAAAAAAACAAATTTTAATTCCGATGTTTAAACCCAAAGGTGAAGAGTTTGTTTGTTTTGTTTGAACCTGTACTGATCAAACGGATGGATAAATGAAAGTGTCAAGGACACTGTAGCTCAATTTGTGTAAGACATGTACATGTATAGTATGTGACACAGCAATGACACACATCTATGTATTGACCTGATTACAAAAGTAAGTGTAAAGTATTGTAAAGGTCTGTACATAAATACTGACCGTAGCCTTTAACAAATGTACAGGTAAAGTATTGTAATGGTGGGTGACAGATGCTGAACTAGAAAAGAAATCTCCATGGGGTTAATGTTACAATGGGGATCCATGTATGGTGCACCATAAGCCAAATGTTAGCAATTGTTTTGGCCTGTTTGATTCAAATCCTTTGAAGGTTGATTCATACTAATTAATAAATATTGGTCCAGTCCTTCTTAAAATAACGGTATTTGAATTTTTAATCTTCAGCTCATGGGGTTCCCACGGGTGAGGAGGTTTTATTTTTCTCATTGGAAATAGAAAATCAGGTTGTGCTAATAATGTTTACCCTCCCCAAACAACATCAAATATTAACACAGGAACTGGTCTTCAACACATTTGAATATACACATCCTAGGGATGCCGAGTTCAAGAAACATTATTTTGTCTGGTGTTTTTGGAACAGATTTTTAATTATCTCCCTTTCTGAGTCCCCGAATGGGTCAGACTGAACCCCAAAATATTTGTTCTCATACACAGTGATAACAAAGACACCCAATAAATTTATAGCAAACATTACTAACATAAAAAATCTTCTTTACAGGTCCTGTACAAAAAATGTAATACACACAATTCCCGTAAAATATGACTGCCGACAAGCATTTGGAACTCTGGGCAAAGCCCAAAAGCACTCATTACCATCCCATGATGATAACAAACGTAGTCCTAGATGAATGGACAGACGTCCAGATGGACGACGGACAACAGGCCATGACATAACGTCAAATTTGACTACGTCAAAGTTGAGCTAAAAATCAAAAACAACCTTTTGGGGAACAGTCTGAATTCATTATCTTTTCTACTGGGAGAGTTTGTTGAAATATGTATCACTGTTTTTCTCTGACTGGTGTCCATTAAGCCTAACCATGTGGTGGCTATTACTGTTAGTAAAAATATAAGTACAAATTTGAGCAGATTTGCAAAACAGCTGGGAGAAACTTTTTTAAAAGAAGTTTAAAGCATGTCAAGATGGGTGAAGATTTACCGAAATAAAGTTGACCAATTTAGACATAATGTGATCCGCAGATGAGATGGCCTTGGGACTGGGTTAATATTGTGGTTGGAAATTATTGTTTTTTTAGTATTATTTCATTTTTGGTTAAATAATTTTTTTCTGAACTGACTTTATTTTGCTTTGGATGTTTTTATTTTCACCTACGCGACAGACGATTGATAATTGTATAATGAATTTGGAAAGAAACTTTTCAAAGTGTAACTAATGATTCGACGGGGAAAGAACTAGTATAAACTGTGCTGGGAAAAAAACTCAGGCTTGTACATCACCCGTTGAATACAGAAATATTTATGTCATAGCTGCGATCACATTAAATACAAGGGTTTAAAGTTTAATGCATGTGTAATAAATTATAGTACTTAACATAGCTCATACAACTAAGCATGCATCACTTGGTCTCAGTAGTTTCCTGGCGTGGTGAAAAGTTGACAAGAAAAGTTATAAATTCCTAATAATTTGTATATTTTTATACTTACCAATGGCCCAGACTAGCTGGTGCTTAACTCAAAGTTATTAAGGGCCAAACACAAATTTTGAAGCCACCAATCCCCAAAATTTGCTTGCAAAACCGAAAATTAAAAGTCCTATCTGGCCCTCCATACATTTACTCTTCGCGTATGCGCAGACGCCAGGAAGTGACCAGAATTGGCGGCAACATCATTCTTTGTAGAAGAGAGTACTACATAAAAATTCAGTGGGGAGGTATGAGTGGCCATCTCCGTCTGGGCCATTGGTAAGTTTAAAAATATACAAATTACTATGAATATATAATATTTTTACACTGTAAACCAATGGCCCAGACTAGCTGAATCATAAAAAGGTGGAGGGCCTAGGACTTCAGAATTAGTAGATCAACATAGTTCCAATCCTGTAATCCAAGGTGAAAGGAAATTAAAATTATTAGGAATTACATGTATTTCTCTCTATACAGTAATAGAGAAGACATATCGATATCATACAAAAGGAGCCCAGTTCAAGTAATTCCACATACTTAGCATGAAGACTATGCCAATTTGTAAGGCTAGTTCGGACAAAGCCCCAAAAATTAGGATGGCTTAATTGAGAAAGAGAGAATATCCCCCATAAACATATGCCATACACAATAAAATAATAAATAAGCAGGATATAATTACAGACAAAACAGCTTCACTCATAGTTACATACTTATTAAGCCGGCGGAGAGGAAAAAAATCCCCCCCCCCCCCCCCACTCTTCGAAGAAATCTTCAAAAAGAAAGAGGGGAGCACTCTAGAATCAGTAAAAGCAGTACCAAAAAAAATATAAATATTCGTCGAACAGGCACTCAGGTATTAATTTATTATTAATAAATGGTGCTTAACGCCACTTCAGAAGTTAACCCTTAAGTCCTCAGATTAATTTTAAAGTATTTATGGCCTTTTTCTGCTTACATAGTTATTGATGACTTGTCAGTGGTTCTACATCACTGCTGGCTGCCTATACAGGCAGCCAGCAGTGATGTAGAACCACTGCCAGGGGAAATTCAGTCTTCATACAAGAGTAATAAAAAAGATTACACAAGGGAGCACCTGCTTCAATGCAATATAAAAGTGGCGGTTTGGGGCTTAAGGGTTAAGGCTATAGCGACGATCACAGTAATTAATATTGCCCGCTATATAAAGTACACCGGAGACAGCATACGCAGATAGGTTGAAAACCGGTGATATAATATATAACATACACATGTCCAATCGAACCACAATGAATGATCTTTGGAGAGTAAACACACTTCCGAGGTAACCCACAGGTGACCCCATTCAGGTGTACAATAAATTCCAGTAACAACACTCCCCGACGGGTGCTCCCAATATCTATGACACAATAAACATGCAAATATACAAGAGTGTAAACAAGGTGTATTTGATTGAGGTACCGACATTAATAGAAACCTGGATCTAGAAATGGAAGTAGGTATGATTAACAGACTCCGACACGGACCGCCCCCGAAATAATTCATAATTTCAAAGGTCCATAATATACAATAAAGTGTCAGCCTAATAATTATTATGCGTGTGAGCATTAAAATCCTGTATGTAATCATCCGAAAACCAGTTAACTGGTTATACAGCCTCCGAGGTACCCAAAGACTAGCAATTTAATTATGATGAAATATGCGCTTATATATGACATATAGACGAATAATCACAGGAAACCAATCCAACTAAAAAGTGGATGTGCCTTTGAGGTCGCCATAGAACACGACCCAGCCGTGAATCAAAAAGTGAAGAAATGCATGTATGTATTTAAACTCATATGAGGGTTGTAGGAAGAAAACTACATCTTGCCCGGTTATTGCCTCAAAACACATTGGCGGGGGTGGGTGGGGGGGGGTGGGGGGGGGTGGGTGGGGGGGGGGGGGTGGGTGGGGGTGGGGGGATTCGAAGTCATATCGAACCCTCCTCACCCATATTACTTAATTGTTCTTGTATTAGTCATAAAATAATATAGGAACTGCAATGGTTCCCTCATGTCTGACGCCATTATGCCACTATGAGTGGAGAAGGACGTGAGGAACAAACACTACCCCTGATAAAGAAGGTCCTCTCGCTCGTGGAGGAAGCTTCCAGGGAACGTCCCATAACAGACACTTGAGAAGATTGATCCAAGGTTCCTGTGACGACAGAGGTGCTGCTAGTAGTATTCACAATGAGACTGTTTGATTTAAAACATAATCTACTGAATCAAATGAATTGGAGGATACATGTATCCTATCTTCCATCCCCATGAGATCGGCAGAGCATCTACTGCATGGTCTGGGCATGGCGACACAAACGACGGTAACTGATTGTTCCGGTGCGTTGCAAACGGATCTATCATGGGGCGATCCCTCTGGTAGCAAAACTGTCCAAATACTTGCTTGTTGAGCGTCCATTCCAACTGCAACAGGTGACCTTTCCGAGAGAGTGAGTCTGCTAGTACGTTCAGACGACCCGGTATATGACGGATAAAAAGATGAGCATGATGACTCCTGACGTATTAGGAAAATCTTCCTTGTTAGTTGTTAATGGAAATGAATGGGTGCCACCCTGGTTCCCGATGTACGCTACTACTTTCGAGTTGTCAGACCAAATTGAACATGGACGTCCATTATTATGTCAATCCAATGTTATAGCGCTAGCTATTTAACATCATCTCGTTGATGTTTATATGTTTCTCCTGGAACCGAGGGTCCCAAAGACCCTGACACCTCAAGACTGCGGGACTTAGGGTCGCACCCCAACCCGTCTGACTCACATCCGTTATAATTGTGAAAACCGGATCCGGCAGTTGCAGCGTAACTCCCTGAGTTAACCACTGAATATCTGCCCAATTTGAACCCTTGTTTTACTAGGTCCGTTAAAACAATACTGGTTCAAGCGAAAGCGTCTTCACACCCCAGTTCTGAGTAAAGAATATCTGGAGGGGACGTGCACGCAGGCGGCCCATCGGAATGAGATCCACAGCCGCTCTGCACAGCTCCAACAGTCGCATGAATTCCCTCGCTATTAATGCATCTGAGTGTAGACAAAAGCGAGCATAACAAATGACTAATTTTGCTCTGGGTAACGGCAGGCGAACCAGATTGTTATGAGTCTCAAAGCTCAATTCCAAGTGAATAGACGACTTGTATGGAGCTAGATCTGACTTTTTCTCGTTTACGATGAAACCGAGACGTCAGAGTAATAGAAGCAGACTCTGAACATTGTTCTGAAGACTAATCCTGTTTCCATATCGCTGTAGAAGGTCGTCCACGTTACCGTAAACAAATGAGCTCGGAAGACATTACTGAGTTCATTATTCGAGTGAAACGCCCAGATTCTGAGTCTGAGGGAGGCTGCATCTGCTACTGCTGGGATGCTGCGATTAGCTGCGCAATCTGTGACAGCAAGTTCGTCATTGAGGCCTGAGGAGCAGCGGCTTTCCATTCCTTAGCCGCATGCTGCTCCTGGGATGGTGTGTCGGAAACGGATCCTTTCTCAGAGCGTCCCGATGATCAAAGCCTCATCTCCCTAGCTACCGGATGGTCCAACTTCACGGGCGAAGAGTGGTTCCTTCTTCATGCAGCAGGCTGGATATCCAAAGTCGGGTAGCTAGGATGCGGTTGTGTGTGCTTAAATAATGTAGCAGAGGAAGCCGTGACTGAAGCCGACCCCGGCTGCTGACTAGACGGAGCATCCTGACCGGCAGGCGGACATATGCTCCATCTCGTGCAAGTTTCCAGCCAGAAAACTTCATTTCGACCTTGTGAAACGTAGCGGAGGAAGCCTTGACTGAAGCCGACCCCAGCTGCAGACTAAACAGAGCGTCCCGAGTGGAGGGCGGACATATGCTCCGGCTTGTTCAAGTTTCTCAAAACAACAACTGACCCCAGACGTTGCTATATTAGAGAGGGGGGGGGGGGGCCTCTCCCGCTCGTGGTCTATCAGACCACGCCGAGTAAAATAACTTGCAGACTTCCTCCCTATTTCCGTCGTCTCTGGGTGAGCTATTATATTATAGTGCTCGCTCTACCCAATCCACCTCTTAGACCGCAACGGACTTACCCGACGTCATGGCACCCAAGGACAGAGTACCCCTTCACCGGTTGAGCTAGCTGCTTGCAAGAGATTAAAAGCTTTAACCAAAGGCCCTAACTCTTGCAATAATGAGCACTGCAGCTAGCTCTATATGCTCCACGGAGCGTGACAACGGTAGCACACTTGGATGGGTGTCAGAATATCATCACCATGTTGTTCATGTTTTCCTCTGAAATAGAAACTGACAGAATGAATGAAAATGCGGTAAGAGGCTCTGATCCTCAAAACCTCACCGCCAACAACGTACCGCGACACCCAACTCCAACAGCAGTCATCCCAGTGCAACACAAGAATGACAAGAGTGCGCAGGAGTGTATCAACTAAAGTCGATATCAGTCCTCCAAACTCCACAACAGTATATATATGTAACTGAGATACATGAATAATAGCAATCATAATTAAATTCAAACTATTTTTTGTGAACAAAAAAAAATTTTGAAAAATGCCCATGTTCCCAAAGGGAACATGAAGAGCCCAAGGGAATCCCGATAGAGCCTAAGTGTGGACAAAATCCAAAATTTTTTGAGCTACACTACCGGAATAATAATCCATGTATTCTACAGTATATTACAGTAATAGAATATAAGAAACTACCTATATATGAGGACGTTGATAATGTAAACAACATCGATGTAAACAAGACATCAGGCACACAAAACGGACCAAAATCAGAACCAAATGAAATGCTATCAAATGCAAAGCTAGATCTTCATATGAAGAAATGAAAGTGTCAATGACACTGTAGCTCAACTTGTCAAGACAAAGACATGTACATGTATAGTATGTGACACAGCAATGACAAACATCTAGGTAATGACCTGGTAACAAAGGTACATATAAAGTATTGTAATGGTCTGTACATAAATACTGGCTGTCGCCTGTAACAAATGTATAGGTAAAGTATTGTAAAGGTGGGTGACAGTCAGATGCTAAACAAGAAAAGAAATCTTTGAGTCCCAGAGTGGGTCTGACTGAACCCCAAAATATTTGTTCTCATAGCACAGTGATAACAAAGGCACCCCAAAACACACTCATTCCTGTCCCAAGGTGAAAACAAAGGTACCCAAGAAGTTTCGTGAAGATCAGTTCACAAATATGAGCTGTGTAGAAGTTGTGACAAAAAACTGATTGGACCTAATTTCGGTACAAAATGGCCACTGGCAGCCATCTTGAATTTTGGACCGCACCCAGAAACAATCGTTCTCGTCCCAAGGTGATAACAAAGGTACCCAAGAAGTTTTGTGAAGATCGGTTCATAAATACAGCCTCTAGCCCGAGCCGTATTGACATGTGAACTTACAGTGTATTAGTTGCACTGAATAAATCAAAGTTCATCTAATTTGCATAATTTCTGCACGAGAAAAAAACCCGTACTATATGTGATGTATTCCATGTTACTAAACATTCATACAAAAATTTATTCAAATCAGAACTTTCATACAGAAGTTCTGTACAAAAGACTGATTGCACTAATTTTGGTACAAAAGGGCTGCTGGTGGCCATCTTGAATTTCGGACCACACCCAAAAACATTCGTTCTCATCCCACGGTGATAACAAAGGTACCCAAGAAGAGTTGTAAAGATCGGTTCATAAATACGGCCTCTAGCCTGAGCCGTATAGAAGTTGTGTACAAAAAACTTATTAGACCTAATTTCCGTACAAAATGGCCACTGGCAGCCATCTTGAAGTTTGGACCGCACCCAGAAACACTCGTTCTCGTCCCAAGGTGATAACAAAGGTACCCAAGACGTTTCGTGAAGATCGGTTCATAAATACAGACTCTAGCCCGAGCTGTATTGACATGTGTACTTACTGTGTGTAAGTAGCACTGAAAAAATCAAAGTTCATCTAATTTGTATAATTTCTGCACGAGAAAAAACCCCGTATTATATGTGATGTATCCCATGGTACTAAACATTCACACAAAAAATTATTCAAATCAGTGCTTTCATATGGAAGTTCTGTGCAAAAATCTGATTGCACCAAATTTTGTACAAAATGGCTGCCATCAGCCATCTTGATTTTCGGACCGGACCCAAAAACACTCGTTCTCGTCCCACGGTGATAACAAAGGTACCCAAGGAGTTTCGTAAAGATTGGTTCATAAATACGGCCTCTAGCCCGAGCCGTATTGGCATTTGCACTTACAGTGCTGAAAGTAACACCAAAAAACATCAAAGTTAGTCTAATTTGCATAATTTACGCACGAGAAAAAAACCCGTATTATATGTGATGTATCCCATGGTACTAAACATTCATACAAAAAATTATTCAAATCAGAGCTTTCATATGGAAGTTCTGTACAAAAAACAGATTTCTGCATCGTCGGTACAAAATGGCGGCTGGCAGCCATCTTGAATTTTGGACCGCACCCAAAAACACTCGTTCTCGTCCCACGTTCATAACAAAGGTACCCAAGAAGTTTCGCACAGATCGGTTCATAAATACGGCCTCTAGCCCGGGCCGTATCCAATTGTTGACGAACAGACGGACAGATGGACGATGGGCCATGGCATAACCTCAAATTTGGCTTCGCCAAAGTTGAGCTAAAAACGATACATCGGATAGAAGATGCAAGACTAAACAGCCTAACACCCCTAGGGTGAGGACATATCCCTGGGGAAGAAACAGAACAATATTCTGTAATAAATGTTAAACTCCCAAGAAACGTAATAAAAAATTTCACTAAAAAATAACCAAAAAGCTTAAGAGTTTAACAGGAAGGGTTCATGGAAGGACAGGGAAGGAATACTTAACACACAGTGGAATAATCATTTTTAATGAAAGTGTCAATGACACTGTAGCTCAACTTGTTTAAGACATGTACATGTATAGTATGTAACACAGCAATGACAAATATCTAGGAAATGACCTGATAACAGAGGTACATGTAAAGTATTGTAACGGTCTGTACGTAAATGCTGACCGTAGCCTATAACAAATATATAGGTAAAGTATTGTAGAAGTAGGGTGACAGTTAGATGCAAAACTCCAGAACAAATCTTTGAGTCCCAGAGTGGGTCTGACTGAACCCCAAAATATTTGTTCTCATAGCACAGTGATAACAAAGGCACCCAAAAACACTCGTTCCTGTCACAAGGTGATAACAAAGGTACCCCAAGAAGTTTCGTGAAGATCAGTTCATAAATACAGACTCTAGCCCAAGCCGTATTGACATGTGCACTTACTGTGTACAAGTAGCACTGAACAAATCAAAGTTCATCTAATTTGCATAATTTCTGCAAGAGAAAAAAACCTGTATTTTTTGTGATGTATTCCATGTTACTAAACATTCCTACAAAAATTTATTCAAATCAGAACTTTCATACAGAAGTTCTGTACAAAAAACTGATTGCACTAATTTTGGTACAAAAAGGCTGCTGGTGGCCATCTTGAATTTTGAACCGCACCCAAAAACACTCGTTCTCGTCCCACGGTGATAACAAAGGTACCCAAGAAGTTTTGTAAAGATTGGTTCATAAATATGGCCTCTAGCCTGAACCGTATAGAAGTTGTGTACAAAAAACTGATTGGACCTATTTTCGGTACAAAATGGTCACTGGCAGCCATTTTGAATTTTGGACCACACCCAGAAACACTTGTTCTCATCCCAAGGTGATAACAAAGGTACCCAAGAAGTTTTGTGAAGGTCGGTTCATAAATACAGCCTCCAGCTAGAGCCATATTGACACATGCACTTACTGTGTATAAGTAGCACTGAATAAATCAAAGTTCATCTAATTTGCATAATTTCTGCAAGAGAAAAAAACCTGTATTATATGTGATGTATTCCATGTTACTAAACATTCATACAGAAATTTATTCAAATCAGAACTTTCATACAGAAGTTCTGTACAGAAAACTGATAGTACTAATTTCGGTACAAAATGGCTGCTGGTGGCCATCTTGAATTTTGGACCACACCCAGAAACACTTGTTCTCATCCCAAGGTGATAACAAAGGTACCCAAGAAGTTTTGTAAAGATCGGTTCATAAATACAGCTTCTAGCCTGAGCCGTATAGAAGTTGTGTACAAAAAACTGATTGGACCTAATTTCTGTACAAAATGGCCACTGGCAGCCATCTCGAATTTTGGACCGCACCCAGAAACACTCGTTCTCGTCCCAAGGTGATAACAAAGTTACCCAAGAAGTTTCGTGAAGATCGGTTCATAAATACAGACTCTAGCCCGAGCCGTATTGACATGTGCACTTACTGTGTATAAGTAGCACTGAATAAATCAAAGTTCATCTGGCAGCCATCTCGAATTTTGGACCGCACCCAAAAACACTCGTTCTCGTCTCGCGGTGATAACAAAGGTACCCAAGAAGTTTTGTCAAGATCGGTTAATAACTACGGCTGTGTGTATGGTGCGACGGATGGACAGACGGACGGACGGACGATGGGCCATGGCAATACCTCAAATTTGGCTTCACCAAAGTTGAGCTAAAAATGATGACGTCAGGCATATGTCCCGAAATTGGGAAACATAAAATAATTTTATATATATTAGAATGTTACAGCCCTGAACGTCCAAAACCACCACTGAACACTTCCTTCATGCAATAACTGCCTTGTATCCACCAATTCTTGCATTGATTTGCATCTGGCATCCTCAAAAAAGGAGATTTTAAAGCACAGATGTCATTACATTGTTGATGACTTTTAGGGCCAAACAAAGAATGATGTTGGCGCCAATTCCGGTCACTTCCTGACGTCTGTGCATGTGCGGAGAGTAAATGTATGGAGGGCCAGATAGGACTTTTAATTTTTGGTTTTGCAAGCAAATTTTGGGGATTGGGGTTCAAAATTTGTGTTTGGCCCTTAATAACTTTGAGTTAAGCACCAGCTAGTCTGAGCCATTGGTTTACAGTGTAAAAATATCTTAGAACTGATTATTGGCACAGATAATCAGAGAAAACTTGAAATCTGCTCGGTCTGAAACTGTCATTCCAAACCATAGTTGCAGAGACCAAAGCAAAGAAAGAATTGGAAGTGCAAAGTTTTGTAAAGTCTGAAGTCGAGGTGTCTCACAAATCTTTTGAGAGAGAGTAGAGCATTTTAACCAACCAAATCTTTGACAGTCTCTGGTGTGTGTCCTGATGTTTCAAACAAGTCTGTTTACCATAATGTCTTATAACCCAGTCTTCCAAATGAAAACTATGCAAAATATGACCATGCCATATGTCAACATAATATCCGATAACATACTTAGCCATAACATGTCAACATAATATCCAATAACATACTTAGCCAAAACATGTCAACATAATATCCGATAACATACTTAGCCAAAACATGTCAACATAATATCCGATAACATACTTAGCCAAAACATGTCAACATAATATCTGATAACATACTTAGCCAAAACATGTCAACATAATATCCAATAACATACTTGGCCATTGCAAGAACACATGAGAAAATCAATTCTGAGAAATAACCAAAATAATTTGGAAGATGGAAAAAGAAATTACTGGAAACCCCTTGACAAGTCTAAAGAGAGCCATACTTGGACTATTTTACCATGAATAGCCCTAGAAATATTAATGTGCAGGAAAGGAAGCATTGCTTAACCCCTTACCCAATGCAGACGATTTCAAAATTTATTATTTTAAATATCATTTTTTAAATTTTTTCAAAAAATTCCAACAAAACCATATCATGTGACCCCTCTTTGGAATAAGCTCAACGAGCTCGTTCAAAGAGGGGTCACATGATATGGTTTTGTTGAAATTTTTCGAAAAGTAACATTTTTTCAGCTGCTGAACTTGCATATTACGCAGGCAGATGCAGGCAATTCATTGGGTAAAGGGTTAAGTCTTGACTGAATGTTTAAGTGTTTGAGTGCTGGAAGACACTATCATGGCTCTATTGAAAAGTGTTGAAAGTCTCTATAGTGTCTTTACACTGTATTTATAACTCTTGTCATTTGATGAGCAGTACAAAAAAGTATAGATACAAAACTGTTTTGTTACATTTTATGGTGACACTCTCCAAAAAATTGTAACAAGTCAAACATCTAAAAACAAATCTGCTAAACTGAGGCTCCCCTTGCTTGTACGATGGTATCTTTGAAAATAATACTTGTGTTACAAATCATCTTTGAAAAATAATTTAGTACTCTACCAGTTAAGACTGGTAGAGGGGCATAATGATGTTTACCCAAGATTATTTAGAATTAAAAAACAAAGTGAGGTTGGCTCAGGTGAGTATACACCTTGTATTTCCAACCAGCCAAAAGCAACCCTATACATCCTTTTTCTGAAGCCATGTTCTCACTGTGCATGAAGTATAAGCTGTGCATGTCCTAGAAAACTTAACTTATTGTATGGAAGCTATTTTTAGTGACAGTCACCTTGACATTTAACCTACTGTTTCCAGAGTAAATCCCAAACAGCTGCCTCTTATAAACAACCTATGTGTAAGGTTTGGGTGTAATTCGCTCATGGAAACTCAAGTTTACTGCAAATTTTAATTCTCCTTATAGTAACATGGATCATGACCTTTGACCTTCTAATTCAGAATGCAATTTCAAATGTTAAACCCTTTCAGTGAACCTATGTATTAAGAATAAAACTGTATTTCAAAGGAAACCAAAATTATTGCACATAAATTGAAATTCTATTCAAAGTAACATTGACCTTGACCTTTGACCTATTGGGCCCAGAAAGCAATACCAAATATCAACCTCTCATAGTTGGAAGTTTGAACACTTGACACCAAAGGAAACTGAAGTTGCAAAAAAGTGAATTTCTATTTATACTGACCTTGACCATGATCTTAGACATTGAGGCCACAAAAGGAATCCTAAACATTGATCTCCAGGATGCCTGTTTGTGTCATGTACTTTCCAGAACATCAAAATTTGTTCTGAACAAAATACTCATTGGCAGGTTTTACACTATAACTAGTAAATGTTGGGAGAAAGCAAGTGCCAATGGTTCATATATGGTTAAAAAAATCATTCAAAAATTCTAGGTCAACTTAGTCAACAAAATATGTCAGTACCTATTTAAGCTCCATAGTTTGACAGACCCATCATGACCACATGATGCCATATTGCAACCATCTTCATCCATTGTCAAAGTGGAATTTGGATTGAATACAATAGCACCAACATTATTATTGTGTCCTGAAATGAAAAAGGAAAATTTTTACTATGTTAAGAATATAAATTTAGCAAAATAAAACATAAATTGAAAAAAAAAAGTTATTAAATTTATTTCAATCTGAGATGTAAGGTAGTTACTCATATAATTTATATGAATATAATATCACCAATGTTAGTTTATAATGAATCATCTGCGTTAGATAAAAATAAAGAACATCTCAAGAAGGATAAGCCTTTGAAGTACAACACTTTTCAGAACATTTATAAGCCACTATCCGGGCTCTACTGAAAAGTGATGAAGTCACTATATTGGCTTTACACTGTATTCATTACCTTGTTTGCTCAGCAGTTGAAATACAAAAATGTTTTATTTCAATTTATTAGAGAGTGTCAAGTGGCACTCTACAATAAATTTTAGCAGAACAATTTTTTATGAACAAAATTATTTTACTACACTGGGGCTTTTTTGCTTGGAATATGGTGCCCTTGTTAAAAAATACTCGCGTTACAAATCACCTTAGAAAAATAATTTAGCACTCCACCAGTTAATCAACATAAATAGCAAACAATTCTTTCTAAAAAATGGCCTCAAAAACAACATAAAAGTTAAAAAATTTATAGTAATTTATATATTTTTTATACTTACCAATGACCCAGACATAGCTGGTGCTAACTCTTAAAATATAGGGCCAAACACAAATTTTGCCCCCCAATCCCCAAAATTTGCATCTAAAACTAAAGAAAACATGTCCTGAAAGGCCCTCCACACTTCGCCCCTACTGCGCATGCGCAGTGTCAAGGACGTTCCGAAATTGGCGCCATTAATCATTCTAATAACCAGTGCCTGGTAAGCGCTATGTACTCAGCGGGGAGGCAAGAGTTCCCAACTCCTGGGAGGGCCATCCCCGTCTGGGTCATTGGTAAGTATAAAAAATATATAAATTACTATAAATTTTTTAACATTTTTATACTGTACCAATGACCCAGACATAGCTGAATAGTAAAAAGGCTGGAGGGCCAAGGACATAGAGCAAAATGGAATACGCTCAATAAAATAAAATAGAGTCATCCCCTGTAGGGAAAAAGAAGTAATAGGCCTTACATGTATCTTTCTTATTTATGATAAATTAGAAAGATACAACACCTTCCAAAATTGAGCTTCATACATCCATGTACTCTATTAATATCCAATATAATCCTTATACTAATAATTTTTAAAGTAAGCCAATAAATAAAGTAAGTCTAGAGAATAGAGACTCTTATACTCCTAAAAGTGTCTGATGATTGCATAATCATGTCCGTTGACATATGCAATATTCAAAAGCTATACTTTAAAAACTAAGACTTGAATGAATTTTAAAAACCTAAACTTCTCACTAAACAACCATCCCAATAACAGCTCAGAATTACTAACTCCGGAGGAGGTATCCCCTTGTTTTCATAGTAAAACAGGTGACCCAAGGGAACACCCTCCCCCCCCCCCCCCCCCTTTTTCTTGCCCTGGGTCAAATAGCCCAGAGCGAAGAGGGCAGCCGAACGGAGACACTGTCGAAACAGACAGCCTACCTAGCTATAGTAGCAACTGTTAAGTGAATGACATTCTGAGCAGTAGATAATAGACCTAACAATAGAGGCCTCCAGAAATGGACTCGATATTTCTAAGATAAAATTCATGAATGTGGATGGCTGAGCGCAATGAGCGGCCTTCAAAAATCTATAATAGCGACACTATTAATGTAAGCCCAAGAAGTAGAAGAACTCTTACTTCATGAGCCGAAATCTTAAGCACAACTGCTAAGTCAATGATATACCATAAGCAGTAGCGATAGTTAATAGAATCCATTAACAATAAAATGGAGCGTAACGTCCTTCTACTAGACATCAAAGACAGAAGAAGCTTACGTCCTTTGTAATAAACAGATATCTGTTTATAAATACATAAACTGTACCCGGAAAGAGTAAAGGCCTATGCCCATACGAAGACGGAAGGACCTTAAAATAATAGGTTCCGGATAATAGGAGCCTAACTCTTATGCAACAATCCAACCTAAATAGTAACGGAAGTATTGATTCCGAAACTATGAAAGTGAAAATCATCCATCGATAGTGCATGAAACTCACTGACTCTACAGTAAAAGAGAAACCAACAGAATTACTGTCTAAAAGGTCAGAATTTGAAAACTACTGTTTCCAGAGGCTCAAATGATTACTTAGCTAAATAAGAACCGAAGTTAAAATCCGTATAGGAATTTAATCTAAAGATTCTAAGTCTATTTATCAAAAAGTTACTAACTGACTTAGATAAAGAGACAAAAGACTCAATTGTAAACTATCGTAGAGTGCATAGGTATGAGGTAACATAAACCTATAACCTAAATAATAACAGGCTGCAGTAGATCCTGTGAAACAAGTATACTAAAAAATAGCAATGAGTAGTATGGAGGGATCAACAATATGAACATAATGATCCCTACCCCACGACGGAAGAGCCTCCACTTTAGCCGCATAGAATAGCGAAGAAGAGGATCTCCTATAGTAAGAAATCGCGTCCAAAGCTCGTCCAGTACAGTGCTTACAATGCAATACGGACCACACAACGGAATACATGAAGGTTGCGACCTTGCTGGTTGTGATAAAGATGACACGATTTACCCAGTGAAAAAGATCCTCACATAGAGGAAGATTTCACGTTAAGACCCACAGTAGACAAGAGAGTAAATTACTCATGATCTCTGTGAAGATAGAGATGCTATCAACAGAAATGTATTGTGGTTGTTTATCTTAGCAATACCTGCTAAAACAACAGCGCCGGAGGATACGCGTATCCTATCATTCCGTCCTATAGATCAATAGAGCGTTAACAATATTAGCTCAGAGATCTGGACAAGCCAACACATACGTCTGCAATTGATTAGCAAGCTGTGTCATAAATAAATCATCATTGGGCGCTCCCATAGATAGCAAATCTGATTGAATACTTGTTTGTTGAGAGTCCATTCTGACAGCAACAAGCGACCCGTAAGAGAACGGGAGTCCGATAAAACAATCAGACAACCCGGAATATGACGGACCAAAACTGAACTTGGTGTACTATAACCAACAGACGGATTCTTTCCATTAAATTGAATAACGGAAACGAAAGAGTGCCTCCCTGGTTCCGGAGATACGCCACTACTGTCGAATTAAAGGACAGGAATTTGGGCATGCGTTTCTGAATAATGTTCATGCAATGACATAAAGCAAGCCTAAAAAACATTATTCCGCGGAAGTTAAACTGATTGCTAAAAGACTGCAGAACCCAAAGACCCTGGCACTTCGAATCCGTAGGGATCAGTATTATATCCCAATCTGTTTGACTGGCAACCGTCATAACAGCCACACTCGGGTCCGGCAACTGCGGCGGCACTCTCTGAGTCAACCACCGAATGTTTGCCCCAGTCTGAATCTCTTGTAACACTAGATAGACAAGAGAACGTATAAATCGAGCAATTCATGGATTGCCGAAAAGTTGCCGTCGAAGAGAAGCTCCTCCGAGAACGAAGCGACTCTGAGAGAGTTCTTAACCTTACTATCCACGCGTGTGGATGTAGCTAGGGCTGCGTCACGTCTAACTAACTCCAATCAGCCACTGAAGGGCGGAGTTATACGTGAACAAACTACTGCCCTCAAAAGAAATTACATTGAGAATAATATCCCGTAAATCTTTTCTTGAAGACGTAATGATAACGCCTCAGTAAGGCGGATTACGTATAATAAAGCGTCTAAGTTAAGTCTACTATACATAATGTCGTTCCCAACATTGAAATTGGAAAAGACATAAACGGCGAAAAAGAATATATGCAGTCTTTAATCACACCGTCTAGACGCATATGAACTCTCGGTATGCCCTGCTCTGCCAAAATAAACTATTTGTATAAATGATAAAATGGCAGAAATGAGCAACGCGGACAAGAAACTAAACTATCATGCTTAGTAGCAGGCTTGTATATATATATATATATAGCGTCGAAAAATAAAACACATGTTGTAATGACAATATTGGACTGCGTCGGTAAGTCAGGGACAATGTCCCTGAACCGATCAAAAAATCCGAGTCCAATGACGCTATAAGTCTCTTATCCAAGATCGCAGCAATGAAGTCCGAAATAATAATCACTGGAAGATAATGCCAGAAGATATGAAAGGCATCTTCCGATACTACTAAAGGGAAAACTCGAAATCTTTCGAATCCCTTTCGCCATCCTGTCAGACCCTATAAAGCGTTCGGTCGTCCGTAGCTGATGCAACCGCAGACCGCACCGACCCAGCGCCATCGGATAATTCCTGATTCGACCGAGAAACTGTCAATTGCTGGGATGCTGCGAAACAACTGTGCTAACTCGGATAGCACGTCCGTCACTGAGGCCTGAGGAGAAGCGGTCTTACGATGCATTGCCGCTGGAAGCACCGTGATCGTTACCCCGTGCATACTTCCAATATGCGAGCGAACGGAGTGTATAGGCCTCGTGTCCCTTGGCTACCGGATGGCGCGACCTATTCGCCGTGGAATCACTGAATGCCGAAACTGATCAGATACTCGAGGTCACGTAGCCAATGTGCGGTCGTGTGCCCTGCTGTGAGGATGAGGAAGCATTAAAGACAGTCTCTCGGACTGTCAATATAACGGAGCGTCCCGACCAACGGACATATGCTCCGAATGTAAAATATCTGAACCACAACATGCGGTCCCCTATGTTGTTGGGCGAGAGAGGGACCTCTCTCGCTCACAGCCCGGACGGACCTGGACAAGCCAGGAACCGGACTAACAGGCTTCCTCCGATCTGTCCTCAATCTGCCGTCACTGGGTGAGTACTAAAGTAATTAAAGTGCTCGCATCACCCAAATCTCCTTCCTAGACCGCAACGGACGAACCCGGCAGCCGAACCATTCGATGAATGTACGCTACACCGGGTGAGCTAGCGAATGTCACTCCGTAGGCGATAGACATATTCAATGAGCACTTATTGCCGCTAGCTCTTCATTAACTATGACGACAGAGGCACACTTTTGAAAGACATCTCCATAACTCTTCGAACAAGAAACCAGAAATGCTTGGTTAGCAAGCATAAAATAATAATATATATAGCGTCGTTCAATAATTCGAAAGTTTGTGTGACATTATTGGACTATGTCGGAACTGAGGGACGATGTCCCTGAACCGAACCAAAAATTTCTAAGTCCACCGACGCTATCAGTTTCTTATCCGGCATCGCAGCATTCTGGTCCGACGAAAGAAGCTGTAGAAGACCAAGTCAGATGACATACACAACAGCATATGTTGTTCCGAAAGGGAAAGCTCGAAATCCTCCGAATCCCTTTCGGTATCCCGTCGGACCGGATGAAACTTTCGGACGTCCGTACCCGCTTCCGCGGAGCGTCCCGACCCAGCATCGTCGGATAAAATATATGCGACAGATTCAGTTGATGCTGGGATGCTGCGATAAACTGTGCTATTAAGGAAAGCACGTCCGTTCCCGAGGCCTGTGCAGTAGCGGTCTTACGATGCATTGCCGCCGGAAGCTCCGTGTACGTTGACTCTCGCACACTTCCTATGCGAACGTCCGGAGTCTGCAGGCCTCGTGTCCCTGGCTACCGGATGGTGTGACCTGGTCGCCGAAGAATCCTTGATCGGCGAAGCTGGTAATATATCGGCGGTCACGCAGCCAAGGTGCGGTCGTGTGCGCTGACGAGAAGAGGAAGCCTTAGCAGTCTCAGCGGACTGCCTATACAACGCAGCGTCCCGAGCGACGGACGTATGCTCCACTTGCGACACATTTTGTACCACAACATCTGGGGCCAGATGTTGTTGAACGAGAGAGGGGCCTCTCTCGCTTGCCGTCCGGATGGACCGGAACGAGCTATGAACCGGACTAAAAGGCTTCCTGCGTTCTCCCTCCGATCCGCCGTCACTGGGTGTGCATTAAGTTAATTTATAGTGCTCGCATCACCCCAAAATTCCTTCTAGACCGCAACGGACGAACCCGGCTGCCGAACCATTCGGTGAATGGACGCTACACCGGGCGAGCTAGCGGACGTCAAAGGCCGTCGAACCTACTAGGGTCCTCTTAGGCAATTGGCGTATTACATGAGCACTTTTCCGCTAGCCCTTCATTAATTGTGACGACGGAGGCACACTGTTGGAAGACATCACAGATACATCACCCTAATCTTGATCGTCTGAAATAGAAATTGATAAAGTAGAGTGACCCTGCGGGGAAAGGACCGGAGTGTCCAAATCCCCAACAACATACCGTGACATACGCTTCCCATATTGTCATCGAAATCATACGATACAGAACAGGAGTTAATGCGAGTACACTGACCACATATAGAATGATAATAAAGTCAGAGGAAGACTTCCTCTTAAAACAATTGATCAATATCCTTTCAATGTGAAAAGAAAACAAGTCCTGCTACTCGCACTAACCCCTGGCAATCAAAATACATAATAATAATATGATCCATTAATATAGAAAAAATAATTGAAATCAAAATATTTTGAAAAAATATTTTTTCAGAACAGCCCAAGTTTCTGAAAAGTAACGTTGAGCCCCAATGGATCCCAAGCCTAAGTGTGGACAAAAATTTTAAAAATATTTTAAACAATTTATTCAACACTTACGAACTATAATAATGTATCTAGTTATGATTAAAATAACATAAAGATATTATTATTTAGAAATCCCCCCCTCACACAGAGGGCTGTTGTAAAAGTAAACAATGAGTGTAAAAACACTAAAATAAGACTCCAGGCACCCAGGCCCGAAATCAGTTACCAAAAATACACTATCTGATGCAAAACAGAGACTTCCAGGGAAGAAACTGCAGAACATCAGATGGTAGATGCAGAACACAACGCCTAACCACCCGTAGGTGAAGACGTAAACATGGGGAAAGAACAGAATTCATTCTGTTATTCAGCTAAAACTCCCAAGAAATTTTAGTAATAATAATTACAGAAAACTATGCCAAAAGCATGGGAGAATAGCAAGGGGGAACTTAAAGGACAGGGAGAGAGGAAAACACTTAAAAAAAACAGTGTAACTAAATAATCAGAATGACAACAAAATGGCTGCTGCCTTGAAAATAGGTAACTTAACATAATTTCATTAAAAAATTTTAAGTTACAGCCCTGATAATATTCTGTCACACATTCTTTTCCTCTCCTCCTTCTCTATCCTCCTTAGAATCACCATTTCACTAATATTTATGTGTCTGGCATCATTTAAACTGAGATTTAAAAACACAAAGATCAGTCAGATGTTAACTGATGAAGGGCCAAACTTAGAATGATTAATGGCGCCAATTTCGGAACGTCCTTGACACTGCGCATGCGCAGTAGGGACGAAGTGTGGAGGGCCTTTCAGGACATGTTTTCTTTAGTTTTAGATGCAAATTTTGGGGATTGGGGGGCAAAATTTGTGTTTGGCCCTATATTTTAAGAGTTAGCACCAGCTATGTCTGGGTCATTGGTACAGTATAAAAATATGTTCAATTTTGGCGTCAAAAACTGAGCTTATGACCCATTGATTTCTTTTTCGGACTTCGTGCCAGTGTGACCTTGACATTTGGCTCAACAACCCCAATATGAATACGGTTCTTGCTTCCATCATGTCTACCTCACATATCAGTGTGCTCCGAATCAATTTTTCCCCCATCAGGCGCAAACCCACATGTCAAAATGGGCAAAGGGCTTTCATCGATCAAAGATAATATTAAATATAGAGCAAAATTCTGATACCAGAAATCATTTTGAAGGTTACTATGACCTTGACCTTTGGCATGATAATCCTAAATTAAAAAGAGTTCTTCCTCTCGTCATACCTGATCTATATATCAAGTGTGCACCACTTTGGTCAAAGATAACAATATTTATGTAGTGGAAATCAATTTCATGTTCAAGGTCAATGACTTTGACCTAAGGCACAACTTCCCCCAAATGAATAGGGTTTTTCTCATCATGAACAAAATCCACAAGTAATTTTGGTTTTGATGAATCAAGTGTACTTTTAAAAAGAATGGAAACCAACTCTGTGTGCAGATGGAAGAAGAGACAGATAGAACAATTTTCAGGGAAATAAAACTTGTGTGGGCTGCATGCATTTTCAATGGTTAACATTTTTAACATCAATCACCTAAATGCAAACAGTTAGGCAAATTTGTACCAACTGAATGGTAAATGGTTTGGCATTTATTTACAATTATGTGCAATAAACAAGGATATTTTTTTCACCAGCAACTTTGTTAGTACTCCTGTAACAGGCCTGAAAATAAGCAGTCCGACATTTGCAGAATGAGGTCCCCAGAGGGTGAATTTGATGATGCTACCCCAAACAGTAGGCCAATTTATCCTCATTCAGATTGAGGTTCCCATAGGGTGAATTTAGTGATGCTACCCTGCTGTGCAGGGTAGCATCATTAAATTCACCCTCTTGGGACCTCATTTTGCAGATGACAGTCTGCTTTTTTTCTGGCTTGTACTGTCATGCTTCTAGGAAACATTCTCCTCTCTCAATTAATCTTTCTTTTTTTTTGACATGAAAATTAACCTACCTCTCAGATTTCTAATAAGATTACAATCTGGAATAGACCACAGCTTGCACAAACCAGACCTAAAAAGAATAAAACCTCATATTACAAATATAAAATTCATTCAACTGAACAAGCAAAAGAATTAACTGGTTTGAAGGTCAGATTATTTTTGGTGGTCTGAATTTGTTATTCAAAATTTATTTATTACAAATTATTGGAGAGAGCCCCCAGACACTCTACAATAAGCTGAAATAAAACAAATTTATATGAACAAAATATTATTTGCAATTTATTGAATATGAAACATGAGCAGGGAAAATATTGGCATTTGCTCTGGTACCCTCGGGTTTTTTTTTAAGTCCAGGATAGTGCCTCCTAGCACTCAACCAGTTAACTAATTCAAAAAAAGAATTTGTTTCTGATTTACAATATCTGATATCCAGAAGTCAACTAATTAACACTTTATTGCGGTTCTCATGTTGGAAGGCCTTGATTAACCCTGTGCTCCCAAATTCCTCCCTCTCCCCAAGCCTGTTCTCTCCTCCCAACACCTGTAAGCAAACTGTTTGATGAAATCCCATACCCCCCTCCTCTCAACCTCTCTAAGCACACTAACCCTCTTCTTTGCATCACTCAAAACCCATATATATCCTTCAATCCCCCATCCCACTTCCCCAATATGCTCCCTTATTCTGTTGGACTGATATTTTGGACATTTTCCAATAGAAAGTGTTCCAGGGTCTCCACGACTCCTAAATTACACATTTGGCACTTCTTTTCACTGTCTTTGATAATTTTCCCCTAAGCTCCAACGACTATGATCTTAAACAGCAGTGACCCACACCAATTCTGATAGTATTCAACAGTGACCTAGACAGTGTGATTACAGTTATATGAAGATGTGTGGAGTGAGACACTTTTTCTGAACAGATCAAGCCGGATCCAGTCAGCGATTAGTGTCCAGATGTGCCAAGTGTATTTTGTCTGTATTAACTCCGCAAATGTCGTGTATACGACCCCCTGATACAGATGTTTGTATCAGGGGGTTGGATACAGGCATGTTCCTTTCGTGGGAGTTCCATTGTTTTTCTTTTTGTTCATCCGTACGAATAAATAGTTTGTTATTTATTTATTTATTTATTGATGTTTAAGGTCAGATATTTATGCACAATGGCTAATTATGACCGTGACAGTTTTACGGGTGGAGGAAGCCGGAGTACCCAGAGAGAACCACCGAGCAACGATGAGCAGCTGCCAGCTCCCCAACATCGTAACTCCGCACTGCAGCACATGCAGGGTTAGATTGGTTAAAGACATGCGTACCATCGACGTGCAGTACGCCTTAGTACACGGCGTCATCGTGCGCCCCACGCGGGCAATGGAGATGAAGTGTCTTGCCCAAGGACACAACGCGGTTGCCACAGGTGGGATTCGAACCGAGGACCTCTCGGCTTGCAGCCTGCACCTCTACCTACTGAGCCACCGCGCTCCCAAATAGTTTGTTATATATTCATCTACATTCTTGACTTATCCCCAATATATTGTAAGATAAAATGATTATTACCATTATGTGGATGTACAAAATATGTATCCAAGTCTCACTCAGAGTTCTAAGGGTAGATCATGACTCGTCTTCGATTCATTGTGACCTGCCCTTAGAACCCAGAGTTCGACTCGGATATATATTTTGTACATCCACATAATGGTAATAATCTCTATTTATCTTGTTAAGGCATAATGCAGGTTTTACTGTCTTAAGGATTAGATTAATTTAAGGACTTTAAAGGACCCCTTCAAGCTATTTTCAAGGACTTTTTGGACAATTTTTTTCCACTATTCCAGGCTATAAACATATAGCTTTTAAGACTTCTGATTAAGAATACAGACATTAGTTAATGCCTAGAAGCCAAAGGTCAAGACTGCTCATCTTCGATCTTGAACAGCAGGGACTCTTACTCACATCTGGCTTACTGCACACAAGAAAAATCTATAACTTGGGCAGTTGTTTTAGTCAAGTGTCATCTGCCTATTCAGGCAGATGGCACTCCCCTAGATACAATTGCTAGGCCATAAGTCTTGATTATTTATTATTATTTATTAATGTTCAAGGTCACATATTTCTGCACATGGGCTAATCATGACCACAACATGGATATAAAGTCAAGTGTAGCCAATCGTTTATATCCATGTTGACCATTTTAGAGGACTTCCATCACGGGCACTGGTTACCAGCTCCTATTTTACCAGTGAAACAGAGCTTGTTTACCAAGGTAAACATGCACTGCTTCACTTCCTTGGGTTCCTACGGGGACATAAGTCTTGGTAATGCTTCATATTCTATAAATTTTCTCTCATTTTTAAGGCTTGTATAAGTTAAAACTTTGAAGAATCCTAAAAAACCAAGGACTTTCAAGGCTAATTCACAAATTTCATGTTCTTTCAAGCCCTTGAAAATAACCATTTTCAATTCAAGGACTTTCAAGATTTTCAAGGACCACCATGAAACCTGTAATAGAATAAATGCTAAATTTGATGTATTTATTTATTGGTGCTTTCTGATTTTTAAGAGCTCAGAACAGGTGCCCCTAACATGCCATCATGGGTAGGTCCTGCTGTCAATAAACAAACCGCATAGGCAGTGATTTCTAGTAAAATCTTGCCAAGACTGGACTAGAAATCACAGTTAAGCCACTGCATGTGTACAGGCTGTGGTCAGGTGTGAATTCAGGACAATTATCCACATCACCAAGGGTTAAGGTTACATATTTCAACACAATGATTAATCATGACTGCAACATGGGAATAAAGTCAAGTCCAGCCAAACGTTTATACCCATGTTGCCCATTTTAGAGAACATCCGCCCAAGGCATTGGTGATTAGATCCATTTTACCAGCAAAACAGAGCTTGCTTACTACATTGACCAAGTTCTGCTTCACTTCTTGGGTTTCCCACGGGGGCTAAATTGTATTACTGAGACCAAAGAGGTCAATAACATTGAAAACTCAGTATGAGTGACTGTCATAGTAGTTCTTCAATAGATCCCAAAATGTTTATTCAATAAATTTATTAGTCAACCCACCGCACTCTGATGTCAAAATACCTACCTTTCGAGCCCCAATTTTTTCTCTTAATACCACAAAAGATTTGATTATATTCTTACTTGCATTTTGAATAAAATTTGTGGCTATATTCAACTAAAAGGCCAAATTTACAACAAACATATGTTAAATGATTCTATCTCATGGAGCTCTGTCAAACAAGAAAAAATAGAATAAATGCTAAGTTTATATCTAGAATACAGGAAAGTGACACCATCCCTGTTAACTGAATACCGGTACTCCTGTTAAATGAATAATTTTCATTGGCAAAGTGGCTATTCAGTTAACAGAGTTCCACTGTATCATCAAATTTTAATGTCCATCATTAAATTGGCATTCTTTCTCATTTATATGAAGTTCCAATCTAAGAATTAACCCAGATTTTCCAACAATGAACGTAAACATCAACCACAATGTGTAAGGAAATCTGAGAATTAGTTTTTAGATTGGAAGTATGTAAATCGAAAAATACATGTTTTTGAACAAAAATGTTTGCAGATATATCAGTATATTGCAATATTGTTTTGGATATCATCACTGGTGTTGAAATCTAAGTTCTGTAAAGCCTTGTATTTATACCCATGTTGTACACTTTAGAGGACGTCCATCCATGGCGTTGGTTACCGAGTCCTGTTTTATCAGCAAATCTAGTAAATAATGAAAATAAAAAGTAAATAAGCACTGCATCACTTCCCAAAGTACCCGTCGGGAATATTTCGCAAATAATTTCTGGGAAAACAATTGGAAAATGAAAGTGACAATGAAACTGTAGCTCAACTTGACAATCTTGAACTGGATGAGTTATAAGTGAAATAGCAAAAGTGAAGATCATTGATTCCAATGTTATTTGGTGAAACTTCAATATAACAGCATCATGTGCGCACAACATCAGGGCAATCCATGCATTTTTAAATGTAAACTCTAAGGCTGGCTAAAGGAAGAATGCTGATACTCAAATGCAGTAAGTTCAGAGGTTATTGTAAATGGCAACTTTTTCCACAGAAATGAATGCTAATCAATAGGTCTCGCCTGATGAGCACATCAAGTTCAAAAACAATCCGATGATAAATGCACCCTGTAGGCCATGTTAAAGAATAATGCTGATGCACAAATGCACTAAATTCAAAGGTTGTTGCCAACAGCAACAGTTTTTGATGGAAATGAAAAGTAACTCGATAGCTCCTATCTTGGTCACCCTGAATAAGCATGCCAAGTTTTAAAACAACTCGATAATGAATGCGCCCTCTGAGGCATGCCAAAGGAAGATGTAAATGCACAAATGTACTAAGTTTGAAGGCCATTGCTAGCGGCAATGTTTTTTTTGTTTTTTTTTACTTTTCTGATGGAAATTCATAAATATGCCATGTAGGGAGTGCAAAAGGGATAAGTTGCTGCACAAATGAACTAACTTCAAAGGTTGGCACTAACAATGTTTTCTGATTGAAAATCAATAACTCTCATCTAGAGGTCACCCTGAACACACATACCAAGTTTCAAAGCAATCTATTCATAAACTTACCCTTTGAGCGTGCCAAATGAATAGACCGTTGCTATGGCAATGTTTTTTTTTATGAACTTGAACCATATTTCAAAGCAATCCATTCATAAATATGCCCTGTAGGGCAAGCCAAAGAAATATGGTGATGTTCAAATGCACTGAACTAAAAGGTCATTGCTGACAGCAACGTTTTTTGACAAAAATGGAAGAAAATAGATAGCTCAGATTTAGAGGTTACCCCAAACATGTATACCAAGTTTCAAAGTGATCCAGTCATAAATGTGCCCTGCATGGTGTGCCAAAGGGAAATATTGATGCCTGACTGAACTAAGTTCAAAGGTTGTTGCTCACAACAACATTTTTAATGGAAATGGGAGAAGATTGATAGCTCCATCTGAAGGTTATCCCAAACAAGCATACCTGGTTTCAAAGTGATCCGATCATAAATGCGACCTGTGTGGTGTGCTAATGGGAAATATTGATGCCTAACTAAACTAAGTTCAAAGGTCCATCGTCAACATTTTTTGATGGAAATGGAAAAGTCAATAGCTCCCATCTAGAGGTCCCCCCAAATAAGCTTTTCAAGTCTCAAAGCAATCCGAACATAAATGTGCCCTACAGGGTGTGCCAAAGGGAAATACTGATGCATAACTGCACTAAGCTCATCAAAGGTCAACTATTTTTGGTGGAAATGAAAGAAGATCGATAGCTGTCATCTAGAGGTCACCCCAAAGAAGCATACCAAGTTTCGAAGCGATCCGATCATAAATGTGACCTGTGTATTGGGAGTACATGTCAAGCTGAGCCAAAAATTATTTTTGTGAAGTTCAATACAGTACAAACTTGTTAATTGAATAGCCACTTTGCCAATGAAAATTATTCAATTAACAGGAATATTCAGGAAGTATGCAATGAACAGGGACTGCAACATTTCACAAAGTATGCAATGAACAGGGATTGCATCATTTCTCCTGTATTCTAGAGATAAACTAAGCATTTACTCTATTATACCTTGTTTGACAGAGCTCATGGAGTACTGTCAAACAAGATATCCTAGATTAAATACCTGCGCCATGTGGGGGCATAGTGGCGCTGTATACTAAGGCACATTGCATATGGACGGTGCACTTGCCTTCAGCCAATACTAACACTGCTTGTGCAGAGTTAGTATATTGGGGAGTCTGACAGTAGCTTGCCACTGCTTGGTGGTTCTCTCTGAATAGTCCAGCTTCCTCCACCCGTAAAACTGTCCGACACGAGGAGACCCTGGCTCTATAAAGTGTCATTAGACCCCAATAGAAAACAAGAGGGATGTTACATCCCAACGCTCACCTACATTTGCGCTTGATAATGTCGTTCCAATGTAACATGCCTAATATTTAGTTAATATAAATCATTAACTAGGCATCAAATGATTAATGTGGTTGATGTGATGGCTTTGGAAAGTCTATATTTCTGCATTTATTATATATCAATTCAACATAGAATCATTGGATACATCTTTTAGAAATGTTTATGATTAAGAATATGAATCGTGAGGCCAGATATTAAATCATAAATAAGAATTAGGAAAGGCTTTCATAAATCACTGAAATTTTAATTGAAGTACATTCATTGGTTAAAGAGGAGTTGTGAAAAAACATTCGTTCAAGAAAGTGACTATAAGTCCCAACAAAAATACATCACATCAACAACTAAAATAAGCCTTAATGTTACTCGCAACAAGTATGAGAAAGTATTAAATAAAAAAAAAAAAAAGTTAAAAAAAATTTTTTTTAAAGAAAGTGAATGTAAGTCCCAAAAATCCCCGTCAAATTCCTCAAATATGCATGTAATAAGGGCGCAACGTTACCGCAATGTAGTTCAGTAACCCATGCGTACAATATCAATTGCCTGGAAAGACACATAGAAACAGAAAGAAACAGAACTCACCATAACACCTCACCTTAACACAAACTTTTAGAACTTAAAATTGAGTAAGTCAGACAAAAACGTGAACATTGTGACTGAAAAAAAGAAAAGAAATCAGTTAAATTTCTGCATACAGTAGGGTTAATACCTACAGTTGTTAATGAAATGAGAAAATAAACAGTAATGAGAGGTGAAGGCACCACAATCTGCACAAAAGCTGACTTTAACGCAAATTCTTACAACACCTAAACGCTAATTCTTACAACAAGTTTTGGCAGAAAATCAGCCTCAAATTCCTCAAATATGCATGTAATGAGGGTTAAATATTACTGCAATGGAGTTCAGTAACCCAAGTGCAGAATATTAATCGCCTGGAAAGACACATAGAAACACAACTCACCTAAACACAAAGTTTACAAAGTTTTACAACTTAAAATTTACTAAGTCCGAGAAAAACATGAAAATTTTGAGTGATAAAAAAGAAAATTTTCGTTAAATTTCTGCGTACAGTAGGGTTAATACCTACAGTTGTTATTGAAATATGAAAATCAACAGTAATGAGATGTTAAACCAGCACAATCTGCACAAAAGCTGACTTTAACACAAATTCTTACAACACCTAAACGCAAATTCTTACAACAACTTTTGGCAGAAAATTTTAGCTGAAATTTGGAAAAAAGTTGTAGTTTCAGGGTTAAATACTGTTCTGATAGTCCCCTACAACCTACATATGCAATATCAAAGGCCTGAGCCAACTGATGTTTGAGAAATTAACCTTAACATTAAATCTTACAATATTGGACACGCCGGACGCCGACGCTGACGCCCGAGGTTATCACAATAGCTCACCACATCTTACAGATGTAGGTGAGCTAAAAGTGCCTGTATTGGATAGACTAAGATCAAGTAGGTCTGTAATTTGGTGATTGTCAGGGTTATTTCCTGACATAGTACAAGACTTTATTCAATTAACAGAAGTCGCTTTATAACCTATACACAATTAACAGGTCAAATAGGTCAAATTTGATGAAGGTAAGGTGGATGGTTTTTGTGTTTGGAAGTTATATTCAATTAGCAGGGTTATTCATTTAAGAGATATCTAATTAAGTGGTTCTCAACTGTACAAATTTTGTCTATGTTTTCATTACTCACCAAGATGAAACTACCAACATTTTCCCATTTGGACTAAACTGACAAAATGACAAGGGTCTGTTATCTCCAATCTGGCTGCATTCATTACTGATCGTCTGAAAAACAATTACACATGGGATTCATTCATTTTTCTTCACTTCTGAGTGTTAATACATTGATTAAGTGATGTTAACCTGGTGTGCAGATGTAAATAGGTTTTGGAGAGCGTGATGTTAGCCTGGTGTGCAGATGTAAATAGGTTTTGGAGAGCTTTTACAATTTTTTCATTGCAAAAAAAAAAATCATCAAATACATAATCATTGTTTACAGCAAAAAATGTGCAGTATAAAGATACATTATTAAATAAATAGTTCTATCAAAAATATTTCTTGTTTATCAGGCAATTTGTCATGAATTTTTTTTTAATTAGGGAGAAACGCTCCCCACTTCCTCAACTCCCCCGACAATGGTTTGAACTGTCTTAGAAATTTGAAATGTTTACTCTCCTGGAAATCATTAGTCAGTTTTCGACAACTATTTTTACATGTCAGCATTTCCATCATATTTTTTACACATCATTATTTGAAAGAAAATGGCTTTAGTCGGAATAAATTTCAACCAGTTGAAAATTAAACAGGTAGAAAAAAACAAAACATTTTTTGGCAGAATTTTAATGACAAGGGAGATGCTGGAAAAAACAACTCTCTGTACAAACAGTTACCCAATGCACGCAATATATATATAAAAAAAAAAAATTCATACTGCTTAATTTGTAAATTACATATAGGTGGATGCGGCCAATTTGTTAAGTAAAGGTAAAGGGTTAAACAAATCATCACACTATAGATCAAGCTTTACTAAGATAAAAATTAGGTGCTAATTAAAAATTAACTGAATCTTAACCTTTGCTTATAACTAACGAGAACAGGAGCATGATTGGAAACAGAAGAAAAAAACTGAAATCATGTTTGCAAGGTGGTAAGATTTCAAAATGGAGCTTTAAGTCCCCATATAACTGAAGTCCTGTAGAAATAAAACTTTTGGTTGCATTTTATTTCTTTGAATTTACATGAAATTTTCATGTAAATTTAAAGAAATAAAAATAAGTAATTTGGTAAGAAAACAAAACTGTAATCAGATAAAAAACTGAAAAATCAGGCCCCTGCAAAAATAATTCACAAAAAATTACAATTACAAGAGGCCCCAGGGGGCCTGAGGGCGCTCACCTGACATGGTAGCCTAAATATCAACCCAGAGAATTGATTTTCACAAGTTTCTAACCAGTGGATCTAAAAAAAGATTTTTAAAGAATATTCCTCATATTGAACTAAGTCATAATTCGGGCTCCCACAGGGAGCCCATATATGAACCCAGGGACATGGCTTTAACAAACCTGAATCTCACATCCCTAAGGATTCTGCACACCAAATATCAAAACATTCCGACTGCTGGATCTGAAGAAGAAGATTTTTAAAGAAAATTCCTCATTTTGAACCAAGTTACAATTCGAGCTCCCACAATCAGCCCAAATATGGACCTAGGGACATGGCTTGAACAAACTCGAATCTTACCCCCCTAAGGATGCTGCATAAAAAATATCAAAAGCATTCATCTGCTGGATCTGAAGATTTTTAAAGAAAATTCCTCATTTTGAACTAAGTTGTCATTCAGGCTCCCATAGTGAGCCCAAATATGAACCAAGGGACTTGGCTTGAACAAACTTGAATCTCAGCCCCCTAAGGTTGCTCCATGCCAAATATCAAAACATTCCAACTGCTGAATCTGAAGAAGAAGATTTTTAAAGAAAAATTCCTCATATTGACTAAGTTATAATTTGGGCTCCCACAGGGAGCCCAAATATGGACCCATGGACTTGGCTTTAACACACTTGAATCCCCCCCCCCCCCCCCCAAGGATGCTACTCACCACATATCAAACCATTCCGACTGCTGGATCTGAAGAAGAAGATTTTTTAAGAAAATTCCTCATTTCGAACAAAGTTACAATTCAAGCTCCCACAGTGAGCCCAAATATGGACCTAGGGACATGGCTTGAACAAACTTGAATCTCACCCCCAAGGATGCTGCATACCAAATATCACAAGATTCTGCCTGCTGGATCTTGAGAAGAAGATTTTCAAAGAAATTTGCCTGAAATGCACTAAGTTCGAATTTGGGCTTCTATAGTGAGCCCAAATATGAATCCAGGTGGCCGATTTGAACAAACTGGAATCAGATCCACCCCACAATGTTGCATACCAAATATCAAAAGATTCTGCCTGCAGGATCTGGAGAAGAAGATTTTTGAAGAAATTTGCCTGAAATGCACTAAGTTCGAATTCGAGCTTCTATAGTGAGCCCAAATATGAATCTAGGGAGCCGATTTGAACAAAATAGAATCAGATCCACCCCACAATGTTGTATACCAAATATCAAAAGATTCTGCCAGCTGGATCTGGGAAAGAAGAATTTTTTAAGAAATTTGCCTGAAAAGCACTAAGTTCAAATTTGGGCTCCTATACTGAGCCCAAATATAAACCCAGGGAGCCGATTTGAACAAACTTGAATCAGATCCACCCCACAATGTTGCATACCCAATATGAAAAGATTCTGCCTGCTGGATCTTGAGAAGAAGATTTTCCAAAAAATTTGCCTGAAATGCACTAAGTTCAAATTTGGGCTCCTATACTGAGCCCAAATATAAACCCAAGGGGCCGATTTGAACAAACTTGAATCAGATCCACCCCACAATGTTGCATACCAAATATCAAAAGATTCTGCCTGCTGGATCTGGAGAAGAAGATTTTCAAAGAAATTTGCCTGAAATGCAGTAAGTTCAAATTTGGGCTCCTATACTGAGCCCAAATATAAACCCAGGGGGCCGATTTGAACAAACTTGAATCAGATCCACCCCACAATGTTGCATACCAAATATCAAAAGATTCTGCCCGCTGGATCTGGAGGAGAAGATTTTTTAAGAAATTTTGCCTGAAATGCACTAAGTTCGAAATCGGGCTCCTATACTGAGCCCAAATATGAACCCAGGGGGCCGATTTGAACAAACTTGAATCAGATCCACCCTACAATGTTGCATACCAAATATCAAAAGATTCTGCCTGCTGGATCTGGAGAAGAAGATTTTTTAATCTTTTTTCCCATTTCCTACAGTGTTAAAAAGTGCTGACTCAGCACTTTTTCAAAGTCCCGAAACTGTACCCTATGATAAAACCGATGGCAATTTTTTTTACCAATTCTTTCTGTTGGTCCTAAGGAAGCTTCAAACCAAATAAAAATTCTCGGTGCTGTGCAGTTTTGGAGATATGGGCGTTTTAATTTTTTTCTATTTTTAGCTCCTGCGGTTCCCATGGGGCTACGGGAAAAAAAAAATCAACATAAATTAGGTACTTATGACCCAATAAGCCCTCACATAAAATTTGGTTCAAATCAGCCTCTCGGTTTGGAAAATAGAAATTTTGGGCGGGGGCCAAAAATTTTGCCCCTCCCATAACGACGCCAAGTATAGCCCCACAAACTTCTCTTAAACAAATCTGAGTCTACACCTCAAAAGGAAGCTGCACACCAAATATCAAGTCTCTGTTACTGCTGGTTCATGAGAAGAAGATTTTTTAAGATTTCAGCACACTTTTTGGGTGTGGCCCTACCCACGGGCGAGGCAACTTGATTTGAACAAAATCAAATTGCGATGTCATAACAAACTATTATCTCAAATATCAATTAAATTGGTTCAGCGGTTTGGGAGGAGAAGACGCAAACACCATGTTCACGGACGACGGACGGTGAGTGATCACTATAGCTCTCCTGACTGAAAGTCAGGTGAGCTAAAAACCTTCAGATTATCAATGAGTTTGATGTTAGAGAATATCAGGATGATTGATTGATTGATTGATTTTATTTTGCAGCATATAAATATACAAGATAACAATAAGACAGGTTACAGATGAAGACGCTGCAAGGAAATGACATAGCCTAAAAGGCTGTCTTCCTGCCATTCCCTTTTGAAGAAAAGAATATTCATGACAGCAAGGTAATACTTAACAACCTAATCTGTTAAAAGTTTTGAAAATCCAAAACTCAACCTGCATAAACTTACTCGAACTCTTTTTTGTAAATCTTGTAATTTAGCATTGCGCTGGGCTGTGGACATCCATTTTATATTCTTCTGTTCTTTCACTCGAGATTTGGCACTGAAAAAAAAAACATACACTGAAATTATCAGTAGAAATGAGGTGTTGTTGTTCTACTACTTACAGAAATCTCAAGTTCTAACACAGTGATTAGGCCCCACAAAGTAGATATTCTGTTTCTAAGGCCATTTTTTTAATGAAAGTGTCATTGACATTGTAGCTCAACTTGACAAACTTGAAATGTTAAATTTGAAGATCATTGGTCCCAATGTTATTTGGTGAAACTTCAACATAACAGCATTGTGTGTGCCAATGTCAGAGCAATCCATGCATTTTAAATGTAAACTGTAAGGCTGGCTAAAGGAAGAATGTTGATACACAAAAAGCAGTAAGTTCGGAGGTCATTGTAAACGGCAACTTTTTTCACAGAAATGAATCTACATGTAGAGGTTTCGCCTAATGAGTATACCGAGTCCAAAAACAATCCTACGATAAATGTGCCCTGTAGGTCATGTCAAAAAAGAATGTAAATGCACAAATGCAATAGATTCAAAGATTGTTGCTGACAGCCACAGTTTTTGATATAAATGAGAAGAAAATCGATAGCTCCTATCTTTGTCACCCCGAATAGACATACAAAGTTTCAAAACAACCCGATAATGAATTTGCCCTCTGAGGCATGCCAAAAGGAAGATGTTAATGCACAAATGCACCAAGTTTGACAAACTTGATGGTGGCAATGGTCTTTTTATGGAAATCCATAAATATACCCTGTAGAGAGTGCAAAAGAAATAAGTTGCTACAAAAATGTACTCAGTCCAAAGGCTGGTGCTAACAACAATAATTTTTGATGGAAATGAAAAGAAATCAACAGCTAACACCCAGAACATGCATACCAAGTTTCAAGTGATCCTATCATAAATGTGCCCTGTAGGGCATGCCAGAGGAATATACTGAAGCCTGACTATACTAAGTTCAATGGTCGTTGCCAACAGCAACTATTTTTGACGGAAATGGAAGAAAATAGACCGTTCCCGTCTAGAGGTCACCCTGAACAAACACACCAAGTTTCAAAGCAATCCGATCATAAATGTGCCCTGCAGGGTGTGCGATAGGGAAATATTGATGCATAACTGCACTAAGTTCGTTGCCAGCAGCAACATTTTTTTGTGGAAATGGAAGATAATCGATAGCTCCCATCTGGAGGTAAACCCAAATATGCATACCAAGTTACAAACTGATTTGATCAAAAATGTGCCCTGTTGGGCATACCAAAGGAATATATTGATTCCTGACTAAACTATGTTCAAAGGTCATTGCTAGCGGCAATATTTTTTGCCGGAAATGGATGTTCCCATTTAGAGCTCATCTCAAACAAGCATACCAAGTTTCAAATTGATCTGATTATAAATGTGCCCTGCTGAGTGTGCCAAAGCGAAATATTGATGCATAAGTGCACTAAGTTCATTGAAGGGCACTGCCAGCGGCAACATTTTTGCCAGCAACAACATTTTTTGACGGGAATAGAAGATAATCGATAGCTCCCATCTAGAGGTAACCCCAAACAAGCATACCAAGGTTCAAAGCGATCTGATCATAAATGTGCCCTGTAGGGTGTGCCAAAGGGAAATATTGAGGTCTGACTAAACTAAGATCAAAGGCCGTTGCCAGTGGCAATTTTTTTTTTGACTGAAATGGAAGAAAATCGACAGCTCCCATCTAGAGGTCACCCCAAACAAGCATACCAAGTTTAAAATTGATCCGATTATAAATGTGCCCTGCAGGGTGTGCCAAAGGGAAATATTGATGCATAAGTGCACTAAGTTCATCAAAGGTCATTGCCAGTGGCAACATTTTTTGACGGAAATGGAAGATAATCAATAGCTCCCATCTAGAGGTAACTCCAAACAAGCATACCAAGTTTCAAAACGATCTGATCATAAATGTGTCCTGTAGGGTTTGCCAAAGGAATATATTGATGCCTGACTAAACTAAGTTCAAAGCTTGTTGCCAGCATCAACATTTTTAGCTGGAAATGGAAGAAATAGCTCCCATCTAGAGATCACCCCAAATAAACATACCAGGTTTCAAAGAAATCTGATTATACATGTGCCCTGAAGGGTGTGCCAAAGGGAAATATTGAGGTTTGACAAAGTTCAAAGGCCATTGCCTGCGGCAACATTTTTGACACAAATGGAAGAAAACCGATAGCTCCCACCTGTAGGTTACCAAGTTTCAAATTGATCCGATCATAAATGTGCCCTGCAGGGTGTGCCAAAGAGAAATATTGATGCATAAGTGCATTTAGTTCATCAAAGGTCATTGCTAGCTGCAACATTTTTTGATGGAAATAGAAGATAATCGATAGCTCCCATCTAGAATATATTGATGCCTGACTAAACTAAGTTAAAAGGTCATTGTCAGCGGCAACATTTTTTGCCCTGAATGGAAGAAAATTGATAGCTCCCATCTGGAGGTCACCCCAAATAAGAATACCAGGTTTCAAAGATATCCGATTATAAATGTGCCCTGTAGGGTGTGTCAAAGGGAAATATTGAGGTCTGACTAAAAACTAAGTTCAAATGCCGTTGTACATGCACAAAACGGATGAGAAGTGATGGCAATAGCTCAGAACGACTTTGTCAAGTTGAGCTAAAAATTGCACGTGAAGTTTTTTTTTATTTTTTATTTTTGTAATTATTTCTTTGCCATCAAAAGTTCATGTTCTTGGTTTGTTTTATGTCTTAGGCCTCATAAACTACAGAATACCGTGGGTGGTGGTGTATTTTGCCCCTTGAGTGCAAGAAGGCTTTGCAATGCTAAAGCACTGCAAAGCCTTCTTGCATTCAAGAAATTTATCAATTTTATTAACTTGGGTAAAATATCAGTCAAAAACCATTTAATTTTTATCTTTTCAAGTTCGCATTGTTTATAAAAAGAGAGCATGTGGCAGCCAATAGGACATGAGGGAGGGCTTGAAAAACAGATTTTTAGTTTTTTTAGACCTTATGGTTTGCTTATGAAACTAAGATTTTTATTACCCCTCATGACCACTCATTCGAGGGGCAAGATATTTGTGCTAGACACCTATCTGGCTAATCCTACACCCAAAACCCAAAATGTATAATTTTTTTTATCACGTCATTTGGTTTGAAGACTTGTAATGTGACAATCTACCTGAAGGCAGTAGATTGATAAAAACTGCTCCACATTGTGACAAGCTCTCAGTTCAACAGTCTAATTCTAATTGGAATCTGACGCTGTAATGGGCAGTTTGTTTAGCCAGTTTTTGAGGAAATTTGCACATAGACAACCACTGATGTAATGTGAAGTGCCATCAATTACAAAGATATACAGGTATTCTTTCCAATCCCAGTTATAGATATTCCAATCAATCAGTATTTAATTCTCATTGAAAACATCCAGATATTAACATAATTTGTGGAATAATATGTGCCATAATCATAAAACTACAGCTGCAGTGAGTCTTCATTTCCCCTTGTCATGTCGTAATAAAAGTGTCAAGCAAATGAAATCTCGACTGAGCAGCATTTCTTGCTTCCATTCACAGAAAATGAATTTTTCAGATTTAATCATAGATTCACTTTTCCAGCTAACTGAAATATTTCTGATGATTGAATCTAAACATAGGTAATGACCTATTTGAGTGCTAGACTGATTTCAGGCCATAACAATACTGAATTTCATACAGAATTAGACTGGCAGCCTGAGGGCTTGATTTTCTGAAAGAGCAACAAAACGTTAAGCAGATGCAACAGGTGGGGGTGAGGTGGCTCAGTTGGTAGAGGTGCAGACTGCAAGCTGAGAGGTCCTCACTTCGAATCTCAGCCTTGCAGCAACCGCACTGTGTCCTTAGGCAAGACACTTCACCCCCACATGCCACGAGGCTGCACTGTGGCGTTGTGTACTGAGGCATACTGCACGTCAATGGTGCACTTATTTTCAACCAATGCTAACCCTGCTTGTGTGGAGTGTGTTGGGGAACATGACAGTTGATCACCATTGCTAAGTGGTTCTCTCTGGGTACTCTGGCACCCATAAAACTGTTTGACACAAGGTGAAACTGGCTGTCGAAAGTGCCATTAAACCCCAATAAATAAATTAATAAGATGCAACAGGTATATTCTTGAAAAAGGCATGGCACTCTGTAAATAGCATCGTTAGGGTACTGAAGCAATGAAAAACAAGAGCAATGCAAAGCTTGGCATATGCCCCCGACGGTGTCATAAAAAGGCAGGTAAGTCTCTCGGGGGCATAACCAAATCAAAAGGAATCTTCCTCTAGATACTAATAATGCATCCAAAAAAAAAAATTTTATTTCAGTCAGCATTCATTAGTTATTGGACAGAAACCAAATTTAATATGGCCACCATATTGAATTGACAACTGATCTAAAATCAAAAGGAAGCTTCCTCTAGACATCAGTAATGCATAACCAAAAATTAAAATTGATTTGAGTCAGTATTCATTAGTTATTGGATGGAAAGCAAATTCAAGATGGCTGGCATGGAAGCCATAATGAATTGGCCACTGGCAGCCATCTTGGTTCAGCTGACTGGTCCAAAATGAAAAGGAAGCTTCCTCTAGACACCAACAATGCATAATTAAACAAGACTAAGTGACCGCCCAGCCACGGATGCCCCTGGGCTATGACCTTGATCTGTGATCTTGACCTCCATCAAACAAACAACAAAATTTGTGCGCAATACATCATCTCCTCCATAAGCAACATGTATGCCAAGTTACAACAAAATCCAATGAAGTATCTCAGAGTTATGGAGCAGACACGAAAATCTTCCTGACAAACA
The DNA here is from genome assembly GCA_031216915.1 of Pictodentalium vernedei. Lineage (NCBI taxonomy): Eukaryota > Metazoa > Mollusca > Scaphopoda > Dentaliida > Dentaliidae > Pictodentalium > Pictodentalium vernedei. The sequence continues at coordinate 109,925,822 of CM062291.1, read as the reverse complement.
GACAGATGGACGGAAATGACAAACACTATATGCACCCGAAAATTTTTTCAGGGGCATATGAATAACAAGAGGCCCCAAGGGCTCACCAGCCAAAGTGGTCCAAAGAAGTACTTGGGGTCATATTCAGTTAGACATGGTTCATAAACATTACAAAGGAATGAAGTCATGAGAGGCAAATTTTATGGAAAAACACTAAAGAATGGATTTGAACAAATCTGAACCTAACATGTTCCCCCTGCAACCCCCCCCCCCCCCCCCCCCCCCACACACCCACAGAGCCCAAATATTAAGCCAGGGACTCAAATTGAACAAACTTGAACCTGATCCTCTTGAGATGTCATATACCAAATATGAAAGAATTCTGACTAGTGGATCCGAAGAAGAAGGTTATTAAAGAAATCACCTCACATTGCACTAAGTTAAATTTTGGGCTCAAATAGGGAGCCAAAATATTAACCCAGGGACCAGATTTGAACAAACTTGAATAATACCCACCTGGAAATGTTGTATACCAAATGTGGAAGGATCCTGATTGGTGGATCTGAAGAAGAAGAATTTAAAAGAAATTCTCTCATATTGCACTTAGTTAAAATTCAGGCTCCTATACAATATGAAAGCATTCTGACCACAGGGTCTAAAGAAGAAGAATTTAAAAAAAAAATCCTCATATTGCACTAAGTTGATATTTGGGCTCCTATAGGGAGCCCAAATATTTATCCAGGTAACTGATTTGAACAAACCGGAAACAGATCCACCTCAAAAGTGTTGTATACCAAATATGAAAGGATTCTAACTGGTGACTCTGAAGAAGAAGATTTTTAAACAAATTCCCTCATATTGCACTAAGTTAAAATTCAAGCTCCAATATGGAGCCCAAATATAAACCCAGGGATTCGATCTGAAAAACTTGAATCTGACCTCCACCTCCATTCCTCCACCATAGATGTTGTATACCAAACGTGAAAGGATTCTGAATGGTGGATTTGAAGAAAAAGATTTTTAAAGAAATTTCCTCAAACTGCACCAAGTTAAACTTTGGGCTTCAATATAGAGCCCAAATACTAACTCAGGGACCCGATTTAAACAAACTTGAATCTGCACCCCCCCCCCCCCCCCCCCCACCCCCACACACCCCAAGATGTTGTATACCAAATATGAAAGCATTCTGACTGGTGGATCTGAAGAAGATTTTTAAAGAAATTTCCTCATATTTCACGAAGTTAAAATTTGGGCTCCTGCAGGGAGCTCAATTATTAACCCAGGAACTCAATTTCAACAAACTTGAATCTCACCCCCCCCCCATCCCCCCCCCCACCCCCACCCCCCTACAGATGTTGTATACCAAACATGAAAGGATTCTGACTGGTGGATCTGAAGAAAAAGATTTTTAAAGAAATTTCCTCAAATTGCACCAAGTTAAACTTTGGGCTTCAATTGAGAGCCCAAATACTAACTCAGGGACCCGATTTGAACAAACTTGAATCTGACCCCACTATAGATGCTGTATACCAAACATAAAAGGATTCTGACAGATGGATCTGAAGAAGAATATTTTTAAAGAAATTTCCTCAAATTGTGCCAAGTTAAACTTTGGGCTCCAATAGAAAGCCCAAATACTAACTCAGGGACCTGATTTGAACAAACTTGAATCTGCCCCCCCATAGAGATGTTGTATACCAAATATGAAAGCATTGTGACTAGTGGATCCTCATATTTCACTAAGTTAAAATTTGGGCTCCTACAGGGAGCCCAATTATTAACCCAGGGACTCAAATTGAACAAACTTGAATCTGACCCCCCTACACATGTTGTATACCAAATATGAAAGGATTCTGACTGGCGGATCTGAAGAAGATTTTTAAAGACATTTCCTCAAATTGCACAAAGTTAAACTTTGGGCTCCAATAGAGAGCCCAAATACCAACTCAGGGACCTGATTTGAACAAACTTTAATCTGACCCCTCCCCCTCCCCCCGATATGTTGTATATCAAATATGAAAGCATTCTGACTGGTGGATCTGGAGAAGAAGATTTTTAAAGTGGCCATATTGAATAGGCGAGCTGGACCAAAATCGAAAGGAAGCTTCCACAGACATCAAGAATGCAGAACCAAAACTGAAATCGATTCATGTCAGTATTCATTAGTTTTTGGACGGAAACCCTATTCAAGATGTCCACCATGGAAGCCATAATGAATTGGCCACTGGCGACCAACTTGGATCAGCTGACTGGTACAAATATCAAAAGGATGCTTCCTTTAGACACCAATAATGCATAATTATGAAAGAGTCAATGACACTGTAGCTTAACTTGACTGTGCATAGTGTTTGATGAAAAGCATAATGTTCAAAGTTTATGAAAGGATTATGAAATAAGACAAGAATTGTGATAATTGAGACTATGTTAATTTCTGTTCCTTATGTGCTATGTTTTCAATAAGAATAATTTGAGGTGTGGACTGTACTAAAGAATTAAGACCTAGGTTGATGTGGCACTAACAGTTAACGTATGTCAACCGTAGTTACCAAGTTACAGCATAATCATTCCAAAATGAGTCATCCTACCAAGTTACAATAAAATCCCTTCATGAATATAACTTATAGACTTTGCTACAGGAATCTAGGTCGCATGACGGTTCCATGGTCACAGTTTACCGATCATGACCAAAATAAGAGAGTCTCAACTAGATATCATAACAAGTTATCCCACCAAGTTACAATGAAATCCCTTCATAAAAACAACCTGTAAGTAGTGCTAAAGGAATCTAGAAGTTATCCTTCTAAGTTACAATAAAATCGGTTCATAAATATGAACTGTAGAGTGTGCTAAACAAATCTAGGTCACATGCCTGAGTGGCTATCATGGCTGACTGAACATAACCAAAGTAGGGTGTTCGCATCAAGTCATTACACAGAGTCATCCTACCAAATTACAAGGAAATCCCTTCATAAATACGACCTGTAGACTGTGCTAAAAGTTTTCGGGTTTTAGGCCCAAGCAGCCGTCACGTTCAACCAATCGCGACCAAAAGGGGACGTTCTCATCTAGACATGACCTCGAACCTACATATGAAATTTTGTGATGATCGGACAAGAACTATGCGGTGTAGCCTGTGCTAAAGAAAAAATGTGAACAGACTCACAGACTTCCAAACGTATGATGGCAATAGCTTATCTTGACTTTGTCAAGTTAAGGTAAACAGTACTTATCTTACAAATCACCTTTGAAAAATAATTATGCACTCCACTAATTATAACCCTGTGTGGATTCCAGAGGACACAGATTATATCATTGGTCACTGAGCAGTTGATGTAACTGTGATTGAAATAAGATTTTACCGTGGTATAGAATATTCAGCTAACCAGTATCTCGCTTCTTTTAAACTCTCAGAACCTTCATGATACCATGTAACATTTTCCTGAAAAAGGCATGGAGTTATTTTAGTTAGGAGTCTGGTACTGATTATATATTCATGTCTTTCTTAGTATATTTGAGTTACAGTTAGTTCATATACTCACTCTTTGAGCAAATGAAAACCATGTCAAGCATTTTGAGAAGAAAATCAATTTAAAAAAATGGAAACAATGCAGAAGTGAGACTCTTGACCCCTTCAACCAAGTTCTCATGGCACCAGTCAAATTCTGTAAGGAATTTGACACTGTTATGGGCTGTTTGTTTACACACTTTTCAGGGAGTTTGCACAGAGACTACCATTAATGTAAGTGACATCCCTTCACAGGCCTGGAAATAAACCAATAATGGTCGATTGGGTTAAGTTGGGGTTACGTATAAAATACATGGATGCACTACAGGTTATGGCAAAATAATACAACATATATTAAATTTCTAATTTTGCATGTTTGCCAGTCAGATTTTACAATCTTTCTGAACCAACTCGACACAAAGGAAGCTCGTTGTATCCATAATTGAATTAAGGGGTACCCTGTTTACAGCTTAACAGAATTTCAGCTCAAATAAATAGCAACAATTAATGCACTATCTCACCAAAGCGAGATCGAGTGTTAGTTGTTGCTATTCATTTTGGTGGAAATTCAGTTAAAATCTTAACAGCAAGGTTGGTGTTGTAAAAACAAAGAAGACAGGAAAGCATCGCAAATCATTTTTCCTATAGGTTACCAGCAGATTTGAAAGCATATAATGTTAATGGGTTATGATGTAAGCTTTTTATTTCCAGGCCAGCTTTTACTATCCTGTTAGAGATATGCCGGTCAAAAAGTATTTAATTCACCTGGAAAATATTAAGAAATTAACACAACTGTTGGAACTGTGGGATGTAATCATAAAACTACAGCTGTGGTACCTCGTCATTCCTAATTATCTAGTCTACAAACATGTCTGATAGTACTGAGAAAGTCATTAACGATCTGGTTAACCATTTACTTAATGAATCGGCCGCATGCGCCCACGTAATTTTCAAATTTAGCATTTATTTATTTATTTGGTTTTAACGACACTTTCAACAGCCAGGGTCACCTGCTGCATGCCTACTGCTCTCCAAGGGAAATTCCCACTCCTGACCATCTCAGGCCCAAACCTGAGCCTAGGCTCAGGTATGGACCTGAGTTGGTCAAGAGTCTAATAATAGCTTTAAAAAGGCAATTGCATTCCTTGGTAAACGGGAGAAGGGCACTTATTTGTCCTCCCATACTTTCTGGAATGCCATGCCTTGTGTCATGTGACATATCTTAATACTTCTTTCCCATTTCAATTACAATGTATTTTGATATTCTACAGCCTCTGAGACTTCTTACGTGCATCAGGAGAAGAAGAGTAATAACCAATAACCGTAGACCTTTCAGTTTGAAGTTCAATGCCATAACCACTGAGCCACTGCAGTCCCACAAAAAACACGAATATTATATTGATTTGCTTAAAGACATAGGTCTCTTTGGTTGAGCAGAGTTAAAAAGGTTCAACTTAATCATAACACTTTGATAGGCTGCTGATTTGTTGTGGTTCTCACTTACTTAACCTTACAAACAGGAGCCATTATGGTCATATGTCGGAGTTTGTAAACTTTGTGATAAGAGTCTATTTTGTGAACTTACAGCTTCTTGCTTCTTCTTAGCAGCAATTGCATCCCTCCTTTTCTTTTTTATTGCATCAGCACCAATCTGTGCCAATAACTGTCTTAAACGCTCTCGCCTGTCTGCTGGTCCCTCACCAAATAGACCTAAAACGTGAAACAAAATGTCAATAAGTTTCCAACCTTTTGTCATGGCAATTAGCAAGCATAGGTTAATTGAATCGGCAGCTTAAATCAAGAGATATGGTAAAAAAAATATGGCATTTGACAAACTTTATAAGATAGCAGGCCTGTTTTGACCAGCACTGTAATTGTGAGAATGATGATCAAAATAAAACCAAAAAATGTCCCAAAATTAGAATGCAGATGTACAATCTAACTTGTTACTGGCAGAAGACACATGTGAATTCACTGAAATATATATGACACGGCATGGGTGATGGCTATCACTTTGTTACTAGGTATCAATTTAATACTGTCACAGCACTGCATGTTACAGTACTTACATGGGAATAAGTCCAGGGGGTGCGTGAAGTAAAAGCGGGCAAAAGTATGCAGGTGTACTTTTTTTTCAAAAGATGAATGAAGCCTGCTGGAGAATCTGGATGTAAAGTTGACAGGAAGTTAGATGACTCAGTCAATCCCATAACAAAGATGCATTAACCCTTTACCTAATGAATCAGTTGCATGCGCAAGCATAATTTACATAATGAACAGTTGAAAAAAAATTAGAAAACAATTTCAACTAAACCATATCATGTGACCCCTCAATGAGGGGTCACATGATATGGTTTTGTTGAATGTTTTTGAGACATTTGAAAAAAAAATAATTAAAATAACAAATTTTCATATCAGACACATTGGGGAAGGGGTTCTTTTTCATTGTAACAACTTACCAGCATGGCTGTTGTCGATGTCATTCCAAAGTATGGGACTGGGTTATTTACAAGGAGGGCACTCTGAAACTTAAATCTGAAAGTTGATAGATGGGCTTGATTTCTATTATGTGCTTATTCCCAGGTCCGTAAGGCATATGCTTATACAATAGAAATAATAAGTCACAAAATTTGAAAACATGCTTATATGAAACAGATGTGTGTTAGAATACTTTCAGATCTGTGACAAGAATCAAAAATGCCAATAGGATCACCGATCCAATGTCGAGTTGTGACAGCACAAAAGTGGGTTTAATCATTATCAACTTATCGTCCGGAAACCAGTTGTTTACAATTTACTATGTGAAGGGTCACTGTGACCTTGACCTTTGACCTAGTGATTCAAAAATAAATAGGGCTCTTTCTTGCACCAATGCCAACCTACCTATGAAGTTTCATGAATGTGGGTGGAACCATTGTTAAATTGTCATCTGGAAACCAATTGTTTATTATTTATTATGTTCTTCCTCTCACTGATGCCAACCTATCTATGAAGTTTCATGAACATGGGTCGAACCATTATCAAGTTATCATCCAGAAACCAATTGTTTTGATTTACTATGTTCAGGGTCACTGTGACCTTGACCTTTGATAGAACAAGTCCAAAATAAATAGGGATCTTCCTCTCATGAAGGCCAACCTACAAATGAGGTGTCATGAATGTGGGTTCAACCATAGTCAAGTTATCATCCAGAAACCAATTATTTATGATTTAGTATGTTCAAGGTCACTGTGACCTTGACCTTTGACCTAGTGAGTCCAAAATAAATATTCTTCTCGCTCGCCTGACCGCCATTCATCAAACTATAAATCGACTTCATCACAACTCGACTAAAAATTCATTATACATCAAAGCTGATTCTCATTGTTTTCCCCGCAAAGATCATTTCCAGGACCAGGAATCAGACATGATTTACGCATGAATCTTAAGCTTTTGGACATCCAGCATGATGACTTTAACAAACCTTTTTTAGGAATTAGAAAGGATGGAAGGGTGTTTAGATATTTCAGAAATGAAATTTTTCATACTTAAAAAATGAAACTAGTTAAAGTACTCACAAATTGGTTCTCCTATCTGACGAAGAGTTGCTTTAACTTCAGTGTCATCTGTAGAAACTTGTATCTGCCTGGCCTATTAGGAGATAAAATTGTAGACTAATGCAACACAATTTAATGAGTCAACAGCAATATACAAAACAGATTGGGATGCACTTTGAAAATACCACAATCCAGTTTTCTACAGCAAATGTAAACTACCTGTGGCAGTGTGTCTGTACAGAACAACTGAATGACACTTGTGACAAACAAAAGGTTTTGAAGCTTGGAAATTAACTCCTTTAATGCTGTTGGCAGATATTCCTTCCCAGGACATAATTTCTCTTGACAATGAAATAAGAATAATTTCGGCACATTCAATCAAATTGCCCTCTGTAAATGGCATAGATGTTTTAACCAATGCTTTCTTGAGCTAAGTTTAGTTGAATTTTTCATCAAATCTAGTCATGGCTGCTCAGAAGCAACTATAACTAGATCTGATGAAAAATATATTGAAAATACTCAGCTAAACTCCATCACTGAACATTTTTAGCTCAAGTTTGACGTAGGCAAATTTGAGGTTATGGCATGGCCCATCATCTGTCTGTCAAAAATTCAATACAGCTTGGGCTAGAGGTCATATTTATGAACTGATCTATACGAAACTTCTTGGGTACCTTTGTTATCACCGTGGGACGAGAACGAGTGTTTTGGGGTGAGGTCCAAAATTCAAGATGGCCACCACCAGCCATTTTGTACCGAAATTAGTGCAGTCAGTTTTTTGTACAGAACTTCTGTATGAAAGTTCTGAATTGAATAAATTTTTGTATGAATGTTTAGTAACATGGAATACATCACATATAATACAGGTTTTTTTTCTCATGCAGAAATTATGCAAATTAGATGAACTTTGATTTATTCATTGCTACTTATACACAGTAAGTATACATGTCAATATGGCTCGGGCTAGGGGCTGTATTTATGAACAGATCTTCACGAAACTTCATGAGTAATTTTGTTATCACCTTGGGACGAGAACAAGTGTTTTTGGGAGCGGTCCAAAATTCAAGATGGCTTCCAGTGGCCATTTTGTACTAAAATTAGGTACAATTAGTTTTTTGTACAGAACTACTATACGGCTTGGGATAGAGGTCCTATTTATGAACCAACCTTTATAAAACTTCTTGGGTACCTTTGTTATCACCGTGGGACGAGAACGAGTGTTTTTGGGTGTGGTCCAAAATTCAAGATGGCCACCGGCAGCCATTTTGTACCGAAATTAGTGCAATCAGTTTTTTGTACAGAACATCTGTATGGAAGTTCTGATTTGAATAAATTTTTGTATGAATGTTTAGTAATATGGAATACATCACAAAAAATACGGGTTTTTTTCTCATGCAGAAATTATGGAAATTAGATGAACTTTGATTTATTCAGTGCTACTTATACACAGTAAGTGCACATGTCAATACAGCTCGGGCTAGAGGCTTTATTTATGAACCGATATTCATGAAACTTCTGGAGTACCTTTGTTATCACGTTGGGGCGAGAGAAGTGTTTTGGGATGTGGTCCAAAATTCAAGATGGCCATATTGTACCAAAATTAGGTACAATCAGTTTTTTGTACAGAACTTCTAGGACTACGTTTGTTATCATCACGGCCAAAATTTCAAATGTCGGCAGTCATATTTACGCAAAGTATGTGTATTACATTTTTTGTACAGAACCTGTTAAGAAGATTTTTTATGTCAGTAATGTTTGCTATAAATTTATTGGGTGCCTTTGTTATCTCTGTGGTATGGGAACAAATATTTTTCGGTTCAGTCAGACCCACTCGGGGACTTAAAAAGGGAGATAATTAAAAATCTTTTCCAAAAAACATCAGACAAAATAATGTTTCTTGAATTCAGTATCCCTAGGATGTGTATATTCAAATGTGTTGAAGCCCAGTTCCTTTGTTAATATTTGGTGTTGTTTGGGGAGGGTGAACATTATTAGCACAACCCGATTTTCTATTTCCAGTGGGAAAAATATAACCTCCTCACCCGTGGGAACCCTATTAGCTAAAGATAAAAAATTCAATTACCTATATTTTAAGAGGGACTTGACTAATATTTATTAATTAGTATGGATCAACCTTAGAAGGGTTTGAATCAAACAGGCCAAAACAATTGCTAACATTTGCCTTATGGTACACCATACAAGGATCCCCATTGTAACATTAACCCCATGGAGATTTCTTTTCTAGTTTAGCATACTGTACATAATATACATGTACATGTCTTACACAAGTTGAGCTACAGTGTCATTAACACTTTCATTTTAGTTTACAATGTCTTCCAAAATTAGTATGAAATAGTGAGGCTTTAACATTTTATCCTTTTTTGATCTATGTATATTTATTTTCATGTGTTTGCACATATTTGCACATGTTTTGCTATATCACAACTGTAACATTGGCATGAAGCCAAGTTTACCCAATCCCTTATACATTTACTGCCCACTTTAGAGAAATTCACCCCATGTGTTGGTTTTACCAGAGAAGCAGAATGTTTACTGCTGTAAAGAATCACTGCTGTACATCCCAGGGTGCCCACGGGGGTATTACCTGGTTAAGAGCTAACTTTTTCTTGATTGCCCAAGTTAGTTCACATGCCTTTGCCTTGTTACAATTTATGGGAGAGTGCATACAAGCATTCTCCCATAAACTGTGACAAAAGCAAATCCATACCGATGAAAAAAATTAACTTCAAAGAAGATGTGAACCATCATATGAAACTTTCCACAGAATATGAAACCTTCAAGTTGTGCTACCTGCTCTTAAGAATGGAGCACAAATATGGGTTTCCATCTGTTAATCAGCTAACAATCACCAAGAAAAATATAAAAATAAAAGCCTCCCTCCCTCAAAAAATACAAATGTAAAAGCCTCCCTACCTCACTGATTTGAAAATGGAGTTCAAATATGGGCTTCTAGCAAATAACCAGTTACAAAACAAATAAAAAATAAAAGCCTCCCCCCCTCCCCACCCAATTAAAAGACTCCCTACCTCACCGATTTGAAGATGGAGCTCAAATATGGGTTTTCTACAATTAACCAGTTAACAAGCCAAAAAAATATAAAAATACAAGAGCGGACGTAACGCTAAAGCAATACAATGTCCCCTACCAGACTAATGAGCATTAATAATTATACAAATGTTATAACCTAGATGTGATCAGCATGAATTCCATTGAAGCGTTTCCAAAAAAAGTCCGGAAAACTGATATTGTGGCACTTTTCCATATTTCCAAGGGCCATAACTCACACAAGAATAATGCAATCAGCATGAAACTCAAACTTGATCTGTAAGTCATCATTCTATAGTAGGTTACCAAGAATGAAATCATTCGGTTGAAGCATTTCCAAAAAAAAGTCCAGAAAACTAAAATATGACTGACAGACTGACTGACAGACTGATTGATGGACAGAGTGCAAATAAAACTTGATCTGTAAGTCATCGTTCTATAGTAGGTTACCAAAAATGAAATCACTCCGTTGAAGCGTTTCCAAAAAAAGTCTGGAAAACTGATATTTTGGCACATTTCCATATTTCCAAGTGCCATAACTCACACAAGAATAATGCAATTAGCATGAAACTCCAACTTGATCTGTAAGTCATCGTTCTAGAGTAGGTTACCAAGAATGAAATCATTCGGTTGAAGCATTTCCGAAAAAAAGCCCAGTAAACTAAAATATGACTGACAGACTGATTGATGGACAGAGTGCAAATAAAACTTGATCTGTAAGTCATCGTTCTATAGTAGGTTACCAAAAATGAAATCACTCCGTTGAAGCGTTTCCAAAAAAAAGTCTGGAAAGTTAAAAAATTTATAGTAATTTATATATTTTTTATACTTACCAATGACCCAGACATAGCTGGTGCTAACTCTTAAAATATAGGGCCAAACACAAATTTTGCCCCCCAATCCCCAAAATTTGCATCTAAAACTAAAGAAAACATGTCCTGAAAGGCCCTCCACACTTCGCCCCTACTGCGCATGCGCAGTGTCAAGGACGTTCCGAAATTGGCACCATTTATCATTCTAATAACCAGTGCCTGGTAAGCGCTATGTACTCAGCGGGGAGGCAAGAGTTCCCAACTCCTGGGAGGGCCATCCCCGTCTGGGTCATTGGTAAGTATAAAAAATATATAAATTACTATAAATTTTTTAACATTTTTATACTGTACCAATGACCCAGACATAGCTGAATAGTAAAAAGGCTGGAGGGCCAAGGACATAGAGCAAAATGGAATACGCTCAATAAAATAAAATAGAGTCATCCCCTGTAGGGAAAAGAAGTAATAGGCCTTACATGTATCTTTCTTATTTATGATAAATTAGAAAGATACAACACCTTCCAAAATTGAGCTTCATACATCCATGTACTCTATTAATATCCAATATAATCCTTATACTAATAATTTTTAAAGTAAGCCAATAATAAAGTAAGTCTAGAGAATAGAGACTCTTATACTCCTAAAAGTGTCTGAGAATTGCATAATCATGTCTGTTGACATATGCAATATTCAAAAGCTATACTTTAAAAACTAAGACTTGAATGAATTTTATAAACTTAAACTTCTCACTAAACAACCATCCCAATAACAGCTCAGAATTACTAACTCCGGAGGAGGTATCCCCTTGTTTTCATAGTAAAACAGGTGACCCAAGGGAACACCCCCCCCCCCCCCCTTTTTCTTGCCCTGGGTCAAATAGCCCAGAGCGAAGAGGGCAGCCGAAAGGAGACACTGCCGAAACAGACAGCCTACCTAGCTATAGTAGCAACTGTTAAGTGAATGACATTCTGAGCAGTAGATAATAGACCTAACAAAAGAGGCCTCAAGAAATTGACTCGATATTTCTAAGATAAAATTCATGAATGTGGATGGCTGAGCGCAATGAGCAGCCTTCAAAAATCTATAATAGCGACACTATTAATGTAAGCCCAAGAAGTAGAAGAACTCTTACTTCATGAGCCGAAATCTTAAGCACAACTGCTAAGTCAATGATATACTATAAGCAGTACCGATAGTTAATAGAATCCATTAACAATAAAATGGAGCGAAACGTCCTTCTACTAGACATCAAAGACAGAAGAAGCTTACGCCCTTGTAATAAACAGATATCTGTTTATAAATACATAAACTGTACCCGGAAAGAGTAAAGGCCTATGCCCATACGAAGACGGAAGGACCTTAAGATAATAGGTTCCGGATAATAGGAGCCTAACTCTTATGCAACAATCCAACCTAAATAGTAACGGAAGTATTGATTCCGAAACTATGAAAGTGAAAATCATCCATCGATAGTGCATGAAACTCACTGACTCTACAGTAAAAGAGAAACCAACAGAATTACTGTCTAAAAGGTCAGAATTTGAAAACTACTGTTTCTAGAGGCTCAAATGATTACTTAGCTAAATAAGAACCGAAGTTAAAATCTGTATAGGAATTTAATCTAAAGATTCTAAGTCTATTTATCAAAAAGTTACTAACTGACTTAGATAAAGAGACAAAAGACTCAATTGTAAACTATCGTAGAGTGCATAGGTATGAGGTAAGATAAACCTATAACCTAAATAATAACAGGCTGCAGTAGATCTTGTGAAACAAGTATACTAAAAAATAGCAATGAGTAGTATGGAGGGATCAACAATACGAACATAATGATCCCTACACCACGACGGAAGAGCCTCCACTTTAGTCGCATAGAATAGCGAAGAAGAGGATCTCCTATAGTAAGAAATCGCGTCCAAAGCTCGTCCAGTACAGTGCTTACAATGCAATACGGACCACACAACAGAATACATGAAGGTTGCGACCTTGCTGGTTGTGATAAAGATGACACGATTTACCCAGTGAAAAAAGATCCTCACATAGAGGAAGATTTCACGTTAAGACCCACAGTAGACAAGAGAGTAAATTACTCATGATCTCTGTGAAGATAGAGATGCTATCAACAGAAATGTATTGTGGTTGTTTATCTTAGCAATACCTGCTAAAACAACAGCGCCGGAGGATACGCGTATCCTATCATTCCGTCCTATAGATCAATAGAGCGTTAACACTATTAGCTCAGAGATCTGGACAAGCCAACACATACGTCTGCAATTGATTAGCAAGCTGTGTCATAAATAAATCATCATTGGGCGCTCCCATAGATAGCAAATCTGATTGAATACTTGTTTGTTGAGAGTCCATTCTGACAGCAACAAGCGACCCGTAAGAGAACGGGAGTCCGATAAAACAATCAGACGACCCGGAATATGACGGACCAAAACTGTACTTGGTGTACTATAACCAACAGACGGATTCTTTCCATTAAATTGAATAACGGAAACGAAAGAGTGCCTCCCTGGTTCCGGAGATACGCCACTACTGTCGAATTAAAGGACAGGAATTTGGGCATGCGTTCTGAATAATGTTCATGCAATGACATAAAGCAAGCCTAAAAAACATTATTCCGCGGAAGTTAAACTGATAGCTAAAAGACTGCGGAACCCAAAGACCCTGGCACTTCGAATCCGTAGGGATCAGTATATATCCCAATCTGTTTGACTGGCAACCGTCATAACAGCCACACTCGGGTCCGGCAACTGCGGCGGCACTCTCTGAGTCAACCACCGAATGTTTGCCCCAGTCTGAATCTCTTGTAACACTAGATAGACAAGAGAACGTATAAATCGAGCAATTCATGGATTGCCGGAAAGTTGCCGTCGAAGAGAAGCTCCTCCGAGAACGAAGCGACTCTGAGAGAGTTCTTAACCTTACTATCCACGCGTGTGGATGTAGCTAGGGCTGCGTCACGTCTAACCAACTCCAATCAGCCACTGAAGGGCGGAGTTATACGTGAACAAACTACTGCCCTCAAAAGAAATTACATTGAGAATAATATCCCGTAAATCTTTTCTTGAAGACGTAATGATAACGCCTCAGAAAGGCGGATTACGTATAATAAAGCGTCTAAGTTAAGTCTACTATACATAATGTCGTTCCCAACATTGAAATTGGAAAAGACATAAACGGCGAAAAAGAATATATGCAGTCTTTAATCACACCGTCTAGACGCATATGAACTCTCGGTATGCCCTGCTCTGCCAAAATCAACTATTTGTAAAAATGATAAAATGGCAGAAATGAGCAACGCGGACAAGAAACTAAACTATCATGCTTAGTAGCAGGCTTGTATATATATATATATATATATAGCGTCGAAAAATAAAACACATGTTGTAATGACAATATTGGACTGCGCCGGTAAGTCAGGGACAATGTCCCTGTACCGATCGAAAAATCCGAGTCCAATGACGCTATAAGTCTCTTATCCAAGATCGCAGCAATGAAGTCCGAAATAATAATCACTGGAAGAAATGCCAGAAGATATGAAAGGCATCTTCCGATACTAGTAAAGGGAAAACTCGAAATCTTTCGAATCCCTTTCGCCATCCTGTCGGACCCTATAAAGCGTTGGTTGTCCGTAGCTGATGCAACTGCGGACCGCACCGACCCAGCGCCGTCGGATAATTCCTGACTCGACCGAGAAACTGACAATTGCTGGGATGCTGCGAAACAACTGTGCTAACTCGGATAGCACGTCCGTCACTGAGGCCTGAGGAGAATCGGTCTTACGATGCATTGCCGCTGGAAGCTCCGTGATCGTTACCCCGTGCATACTTACAATATGCGAGCGAACGGAGTGTATAGGCCTCGTGTCCCTTGGCTACCGGATGGCGCGACCTATTCGCCGTGGAATCACTGAATGCCGAAACTGATCGGATACTCGAGGTCACGTAGCCAATGTGCGGTCGTGTGCCCTGCTGTGAGGATGAGGAAGCATTAAAGACAGTCTCTCGGACTGTCAATATAATGGAGCGTCCCGAGCAACGGACATATGCTCCGAATGAAAAATATCTGAACCACAACATGCGGTCCCCTATGTTGTTGGGCGAGAGAGGAACCTCTCTCGCTCACAGCCCGGACGGACCTGGACAAGCCAGGAACCGGACTAACAGGCTTCCTCCGATCTGTCCTCAATCTGCCGTCACTGGGTGAGTACTAAAGTAATTAAAGTGCTCGCATCACCCAAATCTCCTTCCTAGACCGCAACGGACGAACCCGGCAGCCGAACCATTCGATGAATGTACGCTACACCGGGTGAGCTAGCGAATGTCACTCCGTAAGCGATAGACATATTCCATGAGCACTTATTGCCGCTAACTCTTCATTAACTATGACGACAGAGGCACACTTTTGAAAGACATCTCCATAACTCTTCGAACAAGAAACCCGAAATGCTTGGATAGCAAGCATAAAATAATAATATATATAGCGTCGTTCAATAATTCGAAAGTTTGTGTGACATTATTGGACTAAGTCGGAACTGAGGGACGATGTCCCTGAACCGAACCAAAAATTTCTAAGTCCACCGACGCTATCAGTTTCTTATCCGTCATCGCAGCATATGTTGTTCCGAAAGGGAAAGCTTGAAATCCACCGAATCCCTTTCGGTATCCCGTCGGACCGGATGAAACTTTCGGACGTCCGTACCCGCTTCCGCGGAGCGTCCCGACCCAGCATCGTCGGATAAAATATATGCGACAGATTCAGTTGATGCTGGGATGCTGCGATAAACTGTGCTATTAAGGAAAGCACGTCCGTTCCCGAGGCCTGTGCAGTAGCGGACTTACGATGCATTGCCGCCGGAAGCTCCGTGAACGTTGACTCCCGCACACTGCCTATGCGAACGTCCGGAGTCTGCAGGCCTCGAGTCCCCGGCTACCGACCCAGCGCTGTCGGATAATTCTCGATCTGACACCGTTTCTGTCGGCTGCTGGGATGCTGCGATAAGCTGTGCTATGTGCACAAGAATGTCCGGCGTCGAGACCTGCGGAGGCGCAGTCTATCGCTGCTTCGCCGAGGGCAGCTCCGCATCAGATGGCTCCCGCATACTTTTCCTATGCGAACGTCCGGAGTCCATCGGTCTCGAATCCCTGGCTGCCGGATAGTGTGACCTGGTCGCCGAAGAATCCTTGATCGGCGAAGCTGGTAATATATCGGCGGTCACGCAGCCAAGGTGCGGTCGTGTGCGCTGACGAGAAGAGGAAGCCTTAGCAGTCTCAGCGGACTGCCTATACAACGGAGCGTCCCGAGCGACGGACGTATGCTCCGCTAGCGACACATTTTGTACCACAACATCTGGGGCCAGATGTTGTTGAACGAGAGAGGGGCCTCTCTCGCTTGCCGTCCGGATGGACCGGAACGAGCTATGAACCGGACTAAAAGGCTTCCTCCGTTCTCCCTCCGATCCGCCGTCACTGGGTGTGCATTAAGTTAATTTTATAGTGCTCGCATCACCCCAAAATTCCTTCTAGACCGCAACGGACGAACCCGGCTGCCGAACCATTCGGTGAATGGACGCTACACCGGGCGAGCTAGCGGACGTCAAAGGCCGTCGAACCTACTAGGGTCCTCTTAGGCAATTGGCGTATTACATGAGCACTTTTCCGCTAGCCCTTCATTAATTGTGACGACGGAGGCACACTGTTGGAAGACATCACAGATACATCACCCTAATCTTGATCGTCTGAAATAGAAATTGATAAAGTAGAGTGACCCTGCGGGGAAAGGACCGGAGTGTCCAAATCCCCAACAACATACCGTGACATACGCTTCCCATATTGTCATCGAAATCATACGATACAGAACAGGAGTTAATGCGAGTACACTGACCACATATAGAATGATAATAAAGTCAGAGGAAGACTTCCTCTTAAAACAATTGATCAATATCCTTTCAATGTGAAAAGAAAACAAGTCCTGGTACTCGCACTAACCCCTGGCAATCAAAATACATAATAATAATATGATCCATTAATATAGAAAAAATAACTGAAATCAAAATATTTTGAAAAATTTTTTTTTTTAGAACAGCCCAAGTTTCTGAAAAGTAACGTTGAGCCCCAATGGATCCCAAGCCTAAGTGTGGACAAAAATTTTAAAAATATTTTAAACAATTTATTCAACACTTACGAACAATAATAATGTATCTAGTTATGATTAAAATAACATAAGATATTATTTTTTAGAAATCCCCCCCTCACACAGAGGGCTGTTGTAAATGTAAACAATGAGTGTAAAAACACTAAAATAAGACTCCAGGCACCCAGGCCCGAAATCAGTTACCAAAAATACACTATCTGATGCAAAACAGAGACTTCCAGGGAAGAAACTGCAGAACATCAGATGGTAGATGCAGAACACAATGCCTAACCACCCGTAGGTGAAGACGTAAACATGGGGAAAGAACAGAATTCATTCTGTTATTCAGCTAAAACTCCCAAGAAATTTTAGTAATAATAATTACAGAAACTATGCCAAAAGCATGGGAGAATAGCAAGGGGGAACTTAAAGGACAGGGAGAGAGGAAAACACTTGAAAAAACAGTGTAACTAAATAATCAGAATGACAACAAAATGGCTGCTGCCTTGAAAATAGGTAACTTAACATAATTTCATTAAAAAATTTTAAGTTACAGCCCTGATAATATTCTGTCACACATTCTTTTCCTCTCCTCCTTCTCTATCCTCCTTAGAATCACCATTTCACTAATATTTATGTGTCTGGCATCATTTAAACTGAGATTTAAAAGCACAAAGATCAGTCAGATGTTAACTGATGAAGGGCCAAACTTAGAATGATAAATGGCGCCAATTTCGGAACGTCCTTGACACTGCGCATGCGCAGTAGGGGCGAAGTGTGGAGGGCCTTTCAGGACATGTTTTCTTTAGTTTTAGATGCAAATTTTGGGGATTGGGGGGCAAAATTTGTGTTTGGCCCTATATTTTAAGAGTTAGCACCAGCTATGTCTGGGTCATTGGTACAGTATAAAAATACTGACATTTTGGCGCTTTTCCATATTTCCAAGGGCCATAACTCACACAAGAATAATGCAATCAGCATGAAACTCAAACTTGATCTATATGTCATCGTTCTATAGTAGGTTACCAAGAATGAAATCATTCGGTTGAAGCATTTCCAAAAAAAGTCCGGAAAACTAAAGTATGACTGACAGACTGACAGACTGACGGATGGATGGACAGGTGTAAATAAAACTTGATCTGTAAGTCATCGTTCTATAGTAGGTTACCAAAAATGAAATCATTCCGTTGAAGCGTTCCCCCCAAAAAAGTCCGGAAAACTGATATTTTGGCACTTTTCCATATTTCCAAGGGCCATAACTCACACAAGAATAAGGCAATCAGCACGAAACTCAAACATGATCTGCAAGTCATCATTCTATAGTAGGTTACCAAAAATGAAATCACTCCGTTGAAGCGTTTCCAAAAAAAGTCTGGAAAACTGATATTTTGGCGCTTTTCCATAACTCACACAAGAATAAAGTAATCAGCATGAAACTCAAACATGATCTGTAAGTCCTCGTTCTATAGTAGTTTACCGAAAATGAAATCATTCCGTTGAAGTGTTTCCCAAAAAAACTCAGGAAAACTAAAGTGTGACTGACAGACTGACGGACTGACAGACGGACAGACTGACTGATGGACAGCGTGCAAACCTATAGTCCCCTCCGGCGATGCCGGTTGGGGACTAATAAAATAAAAGCCTCCCTCCCTCAAAAAATAAAAGCCTCCCTACCTCACCAATTTGCAAATGGAGCTCAAATATGGGCTTCAAGCAATTAACTAGCTCCTCCCCCCCCCCCTCCACCCCAAAAAAAAGAAGATTTTTTTTAAATAAAAGCCTCCCTCCCTCAAAAAATAACGCCTCCATACCTCACCGATTTGAATTGTTCAAGAACAAAAGGTATTTTTTATTTGGCCTTACATGTCATGAAAAATGACATTTGAATGTGATATCATCTCAGAAAAAAGTGCTATGGGAGAATATATATTTTTTGCAGAATTTCCAAACCATTTTAATCTTTCTCCATGTTAGGCTACTAAAAAATCTTGTTTCTCAGGCAATCTCCCAACATACAAATTCCAAAGGAAAGGCCTTCCTGATCATCAAAATTCTGCAAACAATATTTTACCTGTTTCATTTTAATCATTCAAAATCTATACTAATTAAAGCTGATTTTTTTCAAACTTCAACAGCCAAGGTCATATCGTGTCGGAATGTATTGTAAGTGATATCAAGATAATTATATAAAATATATGCCATCTTATAAGAAAATACATCCCCATGAACCCTGTGGGGCATTTGCAATTGAAATTACCAATCACTTTTCATGCAATAAAAAAACTAAGACAAATATAGAATACATTCAAGTATATGTCTACAGACAAAATACAGTGGAACCCTGTTAACTGAATAGCCACTTTGCCAATGAAAATTATTCAATTAACAGAGATTGTGTCACTTTCCTGTATTATAGAGATAAACTTAGCATTTATTCTATTATATCTTGTTTGACAGAGCTCCATGAACAAACGTGAGCTCTGTCAAACAAGATATAATAGATTAAATGCCTGTAATGGATGTATTGAGGCCAAATAGGTCTATAAGCAAAGGAAATCTGGGGAGAATCAGGGGAATTTCTCGACAGGTTACAAGATTTTTTATTCAATTAACAGGAGTTTATTCTATAACCTATATTCAATTAACAGGTCAAAAATGTACTGGAGGAATGGTAAATGGTTTTGTGCTGAGAAATTATATTCAATTACCAGAGATATCCAATTAAGTGGGTTCCACTGATCTACACAACATGAACTTTTCATAAAAAACTATCTTTAGCAAATACTTAAAACTAAATATTTCTCAGACTAAGCAAACTGAACAGTGCCTACTGCCAAGGGTCTGATGTGAAAATCAATTCAAGAAACAATGACTAAAAGACTGATAGCACTGGATAGTATTTGTTACAAAAAGTGAAAAACTATATCCTGTGAACTGTAAAATTTATCCCCTTAAACGCTGATGCCAAAATATCATTTTTTAAAACCTTAATTTTTTTTTAGGCCTTTAGATTAAACTAATTTGGGCACAATGGCAAATACAGCAGGGACCAGCCGTGAGGGCGACTAGGGCGATTAAGTCGCCCTTCTAAGCCCAAAGTCGCATAGAAAAATAGTCGGGGCGATTACAAGTCGCCCTATAAAAATTGGCCAAAATGAGAAAAGGCTGAACTGAGTGATGCGAGGTTTACATGAAAACGAGTATTTTCAAAAATCGAATGTGCTCGAGTGTGATAAATGGGCATTTTAATTCGTCAAATAAACGTCCATTTATTTGAAATCACACGACAAGCAATTGTCCATTGTCGCTTTTGGCGGATTTTTTTATTTCTATTTTGTTGCGTTCCAGTCGGAGCTTCAAGTGTCGAAACGAAAATAGGTGACTTACGCGACTCAACAAAACAACCCAGTTTGAAAGTAGGTTACGTCGCTTAGGATGCCGAAAATGTATACACAACGGACGTGTTTTATAACACATTATTTTCAATTCGATTTGCTGACGACTGTTAACTTTTGGGCTGTCTATTCCCAGAAAAACACGAATGGAATTGAAACACATGAAAAAAAGCTTTAGTGATGTCAAGAAAAGCTTTGTACAGGACACAAGTGTGCATGAGGACGATCTTGAAAAAGGGTCCTCCTAAACATCGGAATGACATGAAATGACACCGGAATGCCATAAAAATGATGTGGAATGACATTTCTTTTACAAAATACTCGACCCCAGAATGTATTTTGTTTATTAACTAACAAAGTACCTCCCAAGCAACCTTTTTACATCTGGTCCTGTTCACACTTTCAGACTTAGGAAATTATTAGCTTAGTAGACTTTGTTGAAAGGCAACCACAGGAGGGTGATGGGGGATTGGCACGAAGAAGAGGTGAGGGGTCATGAAGGAGAAGGTAGCAGTGGGGAATTTTCAGTCAATAATTACATTGTGATTTTTTAACCTGGCACAGATGCATCATAGACAACTGGACCTGGATTATTTGTACGTTAATGGAGGACCATAAATTGAAAATATGAAGGGGCGGCGGGGGTGGTACATGAATATTCTTAATTTTCCCCACTTGCCTATGAAGTCTCCCTACATGACTCTGCAGTCTCCCTATTTTTTCTGGAGGGAGACTTGAAGTCTCCCTAAAATTCCCCCCTAGGCTGGTCCCTGAAATACAGTTCCACGATATTGTGGCCTAGTGAGCGAGGAGAGTGCAAATATTTTGCCTTCTCAGCATCTGTTGCATATACCTTTCAGGCTTTCTTCCTCAGAATCATTGTTTACAGACTATTTTAGGACTTCACCATTATTATTGGTTCTTCTTAACCCTTTACTCATAAACCGGCACCATCCGCCATGATATTTGCAAATTTAGCAGTTGAAAAAATTTTACTATATGATGTGATCCCTCAGTGGAATGAGCTTGTTGAGCTCATTCCAATTTGGGGGTCACATGATATGGTTTTGTTAGAAAAAAAATCAAAATATTTTTTAAAAATCGCGACATTGACGCCGTTGCTGCGACAAAATTCTAAGTTCATCAAGGGCCATAACTCCAAGAAAAATATTTGGAACAACACATGCATTGAACAGTGGCTAGACATCAATAAGATACACTTACATGCCAAATATAAAGTCATTCCATCAGGTATTTCAAAATTTATTGAGTTTTGAAACTCGTTGGTCACAGACAAACTCGTTGGTCACAGACCAACCGACCGACAGACCAACCGACAGACAGACCACATTGCCACTTATAGACTGCTAGTCGCAGCTAAAAAACAATAATTAAAATAACAAATTTTGATATTTTGTGCATTGGGTAAAAGGTTAAGTTAAAGGTAACTAGAAAAGGTTTCTTAGGTTTCTGGTGTCATGCCAAAATTCTATTTAAATGTAAATCTTGAATGACATTTAATAGGAAATGCCACAAATATGAATATATTAAATCTCAAGCTTTTACAGAGTTCACCAGTGAAAAGCGATCTGTCATATATGACACTGTAGATGCAGATTGCTTTTCACTGGCAAACTCTATGGATCTGTGACCTTAGTTATCTGTTGCTGTTTTATTCAAAAGGTAGGACCTTACCAATATTGTGCTCATCGTAAAAGCTTGGCTAACCTATATATGACTGAAACAAAACAAAACTTTGAAAAGCATTTTTAAACATTGCATAATAAGGGAAAAATTACATTATTTTGGGAACAGCATTTACTGTAACTATTTGGGGGAATTTAAAAACCTGTTTTCCAATAATACAATTAGGAATTTAACAAATTGAAACTTGTTTGACAGACCTCATTCCTAGATGCATTATCGAAAAAAATGTGCTATATGACATCAGTTTGCAGAGTGTTAAGTGTTATGAGAGAAAACCTACTCTTTTTCTTCTTTCAAATTCTGCCAGAAGTTCTGCTTGAGCTTCTGTGCCATCTTCATCAATTTCAAATGTAGAACCTAAAAAAAACAAAACATTAATTTGTAGGCATATTTGTCAATAAACACTGATGCTTTTAAAATTATTATATCTTGTTATCATGAGGACACTACTTCAGTAAAAACATTTTCAAGTTACTTTATTAACCCTAACCTGGAAGAGAACTAGATTATTTTAGTGGGCAGAATTTCTTCATCGTAGTTTGTTTTGTTATAGTTTAAATTAAAAACACTGCAGCATAAATCTGTGAAGTAAAAGTATGATTGGTTATTTCAAAATTCAACAGCTTTTTGGGCAGTTTTCTGATGAAGGTATCTGATAATGGTTAATGGGGAGTAACCATTTGATTAATGCTGAATGATTAACCAGTTGGGAATTTCATTAACCATTTTAATACTATCTGCATATGTGTGTTTACTAAATGCGCTCAAAAGCTTCCAAATTCTTACGATATGTTAGATGGTGCAAAAATAACTTCTATTTTGATAATGGATGGGTCATAAATGCGAGTAAATATTTTCATGCATGACAAGAGTTATTGACCAAAACAAAACATGGAATCTACCAGCCTGTCGCTGCTGATTTATACAAAAGTTTACAAAGAATGACACGAGAAACAGAAGATCTACTTTGTGGGGCCTTATCATGGAAAAATAAGAGATTTTATGGTTATCTTTAAACATATTTCCATTCATATTATTCTATTAATACTGATTAGAAATTTATTAAAGAAACCTCAGCAGGCCTTAAAATTCATCCTGCTTCGTGAGAATCAGTTTTGATTTGCATTAACTTCTGCTGCGAATATTAGTTTTCAATTTGTGAGCACTGTTAAATCCTTGTCAGGCTCGTGAATGCAAACAGTTAAAAATCCATAGTATAAACCAAACCTTGTGTATATATATTTACTAGAGTTTACACCCCAAGGAGCCCAGTTCCAATTTTGAGGAGTTTGTTGTCTTACATGTACATGTATACACTATGTTCTAGGGCCTGCAAATTGCATGTTATCAATTCACATCAAATCTTGAATAAAAGGCCGCTCGGCCACATGTCCCCCGGAAAAAAAAATTAAATTTTTTAGAGTTGAAAAGGGACGTAACTCTGGCAAAAAAGTCAGACCAATCCCTGATTTGAACATGACCTGTATTTTATGTTGATACACCTACATAACAAATTTTATTTGATTCGGCCAATTACAAATAGAGTTTTCAAAGTTGAAAAAGGAGCATAACTCTGGCAAAAATTGTCAGACAGTACCCCCGATTCGAACTTGACCTGTATTTTATATTGATACACCTACATACCAAATTTTATTTGGTTTAGTCAACTATAATTAAACTTATCATCAGGAAACCAAAGTGGGATGGACGAACTGATGGACGGACAGACAACGGTTATTTTAATAGTCCCCCAATTTTTTTTTTCCAGGGTCAATTAAATCACTTTTTACTATTCAAAATCAAATTGAACCTCAAATCGAATCAGTTGCATATTGAAGATGATAAAAGTGGTTCCACTAGAACCACCTGGGGCCAAATCAAAATACTGAAACCTTTATGCACATCTAGAGATGTTACCTGAACACCTTATCATAGTTTTAACGTTTCGAATTAAATTCCCTAGGAGCCTTTTGATGAAAGTTAAAAAATTTATAGTAATTTATATATTTTTTATACTTACCAATGACCCAGACATAGCTGGTGCTAACTCTTAAAATATAGGGCCAAACACAAATTTTGCCCCCCAATCCCCAAAATTTGCATCTAAAACCAAAGAAAACATGTCCTGAAAGGCCCTCCACACTTCGCCCCTACTGCGCATGCGCAGTGTCAAGGACGTTCCGAAATTGGCGCCATTAATCATTCTAATAACCAGTGCCTGGTAAGCGCTATGTACTCAGTGGGGAGGCAAGAGTTCCCAACTCCTGGGAGGGCCATCCCCGTCTGGGTCATTGGTAAGTATAAAAAATATATAAATTACTATAAATTTTTTAACATTTTTATACTGTACCAATGACCCAGACATAGCTGAATAGTAAAAAGGCTGGAGGGCCAAGGACATAGAGCAAAATGGAATACGCTCAATAAAATAAAATAGAGTCATCCCCTGTAGGGAAAAAGAAGTAATAGGCCTTACATGTATCTTTCTTATTTATGATAAATTAGAAAGATACAACACCTTCCAAAATTGAGCTTCATACATCCATGTACTCTATTAATATCCAATATAATCTTTATACTAATAATTTTTAAAGTAAGCCAATAAATGAAGTAAGTCTAGAGAATAGAGACTCTTATACTCCTAAAAGTGTCTGAGGATTGCATAATCATGTCCGTTGACATATGCAATATTCAAAAGCTATACTTTAAAAACTAAGACTTGAATGAATTTTAAAAACCTAAACTTCTCACTAAACAACCATCCCAATAACAGCTCAGAATTACTAACTCCGAAGGAGGTATCCCCTTGTTTTCATAGTAAAACAGGTGACCCAAGGGAACACCCTCCCCCCCCCCCCCCCTTTTCTTGCCCTGGGTCAAATAGCCCAGAGCGAAGAGGGCAGCCGAACGGAGACACTGCCGAAACAGACAGCCTACCTAGCTATAGTAGCAACTGTTAAGTGAATGACATTCTGAGCAGTAGATAATAGACCTAACAATAGAGGCCTCCAGAAATGGACTCGATATTTCTGAGATAAAATTCATGAATGTGGATGGCTGAGCGCAATGAGCGGCCTTCAAAAATCTATAATAGCGACACTATTAATGTAAGCCCAAGAAGTAGAAGAACTCTTACTTCATGAGCCGAAATCTTAAGCACAACTGCTAAGTCAATGATATACCATAAGCAGTACCGATAGTTAATAGAATCCATTAACAATAAAATGGAGCGTAACGTCCTTCTACTAGACATCAAAGACAGAAGAAGCTTACGCCATAGTAATAAACAGATATCTGTTTATAAATACATAAACTGTACCCGGAAAGAGTGAAGGCCTATGCCCATACGAAGACGGAAGGACCTTAAAATAATAGGTTCCGGATAATAGGAGCCTAACTCTTATGCAACAACCCAACCTAAATAGTAACGGAAGTAGTGATTCCGAAACTACGAAAGTGAAAATCATCCATCGATAGTGCATGAAACTCACTGACTCTACAGTAAAAGAGAAACCAACAGAATGCCTAAAAGGTCAGAATTTGAAAACTACTGTTTCCAGAGGCTCAAATGATTACTTAGCTAAATAAGAACCGAAGTTAAAATCCATATAGGAATTTAATCTAAAGATTCTAAGTCTATTTATCAAAAAGTTACTAACTGACTTAGATAAAGAGACAAAAGACTCAATTGTAAACTATCGTAGAGTGCATAGGTATGAGGTAACATAAACCTATAACCTAAATAATAACAGGCTGCAGTAGATCTTGTGAAACCAGTATACTAAAAAATAGCAATGAGTAGTATGGAGGGATCAACAATATGAACATAATGATCCCTACACCATGACGGAAGAGCCTCCACTTTAGCCGCATAGAATAGCGAAGAAGAGGATCTCCTATAGTAAGAAATCGGGTCCAAAGCTCATCCAGTACAGTGCTTACAATGCAATACGGACCACACAACGGAATACATGAAGGTTGCGACCTTGCTGGTTGTGATAAAGATGACACGATTTACCCAGTGAAAAAAGATCCTCACATAGAGGAAGATTTCACGTTAAGACCCACAGTAGACAAGAGAGTAAATTACCCATGATCTCTGTGAAGATAGAGATGCTATCAACAGAAATGTATTGTGGTTGTTTATCTTAGCAATACCTGCTGAAACAACAGCGCCGGAGGATACGCGTATCCTATCATTCCGTCCTATAGATCAATAGAGCGTTAACAACATTAGCTCAGAGATCTGGACAAGCCAACACATACGTCTGCAATTGATTAGCAAGCTGTGTCATAAATAAATCATCATTGGGCGCTCCCATAGATAGCAAATCTGATTGAATACTTGTTTGTTGAGAGTCCATTCTGATAGCAACAAGCGACCCGTAAGAGAACGGGAGTCCGATAAAACAATCAGACGACCCGAAATATGACGGACCAAAACTGAACTTGGTGTACTATAACCAACAGACGGATTCTTTCCATTAAATTGAATAACGGAAACGAAAGAGTGCCTCCCTGGTTCCGGAGATACGCCACTACTGTCGAATTAAAGGACAGGAATTTGGGCATGCGTTTCTGAATAATGTTCATGCAATGACATAAAGCAAGCCTAAAAAACATTATTCCGCGGAAGAAAACTGATTGCTAAGAGACTGCGGAACCCAAAGACCCTGGCACTTCGAATCCGAAGGGATTAGAATTATATCCCAATCTGTTTGACTGGCAACCGTCATAACAGCCACACTCGGGTCCGACAACTGCGGTGGCACTCTCTGAGTCAACCACCGAATGTTTGCCCCAGTCTGAATCTCTTGTAACACTAGACAGACAAGAGAACGTGTAAATCGAGCAATTCATGGATTGCCGAAAAGTTGCCGTCGAAGAGAAGCTCCTCCGAGAACGAAGCGACTCTGAGAGAGTTCTTAACCTTACTATCCACGCGTGTGGATGTAGATAGGGCTGCGTCATGTCTAACCAACTCCAATCAGCCACTGAAGGGCGGAGTTATACGTGAACAAACTACTGCCCTCAAAAGAAATTACATTGAGAATAATATCCCGTAAATCTTTTCTTGAAGACATAATGATAACGCCTCAGAAAGGCGGATTACGTATGATAAAGCGTCTAAGTTAAGTCTACTATACATAATGTCGTTCCCAACATTGAAATTGGAAAAGACATAAACGGCGAAAAAGAATATATGCAGTCTTTAATCACACCGTCTAGACGCATATGAACTCTCGGTATGCCCTGCTCTGCCAAAATAAACTATTCGTATAAATGATAAAATGGCAGAAATGAGCAACGCAGACAAGAAACTAAACTATCATGCTTAGTAGCAGGCTTGTATATATATATATATAGCGTCGAAAAATAAAACACATGTTGTAATGACAATATTGGACTGCGTCGGTAAGTCAGGGACAATGTCCCTGAACCGATCGAAAAATCCGAGTCCAATGACGCTATAAGTCTCTTATCCAAGATCGCAGCAATGAAGTCCGAAATATCACTGGAAGATAATGCCAGAAGATATGAAAGGCATCTTCCGATACTACTAAAGGGAAAACTCGAAATCTTTCGAATCCCTTTCGCCATCCTGTCGGACCCTATAAAGCGTTCGGTCGTCCGTACCTGATGCAACCGCGGACCGCACCGACTCAGGGCCGTTGGATAATTCCCGATTCGACCGAGAAACTGTCAATTGCTGGGATGCTGCGAAACAACTGTGCTAACTCGGATAGCACGTCCGTCACTGAGGCCTGAGGAGAAGCGGTCTTACGATGCATTGCCGCTAGAAGCTCCGTGATCGTTACCCCGTGCATACTACCAATATGCGAGCGAACGGAGTGTATAGGCCTCGTGTCCCTTGGCTACCGGATGGCGCGACCTATTCGCCGTGGAATCACTGAATGCCGAAACTGATCGGATACTCGAGGTCACGTAGCCAATGTGCGGTCGTGTGCCCTGCTGTGAGGATGAGGAAGCATTAAGGACAGTCTCTCGGACTGTCAATATAACGGAGCGTCCCGACCGACGGACATATGCTCCGAATGTAAAATATCTGAACCACAACATGCGGTCCCCTATGTTGTTGGACGAGAGAGGGACCTCTCTCGCCCACAGCCCGGACGGACCTGGACAAGCCAGGAACCGGACTAACAGGCTTCCTCCGATCTGTCCTCAATCTGCCGTCACTGGGTGAGTACTAAAGTAATTAAAGTGCTCGCATCACCCAAATCTCCTTCCTAGACCGCAACGGACGAACCCGGCAGCCGAACCATTCGATGAATGTACGCTACACCGGGTGAGCTAGCGAATGTCACTCCGTAGGCGATAGACATATTCCATGAGCACTTATTGCCGCTAGCTCTTCATTAACTATGACGACAGAGGCACACTTTTGAAAGACATCTCCATAACTCTTCGAACAAGAAACCAGAAATGCTTGGTTAGCAAGCATAAAATAATAATATATATAGCGTCGTTCAATAATTCGAAAGTTTGTGTGACATTATTGGACTATGTCAGAACTGAGGGACGATGTCCCTGAACCGAACCAAAAATTTCTAAGTCCACCGACGCTATCAGTTTCTTATCCGGCATCGCAGCATTCTGGTCCGACGAAAGAAGCTGTAGAAGACCAAGTCAGATGACATACACAACAGCATATGTTGTTCCGAAAGGGAAAGCTCGAAATCCTCCGAATCCCTTTCGGTATCCCGTCGGACCGGATGAAACTTTCGGACGTCCGTACCCGCTTCCGCGGAGCGTCCCGACCCAGCATCGTCGGATAAAATATATGCGACAGATTCAGTTGATGCTGGGATGCTGCGATAAACTGTGCTATTAAGGAAAGCACATCCGTTCCCAAGGCCTGTGCAGTAGCGGTCTTACGATGCATTGCCGCCGGAAGCTCCGTGTACGTTGACTCCCGCACACTTCCTATGCGAACGTCCGGAGTCTGCAGGCCTCGTGTCCCTGGCTACCGGATGGTGTGACCTGGTCGCCGAAGAATCCTTGATCGGCGAAGCTGGTAATATATCGGCGGTCACGCAGCCAAGGTGCGGTCGTGTGCGCTGACGAGAAGAGGAAGCCTTAGCAGTCTCCGCGGACTGCCTATACAACGGAGCGTCCCGAGCGACGGACGTATGCTCTGCTTGCGACACATTTTGTACCACAACATCTGGGGCCAGATGTTGTTGAACGAGAGAGGGACCTCTCTCGCTTGCCGTCCGGATGGACCGGAACGAGCTATGAACCGGACTAAAAGGCTTCCTCCGTTCTCCCTCTGATCCGCCGTCACTGGGTGTGCATTAGGTTAATTTATAGTGCTCGCATCACCCCAAAATTCCTTCTAGACCGCAACGGACGAACCCGGCTGCCGAACCATTCGGTGAATGGACGCTACACCGGGCGAGCTAGCGGACGTCAAAGGCCGTCGAACCTACTAGGGTCCTCTTAGGCAATTGGCGTATTTACATGAGCACTTTTCCGCTAGCCCTTCATTAATTGTGACGACGGAGGCACACTGTTGGAAGACATCACAGATACATCACCCTAATCTTGATCGTCTGAAATAGAAATTGATAAAGTAGAGTGACCCTGCGGGGAAAGGACCGGAGTGTCCAAATCCCCAATAACATACCGTGACATACGCTTCCCATATTGTCATCGAAATCATACGATACAGAACAGGAGTTAATGCGAGTACACTGACCACATATAGAATGATAATAAAGTCAGAGGAAGACTTCCTCTTAAAACAATTGATCAATATCCTTTCAATGTGAAAAGAAAACAAGTCCTGGTACTCGCACTAACCCCTGGCAAACAAAATACATAATAATAATATGATCCATTAATATAGAAAAAATAATTGAAATCAAAATATTTTGAAAAAATATTTTTTCAGAACAGCCCAAGTTTCTGAAAAGTAACGTTGAGCCCCAATGGATCCCAAGCCTAAGTGTGGACAAAAATTTTAAAAATATTTTAAACAATTTATTCAACACTTACGAACAATAATAATGTATCTAGTTATGATTAAAATAACATCAAGATATTATTTTTTAGAAATCCCCCCCTCACACAGAGGGCTGTTGTAAATGTAAACAATGAGTGTAAAAACACTAAAATAAGACTCCAGGCACCCAGGCCCGAAATCAGTTACCAAAAATACACTATCTGATGCAAAACAGAGACTTCCAGGGAAGAAACTGCAGAACATCAGATGGTAGATGCAGAACACAACGCCTAACCACCCGTAGGTGAAGACGTAAACATGGGGAAAGAACAGAATTCATTCTGTTATTCAGCTAAAACTCCCAAGAAAATTTAGTAATAATAATTACAAAAACTATGCCAAAAGCATGGGAGAAAAGCAAGGGGGAACTTAAAGGACAGGGAGAGAGGAAAACACTTAAAAAACAGTGTAACTAAATAATCAGAATGACAACAAAATGGCTGCTGCCTCGAAAATAGGTAACTTAACATAATTTCATTAAAAAAAATTAAGTTACGGCCCTGATAATATTCTGTCACACATTTTTTCCCTCTCCTCCTTCTCTATCCTCCTTAGAATCACCATTTCACTAATATTTATGTGTCTGGCATCATTTAAACTGAGATTTATAAGCACAAAGATCAGTCAGATGTTAACTGATGAAGGGCCAAACTTAGAATGATTAATGGCGCCAATTTCGGAACGTCCTTGACACTGCGCATGCGCAGTAGGGGCGAAGTGTGGAGGGCCTTTCAGGACATGTTTTCTTTGGTTTTAGATGCAAATTTTGGGGACTGGGGGGCAAAATTTGTGTTTGGCCCTATATTTTAAGAGTTAGCACCAGCTATGTCTGGGTCATTGGTACAGTATAAAAATACTGATTTTCTAACAATAAAAGTGGTTCCACTGGAACCACTTGGGGGCCAAATCAAAATTCTGAAACCTTCATGCACATCTAGAAATGTTACCTGAACACATTAGCATAGTTTATTTAAACATTAATGTGGCACTCATTGCATCACTTTTGTCATGGGGTCTCTAGGTGTGCATAAAGGTTTTGGATTTTGTATTCGGTTCCATGTGACGCCCGTAGCACCACTTTTGTCATTAGAGAATCCGTTTCCGGCAAAAGGCTCCGAGGGGCTTTAATTTGAAACGTTGAAAGTGTGTTATTATGTTCCAGTAGGGTCTCTAGATGAGCATAAAGGTTTCGGATTTTTTTATTCGGCCCCATATGGAGTCCGTTGAACAAATTGTGTCGTTAGAGAATCGGTTCCGGCAAAGAGCTCCGTGGGGGTTTAATTCGAAATGTTGAAAGTGTGTTCATATGTTTAAGTAGGGCCTCTAGATGTGCATAAAGGTTTTGGATTTTTAATTCAGTCCTATGTGGCCCCCGTGCCACCACTTTGTTATTAGAGAATGTGAATTGATTTGTGATCATCGTGATGGCATACTGAAAATGCGGAGATATACCTTAGTGTGCTTTAAACACAAATGATACCGTTCTAGTTTTCCTTGTGAGAATCAGCTGCGAGAATCAATTCTGATTCTCATGTGAATTTTAAGCTCTGAACCATTTCTATAAAATCCTTCCATTTTGTTGTTGAGATGCTGTGATGTAATACACACTGTCCAAAAGCCTCCAAGGGCCCTTTCCAACAGTGTTTTGTATCACAGCACTTCATGTCCAAAGTCAAAGAACATTCTGGGCACACTGGGAGTCTATAGACTAATTTAGCCAAACATGGTTCGCACCCCCTCCACCCTCCCCCCCCCCCCCCCACCCTCCCCAGAGAGACTATACATTGTAAAAAGATGCAATGGTTCACCCAAGCTATGAAAGTTACTGAAGCAGGGAACTAGGAGTGGTAAAACATTGGGAGGCAGTTTTTCTGCATGTATCCAGTGTTTGAATCATGAAAAGTGATTCACACACAAGGCTCGAAATAGGTGATTTCTTAAACTTGAAACTTTTCAAGAGTGCAGATGGATGTTTTGTGACATCAGTTTATTTTTCAATTATGCTTGCTGAACAAAGCACGAAATAAGTGGTTGGACAAGGACAATGACTGACACCAATCATCCAGAATAAACTTAAATTCCATTGCAAATTAACAAAGAAATGTCCACACGTCCGTTCTCTAAGAAAAAAAGAAAGAAAAAGAATTCTGATAAACACAAAAACAGCGAAAAAAGTGGACATGACAAATCATTTGTATTACCGCTGTTTTTTACCCTCTGATTCTAAAAAATTTAGCAGAATTTTGCGTCGGTTAAAATGTCCAATGGATTTCAAAGTGGGTCGGTCCAAGTAAGTTTGGAGTCGGTCATTATCCTTGTCCAACCATTTATTTCAAGCCTTGTTCACACATACAAAATATGAAGCAGAGTTGCTGGGTGTTTTGTTGCTCTTATTTTCCCTATTTCAATTGTTGTTTGTTGTGAAAAGCATCATGGTCAGAGGGTGAATGTCTTCAAATAAAGTTTGTTTGCATAATACTACAGTATGTGGAGAGTGATTTGTAACTTAGTCACCTGTGGAGTGGAGTTATCACCCAAACTATAATTTTCAAATTGTGTAAATATCAACAAAAAATACAAGCAATGTTTCAGCCAATGGGCCTCCGGGTTTAACCCGGAGGTCCATCGGCTGAAACTTTGCTTGTGCTTGTTATGCCTTGCAACAAATTTGCAATTATTGCTTGGGTGGAATCTCCACTCTGTGGGTGATTTAGTGATAATACACTCTCCATGTACTGTACATGTAATTTGGGCACATTTTGCTTATTTTGTAACATCAGCTAACATTGTTACTTCATAGTCTTATCATCATTATAAATTAGATTATGGTTCTGAAAAAGCTAACAAATGTAAACCAAGGGCAATTGGAGGACACATTTTTGTTATTTGTCTAAGGTCCAGTACTGTAGTTGAACGAAATACCTGTTACCTTATTTCTTTTTGAGCAAAGGCTGGGAAAACAATACGATCCTCATGAGCTAACATTAATTTTATTGATGAAAAAGTGGCTGACGAAACAAGGTTGTAAAAACCTATATTAGGGTAAACTTAAACATACCTGTGGATAAATTAATATGTCCTGCGGCTATTCCCTCAGCAATAGCCTCTTTTTGATCAGCTGCAGAGTTGGCATTCTCAGTTTCTAATCTCTGCTTCTCTACTGTTTCCAAGCTCCCATAATGTACAGTTCTAGTTTTAGACTTCCACTCTTCAAATTCATCATCAGACATGATCTTTAAAGGCCAAGATAAAATAAAAACTATATTAGATAACCACGTCTGCAGTAAGGTGACTACAAAAGCAGACAGAGAATTTCAACCGGGTCATGATCGGTCAAAATTAGATAACCATGTCTGCAGTAAGGTGACCACAAAAGCAGACAAAGAATTTCAACCGGGTCATGATCGGTCAAAATTATCTTTCTGCATTTCTCTCTTCAGTACTCTTGAATCTCACCTGTTAGAAAAGAAATGTGAGAACAGTAAATCTGAGATGCTTTCACTTTAATTTTATTTGGTCTTGATGTTTGCAATATTTGATGCATGGGATATCGACACCCAATGTTTAAGTGTGTCGTAACCTGATCTAGGGCCCTTCAAATCACACATTTTCAATTCAAATCGAATCTTGAATCGAAACACATCAAATCGAATCAGTGGCATCTTGAAGATGACCAATAAATCTGATTTGTTCCGACTGTGATGGCTCAAGTCCTGTCTGATAAAATAATCCAACTCCATCATTAACCCTCTGCACACTGATGTCAAAATGGCAAAGAATTCAACAGCAAATATTTCCCATAATGCAGTTTGATATTTAACCAAATATATCTTGTTTGACAGAGCTCAGTGAGCTCTGTCAAACAAGATATAATTGGTTAAATTGATAGTTAAACAAGAGAAAAACAGAGTGATTGAAGAAAATTCTGTTGCCGCACCAGAGTGCTAGGGGTTAAGGCATGCCTTAGTCAAAGGTATGCCTTGATGATGTAGTTGGAATATGTAAGGATTATAGTTCATCATCTACATGTACCTTGCTTGAAAAACTTAAATTTGCATTTAACAGAGGTAGAGACTAGTGATATTGGAATTACATGTAGCATGGCCGGTGGCATGAGTGCAGATTTTATTTATGTTAATCTAGCAGAAGTTACACTTAGTCTTTTATTTCACCATTATTTATGTACAATTTCCATCTGAAGTACACGTTTTGTAAGACGGTGAATATGACTGATGCTAACCTACATTCCTATGAAAAGGATTCAAGAAGAAACGAATTGGGCGGATTATTTCAAATGGAACAAAATATCTACTTAAGATTAAAAATCGAATCAAATCTCGAAGGTTTACAGGACCCTAAGCTGATCATGATCGAATCGAGAAAAATACGACTTTTGTGATCACAGTACTGTAAAACTCTTTAATGGCTAACAGTTCGGCTGCAGTGGACTGGTCACTTTCTGCGTGTGGACAATATTTCAACAGGCACAACAATTATTACATTTCAAATGCTAATTATAGGAATAATCAATGAAAGTGTCGATGACACTGTAGCTTAACTTGACTGTGTGAAGTGTTTGATGAAAAGGATAATGTTCAATGTTTATGAAAGGATTATGAAATAAAACAAGGATTGTGATAATTGAGAATATGTTAATTTCTGTTCCCTGTATGCTATGTTTTCAATAAGAATAATCTGATTGTAGATTGTACTAAAGAATTAAGACCTGGGTTGATGTGGCCCTAACAGTTAATGTATATCAACCAAAGTTACCAAGTTACAGTAAAATCATTCCCAAACGAGTCATCCTAGACTTGTAGACTTGCTAAAGGAATGTGGGTCACATAACGGTTAGGTGGTCACGGTTGACCGATCATGGCCAAAATAGGGGAGTCTCATCAAGATATCATACCAAGTTGTCCAACCAAGTTACAAAGAAATCACTTCATAGAAACAACCTGTAAGCAGTGCTAAAGGAATCTAGGTCAAGTGACCAGGCAGCAGCAACGACTGACCGATCATGACCAAAATACCATAGTCTCATCTAAACATCATATCAAGTTATCCTACCCAGTTACATTGAAATCCCTTCATATATATGACCTGTAGACTGTGCTAAAGGTTTTTGGGCTTTGGGCTCTTGCAGCCATCATGGTTGACCAATTGCAACCAAAAGGGGACATTCTCATCAAGAGATTATACAGTGTCATCCTACCAGGTTACAATGAAATCCCTTCAAAAATACGACCTGTAGACTGTGCTAAAGGTTTTTTGGGCTCTCACAGCTGTCACAGTTGCTTGATCGCGACCAAAAGGGGACGTTCTCCTCCAGACATTATATGAAGTCATCCTACTAAGTTACAATGAAATCCCTTCATAAATATGATGACCTGTAGACTGTGTTAGGGTTTTCGGGTTTTGGGTTTTCCCAGCTGTCATCACGGTTGACCGATCTCAACCAAAAGAGGGACGTTCTCATCTAAACATTATACAGAGTCATCCTACCAAGTTACAATGAAATCTCTTCATAAATACGACCTGTAGACTGTGCTAAAGGTTTTCGTGTTTTGGGCTCTTGCAGCTGTCGTGGTTGACCGATCGCAACCAAAAGGGACGTTCTCATCTCATCTCGAACCTGTATATGAAATTTTGTGAAGAACACACAAGAACTATGGGGAGTAGCCTGTGCCAAAGAAATATGAACAGACTCACAGACTTCTGCATGCGTGATGGCAGTAGCTTATCTTGACCTTGTCATGTTAAGCTTAAAATTTAATTAATGAAGCACCGGGTATAACCCGGTACTTCATTAATTAAAATTTTGCTGCTGATGATTTTTATTACCTGGGAAACGCATGCATGGACATCACTACCCTCACATCGATTACGACCAGTCCATGGTGGCTGTACTGTAAATGATTGTTTGTTTCTCTGTGATGCAACCTGCATGGTTGAAAAGAGGATGGGGTATGAAGACTTTTACGTAATGTATGACATCGTGTTCACCTTACATAGTAGACCCCATGTAATGAATGTATGTCTGTTTGACACCAAGGTATATATTTTCAAAACACATAGCACCCAAATTACAATCTGAAAAATTCACTGATAGATCATAGAATCTTTTACAAGGCCATAATGAACTGGGCAAAATTTCAAAAATGACTCTAACCGAATGACAGTTCACGTGGTTTGGAGAAGGCTAACCGGATGCTCGGCTATGTAAAAATTCTTGGAAAATGTTGGGGATTTTTAACAAGTATTCATATAATGCATGGAACTGAAGTATATATAGCCTCTCAAGGCAAAGGTCTAAAAATCTATCTAGCCACAAGAAAGGCTGCTTAACTGGTAGAGTGCAAGAAGCTCATATTTGGGTTTTATTCTGAACTGCAGGTACCTGAAGTTGAAGACTTCATATTCTATGGATGTCCTTCTTGTTATCTTGGAAGTAAAAGTACTTCATCTCCATCGATTTGCATTGTTACAATTTATGGGAGAGTGCCTATAGGCACTCTCCAATAAATTGTAACAAGACAATAATGTGTGAACAAATCTTGAGGCCGAGAAAAAAATTAGCACTCTACCAGTAAAGTTACTCAGACTTTACCATTCAAGATGCAACTTTTGGATAACCAGTCATCCGCTCGCATAGATTTAAATTTGCGTAACCACCACGCAAACGAAGCGAGCGTTCTCGTCAAATTTTGCACACTGTAATAATTTCACTTATCACATGCACTGGACAACCTTACAAAATTAAGTACTAAAGTACTATATTTGCACCCCAATTCTAGCACACAAAAATTAAACTATGAAGTTTTACACTTATTGCATCATTTTGGTTGTGAATTCTTTTGATTTGGGTGCACACTTTCGTTTTTGTACTTATTTCAATGGCCTCAGTTTGTTTGTTTATTGGTGTTTATTTTTAACGACATCTTCACATCACGTCAGATATTAGGGGTGAAGGAAACTGGAGTATGCAGAGAGACCCACCAAGAAGCAGTTAGCAACTGTCACTCTCATTCTAACCTGGCACAAGTAGCAGTTGAAGGCAATTGCACTACAGACATGCAGTTCAACTTAGTACACAGGGCCATTGTTGGCAATTAGGATTAAGTATCTTGCCAAAGAAAACACACAGTTGTGACAGTTACCTCTGGTCAGGGTCAAACCATCAACCTTTTGGCTTAAAGTACAATGTTCTATCCCTTGAGCCTCCACACTACCTGATGGACTCAGTTGACTTATATCTAATTCTAAAATTCAACCACTTAATTGTGAGTGACCAGTGTTCACGCTGGTCTCAAATTTATGTGTGACAAGAGGAATTTTTGTTCAGTGTCAAAAGAGAGTTTCTGATGCCAAATGAAAGATTTTAGTGCCAAATGGAATCTGACCAAGTATCATCCTTTGAGTAGAACAAGGCACTATCTGCAATCTAAGATTTAAGGCACTGCAGATGGCACCTCATGGCACTCCAAGTAGGATATTTTACCTTTTAGTATCACATGACTCTTTAAAGTATTTTAGAAACAAAATAAAAAATACAAATCAGAAACATACTGATAATAAAAAACTATAACTAATAAATAAATTGCCAAGCAACTGGCATCATTGTCCTCCAACAGTGTGAACACTGTGTGCAACCATCCCCACAATAACTACCCATAGTGACAACTGAACCTGAATATAATCAACCTGTCATTTGCAAAATGAGGTTCCCAGAGGGTGAATTTGCTGATGCTATCCCCTACACTGGGCTAATTTATCCTCCAGGTACATCTTTCTGTTTTAGCTTGAAACCATGATTCAGACTGAGGTTCACAGAGGGTAGATTTTGTCATGCTACCCTGCTGTGCAGTGTAGCATCACCAAATTCACCCTCTGAGGACCTCATTTTGCAGATGACAGTCTGCTTACATGTAAATTCAGACTTGGTGACAACCCTGACTACCAAGTTAAGACAAAAAATCAACAGTTCAATTTTTGTACAGGAATGAGATACAGTAGAACCTGTCTTGAGAGACCACCCCATTTGCCGAGCAAAACTGGTCTCTCAAGACAGGTGGTCTCTCATTACAGGTTTGACATTTTTGCTAGTCAGTAAATGACCAACCAGAAAATATTAGTTGTAGAAATGGAGAACAACTGATATTTCAAATTTTTTTTATTATTGTTTTATTTTAATTAAGTTTTAATACAAGTACAAAGGCATTGTTTAATAAATTATACATAAAAGTACATAAACTGAAAAACTTCACTGTTGGGCCAACATCCTGGTTACATTTTTGAGCTATTGATTTCTGTGCACACTGCATTGATCTTAACTGGCTGAATTACAACAAGGGTACCAGAACAAAAGCCATCTTTTTCCTTGCTCATGTTTCTGTACATTTAGTTTGCATAAATTTGATTTATTACAAATTATTGAAGAGTGCCAAAAGGCTCTGTCCAATAATTTTTAATAAAACAAATTTTGAATAATATATTCAGACCACCCAAAAAAACTAACCCTCAACCTGTTTATTGATTTTAATACTCAGAAATTGCCAAAAATTGATTTTCCGGTCTCTCAAAACAGGTGAAAAACTGAGTTTTTGCCAGAGTTTTGTGGTCTCTCAAGACGGGTGGTCTCTCAAGATAGGTGGTCTCTCATGACAGGTCCATTATATAGTGAAACCAATCGGTACATGACCACAGTGGTCTCTCAAGACAGGTGGTCTCTCATGACAGTGGTCTCTCAAGACAGGTTTTATTGTAATGTCAAATGGCAATGAAATTGTTTTTGAACACTGCTAGTGTAACTGCAACTCTCATTCAAAGTGTTGAATCTCAATTTTCACACTCCTGTTTTAATCTTGCCCAACATCAGAAACAAACATTTTCTCTCTACTATACAAGTTATGACATGAAAACTCATGGCTGAAAATGAAAAGAAACTCAAAACTTTTTAGTTGTCTCTTAAACTACATGGTGTACCTGGCCCCTTATATTATCATGGCATCTGTATTATCAAGGTGATCACTTACTTTTTGTACATGTAGCATACAAAATTTGACAAGAGGTCAAGAACGCTTGTTTCGTTCACATGGAGGTTACACAAATTGAAATCTATGCAAATGGATGACCACCTAGCCAAATACTGCATCCTGAATGGTAAAGTCTGAGTAGGTTAACCAGCCTTTCTTGTGCCTGATAGATTTTTGCCTTGAGAGGCTGCAATTAGTTCAATTCCACACAATATATGTCGTTGAATACTTGTTAAAGATAAAGAAACAGTTTCCTAAGAATTTTTACACAGCCGAACATTCGGTTAGCCATCCTAAAACCATGCGAACGATCAATCGGTTAGAGTCATTTCTGAAATTTTACACTTTTTTTGTGTTTTTCGTTGGTGCGCTGTCTAGGTCTTCATTACATGAACTGTCAAGTACACAGACAGTTATGTTTGAAGTCAGACGAAGGAAAAAAATATTAAATGTCAAAATTACTGGAAAGTTTTTATTATTAAATGATTATTTTACTAATTTCACTAGATTCTGCCATTTTAACGATATCATGCCCACAAATCGAAAGGCCGCTCACAGGATTTAAGATTTAGCATTTCTTCTGCTAGGAAAATTGTGAGTGTAATGTCAACATATTGTCTAAAATATAAACAGTGACATCCAAATTGTGCTAGCCTATTTGGCAGCTTTCGATTTTTTGTTTTTCTATGGAAGTCAATGTCTTGATGATCATCATAATTATGGATGGGGGGGGGGGGGGGGGCAATTCCACCGTGCAGACGCACTGTTCTCAACACTTCATTTTTATTACCCTTCTGTCATTTTTTTAGTAAGATTATTCTGATTAAGGTGAGTGATAAGACAACATATCAAATCTTATCTTGCACTGGTATGGATGGATGACCGATGGATAACAGGGTCAAGTAATGCTGTGGCACATGAAGCAATCAGGGGTAAGCTTAGGAGGATCAAGGACAGGATAAACTTAATGAAATTCTGTTATCTTACATGTAACTATCGGGTAAATCTCTCTGACAGCCATAGTGCAGGCTAATTTTCCAGCAGGCCTTTAAAAATTGCATGAACTAGCGTTTAGTTTGTACACCGTTCGAGCAAATGTTCTGTGACTTAACCTTTATTCCGTTCATGCAAGTTCTTTTCTGTAATGTGAACCATCAACTGAAAAAGTTAAATGGATTAAGCAATTTTTCTTTGCTTACCCAAATTTCGGGTTAAGCAAATTTTCAATTTTTAAAGGCCTGTTCCAGAATATTTGGAATTAAAATACAAAGACAGGTGGATGGACCAGGTGAGGGAGTTAATAGAGAACTATTCAATAGAGATCCTGGAGTAAGAAGTGGGGACAATCCTGGTAATTGTTTTTTTAACGGCACTTTTGACAGCCAGGGTCACCTCCCGTTGGACAGTTTTGTGGATGGAGGAAGACGGAGTACTCGTAGAAAACTACCGAGCAATGATGAGCAACTGTCTGACACTCCAAGATACTAACTCCACACAAGCAGTGTTAGCATTGGTTGAAAATAAGGGCACCGTCGACTTGCAGTACACCTTAGTACATAGTGTCACCATGCCCCCACATGGGCAATCAGGATTAACTGCCTTGCCCAAGGGACCAAGGACATATTGCAGTAACCCCCTGATGGGAATCAAAACTATGGCCGTTTCGATTTGAGGTCCAATGACATAACAACTGAGCCACTGCACTCTCCATTAGTGTTAATTTTGGGTTTTCCAAACACTTCTGAAATGGTCAGGAACTGCATTTTCTGGGAAGTGTTATGTTTTTGTCAATCCAGGAGATGCACGGGGAATGATTTCTCTATATGACAATATTTTGATTATTTTTTGTTTAAACAATATTTATTCAGAACTGGACATGATATAATACATACAAAAGACTGATAATGTTACATTAACTGTACAGAATTTATAATAAAATGTATGCAGTACAGCAAGACATGTAGAAGTAGATGACAATATCAAGTGAGAGGATTCGGCAGAAAGCTCTTAGCTTATATAAGCCGTCTCCTAGAACATTTCTAAATTACAAAGTATATAGGTGGTTGCTAAAACTGAGTAAAATATTGTTTGAACTCATTGTCGTTGTTGGATAGAAAGAGAAAAGTGTCAGAACTAGGGAAAAAAGAGGGAAAAAATGAAGAAACAAGAAGAAAAGCACAAGAGAAGAAGAAAAAAATTAAACGAACAAAAAAGAAAGAAAAAAAGTCAAGAAAGGAAAAACAAATAGACTAATGGAAACAAAGACGCAGAATAATCTGCAGATGAAACCAACTTGAAAGCAGTATTAATACCAGAAGCGATCACATGAGTGTAGTCTATGACTCTATTGATGAACAGTACCATCGTCGCAAACAGACAAGAGACGAGTCAAGAGTCCGCGCCTGGACTGTTCTCACCACTCTTCCAGCTCAGAGGAGTTAAAAATTAATTTCAACAGGATACTTTGATTATTTTTATTCCTGATGATATTACCAATCAGATATGGGGTCAAATACTTTGGAAAGTATTTAAATGCAAATGCAAATACTTTTCAAATTTTCAAATGCAAATACAAATGCAAATGCAGCTGAAATTTTTCAAATGCAAGTGCAAATGCAAATGCATTTGAAAATCAATTCAAATACTTTTCAAATACTTCCAAATACATTCTGTCAAGTTAAAGAAAATAAAACTAAAAATCAGCTAAATCTTTCTTTCAATGTTTATTAAACATTTTTGTATTACTATCTCAGCCCTAGCATGGCCATTGTGGATTGATTACATTCAGTTTGTTCAGTTACAGAAAATAATATTCAATTTCTTCTGCTTGGCATATAATTTCTCTTGTAGCTGTGCTGTATTTTTTTCACCCAGAGTTGAATGAGTGTTCCTAAATCCACTTTCCACCTGTGTTATGCCCTGGGCTGTATTCTGATAAAAAAATATGCTACCTCAGATGATTCAAAAGACTAAGTGGATGGTCATTTATTACACCATGCTGTGCCTCTTGTCAGAGTTTGTATGAACACACTTTATCAGCACAGTAATCTTCCAAGCTCAAGATTTCTTTAGGCTGGACAAACAAATTAATTAACAAGAAGGATTTCCCTTTCCAGCCAACTGTGTAAAACTAGATATAATTAATCTGTTGAGTAACAAATGCAAAGTTCAATTTATGAACTTAAGACAAAAGTATTTGAAATGTATTTGGAAAGTATCTGAAATTTCAAATACTTTTTCTTTCAAATGCAAATACTTGCTTCTAAAATATTCAAATGCAAGTGCAAATGCAAATACTTGAAATCACGCATTTAAATGCATTTAAATGCAAATGCATTTGCATTTGACCCCAAGTCTGTTACCAATGATATTTTTTATAACCAGCTATACCTGATTAATTCGGAAACTGCCCGGCACTAGCCAGGGGTGTAATTTAGGAATAGAGGAAACCTTAGAATACGTGCTATCAGAATGCCTGTGGGAGAATGAGGATATGTGGGTATGGTGTGACACAAAGGAGAGGGTTAGTATGCTTATCCGAGAGAGTGGGAAGAATGAGGTTTAAGATGTCATCAACAACTTCAGATCTGAGTGTTGACAGGAGAGACGAGGTGTGGGGATAGTATCAGGGCATTTTGTAGAAAAAAACATTTCGTAGACAAGTCATTTCGTAGAAAAATAATGGTCGTTTCGTAGACATCTTATAGTGGAGAGGGGGTGGGTGGGTAATTGTTTCTGGTTTTCAATCTGTGACTACACCACTATGTTCAGATTCAGTTTGTGCAGACAAGTTGGAATATCTCCCATATTTGGACATTGGCCAACCTCCCAGTCAAATCACTGGAAAATATTCTCCAACTTGTTTGCACAAACTGAATCTGAAGGTAGTGGAGCAGCCATGGCTTATGTATGTTGGAGAAATGAAAATAGAAACCAAAATGTATTGAGAATCAACAAAATTTATTTCAAAATAAAAAAAATAAAGTATCCATAAATTTAACACAATTGTAGTACATGTGTAACAAATTTTGCATGTAATTAAAAAGTTTCTCTTTTCAAATGAAATTTTTTTAGTTTCCTATACAATTTTTTTCTTTCTCTTTCTCATTTTGCAGCTATTCATGGGAAAACGCTGCAAAATGCTAAAATAGCTTCCAGCTTTGATGTAAATTGCTAATACATATGTATATACAGTTAAATGGTTGGTAGGTCGTATGTTAGAATTTTTTCCTCTCATTATTTTGCAACTACTTATTGGAAAATATCAGTATATGTTTTCCAAAGAGTAGCTGCAAAAAAATAATTTCAAGCTTTTGCGATGTATTTTTTTCTTGTTACAGGAAAACATCGCTAGCCGGGTTCAATTTTTTTTAAAAACTTTTATGTTTTTGAGAATGAAGGACCAAATAATATTTCACCACATTTACTTAATAAGTCTGAGGATAACAATTCACCAGATAAATACATTTCCCAGCACTCAAACAATTTACTTTGTGCTCAACAATACACTTTGTGCTGATAGCACTTGGGTTTTTTCCCTGAAACACGTTTCACTTGTAATGATACAACTTTTGCCTTATCGAGCAATAATGGAAAGAGAACATACATGTAAAGAGGTAAATTAGATTTTCTAGCACAAACATTCTGCCGCTGATGCCACCCTTCAACGTCACTGTTTGTTTCGTACACCTCTGTTAAAG
This sequence comes from Pictodentalium vernedei, assembly GCA_031216915.1. Taxonomy (NCBI): domain Eukaryota; kingdom Metazoa; phylum Mollusca; class Scaphopoda; order Dentaliida; family Dentaliidae; genus Pictodentalium; species Pictodentalium vernedei. The sequence goes on along the minus strand of CM062291.1, from coordinate 109,881,917 downwards.
ATAGTGTTGAAACAGTTAGCTATTTCTGGAAGTCGATTACTCCCCGGCAGTAATCAACTTAAAGTCGACTAGTCACGACCTTCCTATCAGTAAATAGAATAATTAGAATTATAATGTGAACCATGAATTATTTCTCAATAATGATAGCTATAAATATGCGGAGCTCCAAGTTACCTGACTTAATGAATTGGGAGCAGAGTTTCCGATAGGGGAAAATAAATGAGGCCATAAAGGGGCATCCAAGAGTCATCGGTACCACGTGCTGACCATGGTTCGATAGGAAAATTTTAAATTCCAGGGCCCCAAAACCCCAATTTCCTTGCATCTGAGAGATATTTTGATGTTTTTCACAGTAATATTTATGTAGGTTTTCACATTCAGAGAGCCAGTACTAGCGGAAGAATAAGGACCAATGATGAGAAATCCAGGTGAAAAATCATTCATACAGATTACAGTACTTACCGATAGTAGTCACAAAACCGGCACATGGTGGCATGGATGATCCAGTACTGAACAGTAACAGATTGGCAGGGTGATTCACGGAACTATCAATGAGACTGTCTGTTACATTCAAGGCATTGCCAAGGTCTTAGTAGCGATCGTGTTGGCGAGACCGTCAACGACTTTGACAGATGTTCTGTGGCCACAATACTGAGGAAACCCACAGGAGTTGAGTGGAATGAATAGAAACCCTCGATGGCAAAAAAGATTACTTCACACTGTAGTACTATTTATTTATTTATTGGTGTTTAAGGTCACATATTTCTGCACAATGGCTAATCATGACCATGACAGTTGTACAGGTGGAGGATGCCAGAGTACCCGGAGAGAACCACCGAGCAACTGTAGTACTGTGTATTGCTTTTGAGGTCATATTTTGAAATTTGAAAGGGCATCAAACGACACTCACTGAAATATACATGGTTTTTGAACAATCAGGATGAAAAGTGCCGCTACTGATTGTTTTGATGCCATGTTGAATACAAAGTCAGTTGGACTGTCAATTATTGGCGACATCAAATGGTGGGCTTGATTGATGCGTGTTTTCGAAGCACTTCTATGAGGTTTTCACAGATGTAATCCCAAGATAATTTAGATATTCAATTATATCAAGGTTTTTATTATGTTAGACTAATTTTACAACATTACAGTATATGCTGACAACCACTGCCTTAATAAATGACCCGACTAGTCGACTTGAGGTTGATTAGTCGGGTAACAGTTTCAGCCCTAGTTAAAGATGCACCAGTCCTCAACATTCCATGTGTTACTATTGGTACGTCCATGTATCCTGTACATAAGCCATACCTTCCTCGATATTTTGCTGACCATCGATCTGCTGATTCAGTCTGTCAAATGCAGTAGAAATGTGTTCAGCTGGCAAATACAGAAGAGCAAGTAAACATCTTAAAATCCATGATCTTCACAATGCCTTGAATAAGTAGGGGCTAATCAGCCAGGGGTTGCATTTTATTGGGGCTGATCAGCCCAGGCCCAGAGAGTGCTTCTATCGGGGCTGTTTTTCCAGGCCTGACAAAAATTTAAAACTAAACTATTAAGGGAATTTAAGGCATGTTTAAAAATCAGCCAAGTAGGCCCCAATCCTCAAATCTTGTGGACTTATTTCAGGCCCCAACCATTTTTCAAAATGCAAACGCTGTAATCCCACATTTTTTATAGACTTAAAGAGTTTTTTATATTCCTTATACTTTCATGAACTCATCAAACAGAAAAGTTCTGGCACCTGTTTTGTGACGTCATCTTTTTTAACAAAAGCATGAAGAGACAAAAGCTGAGTGAAAGGTTTCCTGACAGCTGTAAATGTTCCATCAACATAGCACTTTTTAGTCTGATCAAGTAAATGCAACTGCTCATCAGTGGCAATAATTCAATATCTTTGGATATATAGTCTGATCCTTTTTACGTTAACTCTGCGCGACATCGGTTCCCTGTCAGTCGGTGACTACACCACCAATAAATAGTTTCTCATTTTTTCATCACTGTATAGGAATACCCCTTGTTGTCGACCAGCTTATCACCTCTACTGGACCATTCAGGAACCAGTGTACTTGTGGTTAAAGTATCTTCATCAAAGGAATATTTTGATAAGTATATAAACATAATGTTGATTAGCAAGCATCTTTTGTAAGAATTAATTTTAATTTGTACAGACAAAAGCTTTTGAACTATTCTGTTAATTTCTGAAACAATATCATGACCGTATAAACATGTCTATGTATGTAATAATTACTCATCATTGATCAGGCTTGGTGAATATGATGAACATTGTTCCAATGCAACAAGCAATACATGAAGTGGGCAGAGACACAAACAACCAGTAAAATTGAAATAAAATATTCAACAAAACACCCATTGTTTTTCGACGAAATGCCCCATCCTGTATACGAAATGGTCTTTCTACCAGTTCCGGGTCAAGTCGACCCCGGGTCAAGTCGGCCCCCACAATTTTCCCGGGTCAAGTCGGCCCACCAAATGGGCCGAGTTGACTCGACCTTGTGGGCCGAGTTGACCCACCAAGGTTTTTTTGAAATTTTTCACTCGTGGAAGTTGTACTCACCTATATGTCCGACTTCAAGGCTGCCAGTTACTGAAATGACCCAGGAATGAGAAAAGAAAAATTCCACAACAAAAAGCACCCGTCCAAACCACCTTTGATCTTTTACTTGTCACTTACAAATCCACAGGTGTTTGTGATTTGTAATCACACTGATGTTCTCAGTTGAGTTGTTGTTTGTGCTGCAATCACTGTGTTGCAATCACACAGATTTTCTTTATCAAACTGTTTTCTTTTTTCAGGTTGGCATCGACGAATCAATGCTAATGGTACAGGACTCAGCTTCTATAAATTAATCCCAATCTTACAAAAAGAGTCAAAGACAGTCGAGCTTCATATAAGATCAGAAGATTTGGAGGCAGATGGCCGAACAAAGTACACAAAGATATCCAAGAAACTGGAAGAGATATGGAATCAATATCGGGATAATGTAATCACAACCACCTGTTTTTTGAGAAAATGTTCTAAGACTTATAATTAATTGTCGGTGTATGTAAACTTATTTATTTTCTGTAATACATTTGTATTATTGACTTATGTAAATCATCATTGTTTTGTATCTTTTAAAATTGTATATGATTATTATCTTGCAATAAAATGCCGTTTTTTCTCTCTCTCCAATGTCAAGAGTTTTTTTTTCAAATCCCGTTACGCGTCATTTGAAAGTGTCGTGGGCCGACTTAACCCGGGCCGACTTGACCTGGTCCGACTTGACCCGGGGCCGAGTTGACCCGAGACCTTGTTGACCCGTTCCCTTTCTACCAAATAACTCGTCTACGAAACGTCCTGTCTATGAAACGTCCAGAAACTGTGGGGATAAAGGGTTATTATAGAGAATGTTGGGTACAGAGTTGGTGGAATGGGTGACAAAAATTATAAACCTCCACCTAACTTCAAATTTGTACGACGGGCGGCCCAAATTTAAACATTCACTACGTATTTTCTGGTAATTCGATGGGCAAAAAAAAGGCAAGTTTTGTTCTTAAGTTTACTCACGCTTTAAAGTCAATCCATTATTGATAATGTTATTATACATGTAAGTTATACAACTGTATTAAGAACCATTTTTGTTGAAAACAAATTAAACTTACTGTTAAAACTGAAAGGTTCAAAGAATGTCAATATTTTTCACGTTTCCATTTCGTAGAGGCCGCCATTAAAATAGAATTCCAAGTCAAACATGGATTCAAACCTAACTTTTGTGACGACAGAGGAAAAGCAGGTGCGTGGAGGAAAACAAAACTGATTGAACATGATTCGACTGATGTTGTCATGATGTTGATGGAATGGGCTGATCTCAACGTACCTGGCGGTCAAAGTGGTTTATTCTTGTAATTCAAACAATAGCATGAAATTATAATAAGAGTACATAATTACATCTTAAATCAACACATTAAATTAACGAGCATAAAACAATCTCCCAAACCGAGTTCAATGCAATCGCTGCAACTCTACATGTTTTCCCTCAAATGTGTCAATGCATTTTCGAAGAACTATTTCTAAAAAACAAAAATTACTGTGAGGGATACGGCCAAACCAGCCGACAGTCAAATCGACCGTTTACAATGGGTCCTACTAGAAACCGGAATCGACTTTAAAGACCGGAATCGACTCATATTTTACTGATTTTTCGCAATGTTTTGTACTTTTACCAATGGCATTCTATCTAATAAGTTTCCACGTGCAAGATTTAGTAAATGTCAAAGGATTTCAGGGTACAGGAAGAGGTTAGCAAAGAGTCTTCCTCGTTTAAAAGCTTTTTTTCTTTTGATCGAAACATTTTCCAAGGGAAGTAACTTGTCGCGTCATTTTGAACTCGATGTTTTATCATGCATGGCCAATACAACTCAAAATTAATTATTGCTCGAGAAGCGAGAATATCAAACTTGAAGCTGACTGAAATGTGTGTGTGTGGGGGGGGGGGGGGGGGGGGGGGTGGGGGATGATTGGGATGGGGGTCGAACATCAAAAACGCAAACTAATCAAGATTAAAATTTGCTCAATTTGAATGAGAAATTTAGCGAATCATCATCTTGGTTGGTTCATGATTGTTCAAAAAGAAACCCGCACAGAACTCGACCCTGCGCTCTCTCAGAGAAAACCGCCAAAGTCGGCAAGGGTCGTTGAAAGTTGGGCGAGGTGACAGGGGGGGGGGGGCGGAAAAGAAGGCCCATAACTGCATGCCCCTCTCCTCCTCTCTGCTGATTCCGGTTTCTAGTAGGACCCTTTAGGACCCACGAAGTTTCGGGAGCGGGTCTTTTCGGCCTCGGGAACATTCGGCCCCGGGAACTTTCGGCCTGGGAACATTCGGCCTGGGAACATTCGGCCTCCGTTTTAAACTAGGGAGACTAAGAGAGACACGAGTTAAGATGAGTAAAAACACCTTTATTACAACCAAAAACAAAAATAAATACAGCGTAATATACAATATAAAATACATTGACAGATATATTGACAAATACAAAATACAATTACACTTTAATTGTAGTAAAATCATTCTCTTTATATTTTCTCCCATGCTTCCTCTAACTTCTTGGATATCTTTGTTGTTACAATTTCCAAATCGCCGTCAACCACATTCATCACCCTCGCAATCTTGGCCTCGCCTAATAAGGTAGGTATCAGGAAGTAAGTAAGCGAGCCAGATTGATGTTGGACGAATGAAATGAAAAGTTTTTTGCCCGCCGAAGGCGCACAGGGACGACATGGGATTGAAATCCCTTGCGACCTCGAACTGGAAGATGGCTGGGAATTTTGCATAACTACAAAAGTTCTGCTCCGTGATGTTGGGACGTGAATGAATGAAAGGTTTTAGCGCGCCGAAGGTGATGTTGGGACTCTTTTCATGATACCCTTATATATGTGAGGAGTTGTTTTTACGCTAGAAGTGTTCAAATAAATGTTCAAAGAAACCGTGAAAAACAGTATAAGATTATATAATCTCATCAAGGACAATTACAGTCCACATAAAAGGTTGAAGGGTCCGTAGAAACTGTAAAAACAGTATATGATCTCCTAATCAAGTGCTATTAAATCAATCAAGATTCAGTCGCACTGTAAAAACTCTATAAGTATCTCATCAAAGGCCAGAACTTTGATCACAACTTCATGCAGAAGAACTTATGAAAACAAAATTTTTAAGATGAGTTGTGCCAAACAACATCCAAGAAAAAACATATCATTTCGGGTTTGCATGTCGTCATTGGAACACATATATTGCAATTTTGTTATTCAGTTGGGAGCAGGAGAAGTCGGCCCATTGCGAACTCGGCCCCGGAGAAGTCGGCCCCTAGGAGAAGTCGGCCCAGACAATTTCGGAGAAGTCGGCCCATGAGAGAAGTCGGCCCCACAAACTACAGGAGAAGTCGGCCCCTAGGAGAAGTCGGCCCAGACAATTTCGGAGAAGTCGGCCCATGAGAGAAGTCGGCCCCACAAACCACAGGAGAAGTCGGACCCTAGGAGAAGTCGGCCCAGACAATTTGAGAGAAGTCGGCCCACGAGAGAAGTCGCCCCCATGAAGTACAAGAGAACTCTGCCCCTAGGAAGTCGACCCAGACAATTTGGGAGAAGTCGGACCCACAAACTAAAGGTTAATATCCGATGGTTTAGGGCAAAAAGTCTGATCACAGGGACCCGGTATCAGTCATTTGATGAAATAAAATAGTGACATATATACTTCACAATTTGAGATGTATGAAAAAAGCAGTCTTGTTTTTTTATCATTGAAAATACCAGTACTTAACATTAATTCCTAGAACGCCCACAGGGCTTTCTAGGAACTGATGTTACGTAGTGGTATTATCAGTGATAAAAAGACGTTATTTTACTGCAAACAGAACTAATTTACAGCAATTACAATACACTGATCTATTTCCGTATTTCGCTGTAATGACGATTCAAAACTTCACTATTTGAGATGTATGAAAAAAGCAGTCTTGTTTTTTTATCATTGAAAATACCAGTACTTAACATTAATTCCTAGAACGCCCACAGGGCTTTCTAGGAACTGATGTTACGTAGTGGTATTATCAGTGATAAAAAGACATTATTTTACTGCAAACAGAACTAATTTACAGCAATTACAATACACTGACCTACACCGATGTATAAAAAATCACTCTTTACCTATTTACAGAGTAGTAGGAGCAGTTAAGTTGGCCACCCTTTTTAAAAGTTTACTAGTTGTTAGTTCGTCGTGACGGTAAAGTCGCCAGAGTTGAAAGAGCTTGCCCTGCACAATTTGTTTTTGTTTCCTTTGAATCCGTCTAAGTTTCTCTTCTTGGACAAGCTGACACTGAATGGGGACAAGTGAAGCTTCCTTATGTAACAATGATATAAGTTTGTAAAATGATAGATTGCCTTGATGGGCTCTGACATTCAGGCGGTGGTGCCAACCTTCGACATCATTGTTTGTACGTGGAAGGGCAAACAGGTTTTTTTATGCATTCGTGAACTGGTCCACTAGAACGATAGGCCACCGCTAGGCCTAGGTCCTGGACTTAGTGTATGAGTAGCCGTGGCTGTCTATTAAAAGTTTGCCTGACCGTTGGAAATAATTTCATATGTTATTGTATCTGGCTGACTTAGCAATCCTTTTTATAAGGGTGGGGCCGACTTCTCTCATAGGCCGACTTCTCTTATGGGCCGACTTTGTTTTGGGCCGAGTTCTCCTATGGGTGACTTTGTTTGGGGCCGACTTCTCTCATGGGCCGACTTCTCTTGTGGGCCGGCTTTGTTTTGGGCCGAGTTCTCCTATGGGCCGACTTCGTTTGGGGCCGACTTCTCTTATGGGCCGACTTCTCTTGTGGGCCGACTTTGTTTTGGGCCGAGTTCTCCTATGGGCCGACTTCGTTTGGGGCCGACTTCTCCTGCATTCATTCAGTTCCGTGGATTTTATATTTCATTATTCATTGTGGATTGGTCTTGTTGTGCTTAATATATTTCTACTTTAGGTATAAAGGTAGGTACGCCGTATATATTATTCTTTAAAAAAATATTCTAGAAAACCTCCTAATATAAAAAAACTAACAAAATGAACTAAAAATTTATTTTTTAAAGTTATTTTTCAACTCCCAAACTCCGAAAATTTTTACCATAAGTGAGAACATTCGGCCTCAAAAGTGGGAACATTCGGCCTCGACTGAGGCCGAAAGTTCCCGCAAAAATGCCTGGGGCCGAATGTTCCCGAGGCCGAAAAGACCCGGACCCGAAGTTTCTATCGCAGAGGCATGCATTAAAACTTGGGTCATTTGACAAAGTAAGAAGATGCCGCTTTTTCAATTTTAGTTATTTTATTATTTACACATAGATACAAAATTAAAATGAATAACAATTATAACCGGGTGTAGATATATAACATTGTTTCTTTCATTCGTTCGTTCGTTCGTTCGTTCGTTCGTTCGTTCTAATTATGTGACATAAGTTTTATTCATTCATTCGTTCGATCATTCGTTCAGTCGTTCGTTCGTTCCTATATACTGATTATGTGATATGAGAAGTTTCATTCGTTCATTCTTTCAGTCCTTCGTACGTTCCTACTAATTGTGATATAAGAAGTTTCATCCATTCGTTCGTTCATTCGTTCAGTCCTTCGTTCGTTCCTACGTGCCCCCCCCCCGACTTTTTCACTAATTATGGGTACCCTAACAGGACGTATTCTGACATAACGTACACAACTCCTGTGGCCACATTGACTGTGGGGGATAGTAATAGTTCTAACAAAATTATCACAATAGTGTCGGCGTCGCTGTCCATTTAAATATATGTTGAGATACTGCACATCGCAAGTTCACAACTTGTCTTAACAGACTATAGTAATAGTAAAGCTAGTCCAAACTTGGACCCAAATTCCGTAATATAATTTTTTGGTTTTGGTACGTCCTTTGCACGTACCAAACCCCAAAATTAGGCCAATATTACGGAATTTGGATCCAAGTTTGGACTATGGTAAAATGTGTGCATGTATTCCCTTTCCAAAGCTTGCACTTAATTTCGTTCCGTATTCACGACATACTTGGTGACAAAGTACCCTCCAACCCATGCCCCACCCCATCCTTCACATCGAGCCCCTAAAAATTTATTTTTCATCCTACAACCCTGCGGTCAATTGTGCCCCCCCCCCCCTCCCCGCACACACACACACTTTTTTGAAGCTTCCGCCGTTCCTGGGGCAAAGTCAGCTAGGGCCGTGGAAAGTTGGGCGGTGGGGGGGGGGGGGGGGCACAAAAGAAGGCCCATGACTGCATGCCCCTCTATGCTGAAAAGTCTATCGCCGTTCACTGCCGGTGACAAACAGAAAGCCCCTGTCGTTGTGAGAATCGAACATTGTTACATTGGATTTGGAAGCAAACAATGCATAGATTAACGAAAAGACTGAATACCCGTTCATGTTTGATTTGGATCGTTACGTAATACAGGGTTCGTACACTCAAGGACTCTACAAAATCAAGTACTTTTCAAGGACATTTCAAGGACATACTAACATTTTTCAAGGAGCCGTTCAACGGTGAAATATCATTATAACACTTTACCAAACGAAATGGCCAAACCTGACTAGTGCTATTCACAAAAACTGTCGTTCAAATTTTATTATGTTTTCATACTTTATCTCAAAACATAGTTTATAACACCTCATTGGAATGAGCTCATTGAGCTCGTTCCAATGAGGGGTCATAAGCTATGTTTTGAGACAAAAAATGAAAAATTTCAGTTATTCAAAAAAAAAAAAAAAAAAAAATTATCTGCTACTCACATTTATTGACCTGAATTGCACTAGTTAGAGCAAGGGCAGGCTAAATTCAAGGACTTTCAAGGAGTCAGAAAGATTTTCAAGTACAATTCAAGGACATTTTTACAATTTTCAAAACTCAAGGAGTTTGACTTAAATTCAAGGACTTTTCAAGGTTGTGCACACCCTGTAACATGAATAGTTGTACAGCCATGAATGCCGAACTTTCCCCATACCCAATGTAACAAGTCGATTCGCCCCCACGAACAATGGGCTAATTGTATCCACTTGTTGCAAGTGTGTCACTACCGGTGACAAACAGAAAGCCCCTGTCGTGTGTGAGAATCGAATATTCAAACAAACTTGAATCTGACCCACCTAAAGATATTGTACCATATATCAAAAGATTCTAACTGATGGTTCTGAAGAAGATTTTTAAAGAAAGTCCTTCATACTGCACAAGATTAAAACTCAGGATCCCATAGTGAGCCCAAATATTAACCCCGGGACTTGATTTGAACAAGCTTGAATCTGACTCCCTAGAGATGTTGTATACCAAATATGAAGCATTCTGACTGGTGGTTCTGAAGAAGATTTTTAAAGAAATTTCCTCATACTGCACTGTTAAAATTCAGGCTCCCTTGGGAAGCCCAAATATTAACCTTGGAACTCAATTTGAGCAAACTTGAATCTGATCCCCCCCCCCCCTCCCTGAGATGTCGTATACCAAATTTGAAAGCATTCTGACTGGTGGATCTGAAGAAGATGTTTAAAGAAATTTCTCTGATATTGCACTGTTACAATTCAGGCTCCCATAGAGAGTCCAAATACCAACCCGGGAACCCAATTTGAACAAAGTTGAATCTGACATGCCCAGAGATGTTGTGTACCAAATATGAAAGAATTCTGACAGGTGAACCTAAAGAAGAAAATTTTTAAAGAAACCCTTCATATTGAACCAAGTTAAAATTTGGGCTCATATTGGGAGCCCATATATTAACCCAGGGACTCTATTTGAACAAACTTGAATCTGAGCCCCAAGAGATGTTGTATACCAAATATGAAAGGATTCTGATCGGTGGATCTGAAGAAGATTTTTAAAGAAATTTCCTCATATTGCACGAAGTTAAACATTGGGCTCCAATAGAGAACTCAAATATTAACCCAGGGACCTGATTTGAACAAAGATAAATATTATCCCCCTAGAGATGTTGTTCAATTGAACAAGATGAATATTATCCCCCTAGAGATATTGTAAACCAAACATGAAACCATTCTGAATGGTGGATCTTAAGAAGATTTTTAAAGAAATTTCTTCATATTGCACTAAGTTAAAATTTGGGCTCCTTTTGGGAGCCCAAATATGAACGTAGGGACTCAATTTGAAGAAGCATGAATCTGACCCCCACTAGAGATATTCTAACTGATGGTTCTGGAGACGAAGATTTCTTAAGAAATTCCTTCATATTGCACAAAGTTAAAACCCGGGTTCCCATTGAGAGCTCAAATATTGACTCCAAGACGCGATTTGAACAAACTTGAATCTGACACCCCTAGAGATATTGTATACCAAATATGAAAGCATTCTGACTGGTGGATCTGAAGAAGATTTTTAAAGAAAATTCCTCATATTGCACCAAGTTAAAATTTGGGCCCAAATTACAATTCAAGCTCCCACAGAGAGCCCAAATACCAAACCAGGAACCCAATTTGAACAAACTTGAATCTGACCTGCCTAGAGATGTTGTATACCAAATATGAAAGGATTCTTTCTGGTGAATCTGAAGAAATTTTGAAAGAAACTCCTTCATATTGCACAGTTAAAATTTGGGCTCCTATAGGGAGCTCAAATATTAACCCAGGGAGTCGATTTGAACAAACTTGAATCTGAGTCCCCTAGAGATGTTACATACCAAATATGAAAGGATTCTGACTGCTGGATCTGAAAAGAGATTTTTAAAGAAATTTCCTCATATTGCACTAAGTTAATCTTTGGGCTCCAACAGAGAGCCTAAATATTAACTCAGGGACCCAGTTTGAACAAACTTGAATCTTATCTCCCCTAGAGATGTTGTATACCAAATATGGAAACATTCTGACTGCTAGAACTGAAGTTTTTTAAAGAAATTTCATTATATTGTACTAAGTTAAAATTCGGCCTCCCATAGGGAACCCAAATATTAACCCAGGAACTCAATTTGAACAAACTTGAATCTGACCCACCTAGATGTTATATACCAAATATCCAAAGATTCTAATTGAGGGTTCTGGAGAAAATTTTGCTAAACAATTTATGGGTGCTATCAGAGTAATGCCCCTTGTGGACATGGCAACTTTATTCGAACAAACTTGAATTGGCATATGATAAGGAACGTGCACATCAAATTTGGGACAGACAGACAGACAGACAGTAAGTGATCACTTAAGCTCCCCCAGACTTTCAGCCAGTTCAGCAAAATAGTTTTGAATGATTCAGGTAAATTCATATTTTTCTAGTCACTAGCATGACTCCAGATATGAATAATATTTTGTAGGTGACAATGAACAAGCACATAGTGTAATGATTTGGGAGCTTTCTTTAGAAGAAAATTTTCACTTTGTTTTAGCGAAAAGCTGCAAAGGACATTTTTAGGATATGGTGGATATGTGATGATTGAAGTTGCGGTTTTCATCAAGATGTTCTTCGGAGAACTTTGCAATATAACAAATATCATTTGGTGGGAAATAATGTTCTTAAAAAAATGTATTTAGCCATGCTTCCAGACACTCATGTATCCAAAATGGCTGGATACATCATAGATTAAGGAGCCTTAATCAAAACCTGATGAAACTGGTTTAACCCTTTTCCCAATGCAAACGATATTAAAATTTATTATTTTAAATATCATTTTTTAAAATTTTTCAAAAAATTTCAACAAAACCATATCATGTGACCCCTCATTGGAACGAGCTCAATGAGCTTGTTCCAATGAGGAGTCACATGATATGGTTTTGTTGAAACATTTTGAAAATTTAATTTTTTCAACTGCTCAATTTGCATATTACGCAGGCGGATGCGGGCAGTTTGTGAAGTGAAGGGTTAAGGATTTAAGGATACATTCAGCATCCACATGTTAATATAGTTAATCTAATTTTGCTAGAGGAGTGGGGTTTGGGATGAGAAGAGTTTTTTGCATAAAATCATTCTAACCCCTTCAATACACAATTGAAGCAAAGAGTGAAAAAATCACGTATTGGACCCCTTCAAACTCACCCTCCCAACAACAGGGAGAAAGTTCATTTTTTTTTGCATCACTCAAAATCCTCAAAATTTTCTTTTTGAGCAAAAAAATATTTTGTTTAAAGGCACTTCCTCTACATCAGCACCTCAGGTGGCCCGGTGGTCCCCATTTGAGGAAATGTTAATCTTATGTACTCATTTACTTGTAAAGTTTACCACAATCAGCTCTGTCACCCGTGGGAAAACTTCATTTAAACAAATAGAAAATTCTCCATTGGGTACTGTGTTAAACCTCAAACCCCTCTGGTGCCCACCAATTCAGTTAAACATAACACTTTGAAGAAATGTTCATCTAGGAGTCAAAGTAATGCTATATATAAAATATAAAAAAATTGTACCTGGTGGATCTGTTGAAAACCTTTGAAGAATAGACCTTATATTGCACTAAGTTAAAATTCAGACTTCAGAGAGCCCTAATATGAGCCCAGGGATTTGATTTGAACAAACTTTAATCTCCCCACACTAAGGATGTCAATACCATGTAACAAAAGAATCTGACTTGTGTATGTGAAGAATAACATGTTTTTAAAGAATAGTCCTTATACTGCACCAAGTTAAAATTTGGGATCCCATGGAGAGACCATTTATGATCCAAGGGACTTCATTTGAACCTCTTGGAATCTGAACCACCTAAGGTTGCTGCATATGAAACATCAAAAGATCTAAGTGGATCTGAAGAAAGGAATTTCCCCATATTACACAAAGTCAAAATTGAGGTTGCCATAGAGAGCCGCAATATGACCCCAGGGACTTAATTTGAAAAAAATTGCGACATCGACGCCGTAGCTGCGACGGGTGGTGCAATCTCACAAAATTCTAAATTCATCAAGGGCCATAACTCCAAGAAAAATATTTGGAACAACACATGCATTGAACAGTGGCCAGACATCAATAAGATACACTTACCTGCCAAATATAAAGTCATTCCATCAAGTATTTCAAAAGTTATTGAGTTTTGAAACTCGTTGGTCACAGATAAACTTGTTGTTCACAGACAGACCGACCGACAGACAGACCAACCGACAGACTGACATTGCCACTTATAGAGCTGCTAGTCACAGCTAAAAATGGAATTTGGTCCCACTGAGGATACAGCAAACAAAATATCAAAAGTTTCTGACTTATGGATCCGAAAAACATGATTTTTAAAGAATATTTCTCAAACTGCATGAAGTTAAAATTTGGGCTCCCAGAGTGTCTCCAAATATGACACTTGGAACTTGATTTGAACAAACTTAAATCTGAACTTCCTATAGATGCTGCATATCAAATATCAAGCTAGTTTATCTGAAGAAGATTTGTAAAAAATATTGCTCATATTGCACCAGTTTAAAAATCTGAGTTCCCATGAGGTCAAGTTCCCATAAGGAGCCCAAATATGCCCCCAAGGACTTGATTTGAACTTCAACAAACTTGAATCTGCTCCCCCCCCCCCCCCCCCCCTCTAGTATGCTCTATACCAATCAACCAAAGATTCTGAAATCCAAATATTAATCGAGGGACTTGATTTGAACAACTTGAATCTCATCCCAATAATGATGCTACATACCAGTTACCAAAAAATTCTGCCTAATAGATCTGGAGAAGAGTTTTAAAAAATATTCCTCATGTTCCACCAAGTTAAAATTTAATGATTCCAAATATGACTCCAGGGACATGATATGAACCAATTTCAAGCTGATATCACCCTCCCCTACCCCCCCAAAAAAACAAAACAAAAAAACAAAACAACAACAACAAAAGAAACAGTATACCAAATATCAAGAGATTTTGACTGAGATCTGAAGATTTTTAAATAAATGTCCTCATATTACCCCAATTATGTTAAAATTTGGGTTTCCACAGGGAGTCCAAAGATGAACCCCAGTACTTGTGTCGAACAAACCTGAATCTGATCCCTCTAAGGATGTTGTATACCAAGTATCAAAAGATTCTGATTAGTAGTTCTGGAAAGATTTTTTTTGTAATTTTGTAAAATAATTTTGCAAGTGCTAACAGAATTATGCCACTGTGGTGCCTCCAGTAGGCTGGGTAGCTTTATTTGAACAAACTTGAATTGGTATATAAGGAACATGCATATCAAATTTGGTTAAATTTGGCCCAGAAGTTTACAAGAAGTCAAAAATGTAATGTTCATGCCAGATGGAAAGTGATTACGCTCAAGTGACCTTAAAATGGCCCCTCAGGGGTTTTTCTCTTGTATATTTCTGTTACAATTTGATACTATTTATTTATTGGTGTTTAAGGTCACATATATCGGCACAATGGCTAATCGTGACCATAACATGCATATAAAGGCAAGTCCAGCCAATCGTTTGTTCCCATGTTGCCCATTTTAGAGGACTTCCACCCAGGCATTGGTCACTGGGTCCTATTTTACCACAGTAAACAAGCACTACATCACTTCCCAGGATTCCCATGGAGAAACATGAGCTATCATTTTATTGTGATATTATCATCACTGAAAGGGCATGGATGCTGTAAAGATGAAATCTGTCCAAGTTGGACTCCAAAAATGGCTGTCAATATTTATTTATTCGCATCTTAGGTCACATATTTCTGCACAATGGCTAAACGTGACCATAACATGCATATAAAGTTAAGTCCAGCCAGTCGTTTACACCCATGTTGCCATTTTAGAGGACTTACACCTCAAGCAATGGTTACTGGGTCCCAATTTACTAGTAAAACAGAGCTTGTTTTCAACAGGAAACGAACACTGCTTCACTCCCTTTGGTTCCCATCTGAAGACTGTCAATATGGCTGTCTTGAGTAGAGAAAGGTAACAACACATTTTCGCTCATATTTCCAGAACTATGGAGAGGAAATAATGAGTGAAGAAATTTTTCCATAACATCAGTCTACCCTTGTTAGATGATAAGCATATCTTCTTAACCCTTTACCCAACGCAGACACTATCAAAATTTATTATTTTAAATATCAATTTTTTTAATTTTAAAAAAAATTTCAATAAAACCATATCATGCGATCCCTCATTTGAACGAGCTCAGTGCGCTCGTTCCAATGAGGGGTCACATGATATGGTTTTGTTGAAATATTTTGAAAAATTTAATATTTTCAACTGCTCACTTTGCAAACTACGTGGGCGGATGCGGGCGATTCGTTAGGTAAAGGGTTAATCAAATAAGTTTGATCATCTTATCAGATTTACTTTCATGTTATAAAGCATGCCAAGTATCAAAAGATATTGAGAATAAGGTCTTGGGGGAGAAGATATTGAACTATTTTCTCAAACCAAATAGGAGACAACACTTGTGAAAAAGTTACTGAATTAAGCCCCACAAACTAGATCTTCTGTTTCTCAGGCTATTTTCTGTAAAATTGCATGTGAGCGGGCAGTTTTTATTTTATTTTTGTAATTTTGCCATCAAAAGTTCATGTTCTTGGTTTGTTTTATGTTTTAGGTTTCATAATCTACAGTACGGCATGGGTGGTGGAGTATTTCATCCTTTGAGTGCAAGAAGGCTTTGCAATGCTAAATCATTGCAAAGCCTTCTTGCACTATAGGGACAAATTTATCAATTTTATTAACTTTGGTAAAATACCAAAAATAATCAGTTTAATTTTTATTTTTTTAAGTTTGCATTGGTTATAAAAAGAGAGCATGTGGCAGCCAAATGGACAATGCAAGGAAGGCCCGAGAATCATTTATTTCCTCAAACATAACTAATGATCCATTATTAGAATGAGCTCATTCAAATGAGGGTCATAAGCTGCTGTTTTTTGCACTCAAGAAATGGAAAAATAAAATTTTCATGGCAATATTTGCAGACAGTGCCATCTGATTTTGTTTTACAATTTTATGATTAAAATTTTAGTTATTTAATGGTGTTGAGGTCACTTTCAGCATCTATGGTTATATTATGCCTGCAACACAAGAATACAGTAAAGTTTGGTCAGTTATTTACAGCTATGGTGCCCACTTTAGAAGACCTGAAGCATCGGTTATTAAAATTTGGGATCACACTTGATTTTCCACTCCCAGAAACGCAGCATATCACATATTTAAAAAAAATATGTCCATTGAGGATTGAGAAGATTTTTAAAGAAACTATTCTCATTTATGAATGACTTAATTATTTGAGTTCTCACAGTGAGCCCTAAAATGAACCCTGGAATTCGATTTGAATAACTTAAATGTTAAATGCACATAAGCATTCTGCATACCAAAATCAAATCATTTTGTTCATAGATTCTTCAAAAAAGGAGTATTTAACAAGACTAACAGTGACCACATGGCCACAGATGCCCCTGAACTATGACCTTGATTTGTGACCTTGATCTCCATCGAACCCCCAAAAAAATTTAAAAAAAAAAATCCAACGAAGGATCTGTTATGGAGCGGACATGAAAATCTTCCTGATGGACAGACAGACAGATTGACTGATGGACAGAGATGACAAACACTATATGCCCCAGAACATTTTTTTTCAGGGGCATAAAAAATATATGCACAAATAGCACTAAGTCAAAATGCAAGTAGTGAGCTAAAATAGAATGCCACCAATAGCAAGTTAAATCAAGAAATGTCACTACAGTAACACATGCCTCCCCCACCGCCCAAAACACCAAATGGAACTTATCTTAATCATTGTGTTAAGTTTGATGATTGTAGCCATAACAGTTTCTGGGTTACGTCAGAGACATGATTTGTGATTTCCACACAATAATGGCACTCAAGTACGACAATGACCTTGAAAATGCACAAGCACCTATTATATGCGTCATACCTTCCGGAAGTTCCAACCATCCTTAACATTCATATGAAGTTTGATAATGCAGTTTGCTAGTAATCATGTACTTTCTTGTGATACTTGCTTTGATACATACACTGCAGGTCTGTAGTACCAGATTTGGGCCATTGGGGTCTCAGCTTAGTATGACCAATTTGGAGCACCATACTGTATGGCACATGTTAATTAAACTAGGAAAACTGTAAGCACTGCTCACTAAATGATACCACCCACTCCCACCAAGAAACATTTTACAACAGTAAAAGTGTGTTTAATGTAGAGAGCACAAACACTGACCCCCCTCCCCCCCCCCCCCCCCACC
The DNA here is from genome assembly GCA_031216915.1 of Pictodentalium vernedei. NCBI lineage: Eukaryota > Metazoa > Mollusca > Scaphopoda > Dentaliida > Dentaliidae > Pictodentalium > Pictodentalium vernedei. The sequence goes on along the minus strand of CM062291.1, from coordinate 109,864,259 downwards.
CCGAAGCTTGAATTGACAAAGCCCATTTTTTTAATATGTGAAACTGTAAAAATGAAAATATCTGAAAACAAAATAGAAGGTACACATCTTCACTGTATGTAAAAGAATGTTTGAAGGTTTCATTGAAATCCATTCACTAGTTTAAATGAGGTCGAAGATAGCAAATGTTAACAACCCCCCCACGCAAGCTTGAATTGACAAAAGCCCATTTTTAAATATGGGAAACCCTAAAAATGAAAATATCTGAAAACAAAACAGGAGGTGCACATCTTCAATGTATGTAAAAGAATGTCTGAGAGTTCCAATGGAGTTTGTTCAATGGTTTAAGAGGAGTAGCGGATAGCAGATCTATACCCCTCCCTACTAAAACCTGAATTGACAAAGACCATTTTTGAATATGGGGAACTGTAAAAATGAAAATATCTGAAAAGAAAATAGGAGGTGCACATCTTCAATGTACGTAAAAGAATGTGTGAAAGTTTCAATGAAATCTGTTCAATGTTTTAAGAGGAGTTGCGGATAGCAGATCTGTACAGAATGTCAATTGAATTTGACAAAGTTCATTTTTCAATATGGGAAACTGTAAAAAAGAAAATATCTGAAAACAAAACAGGAGGTGCACATCTTCAATGTACGTAAAAGAACGTCTGAGATTTTCAATGAAATCCATTCACTGGTTTAAGAGGAGTTGCGGATACAGATGTGTACCCCTCCCCCCAAAGCGTAACATCCCTATAGCATAACGGACAGATGGACGGACGGACGGACGGATGGACTATGTCGGAATATGAAAATATCTGAAAGAAAAATAGGAGGTGCACATCTTCAATGTATGTAAAAGAAGGTCTGAGAGTTTCAATGGAGTTTGTTCAATGGTTTAAGAGGAGTAGCGGATAGCAGATCTATACCCCTCCCTACTAAAACTTGAATTGACAAAGACAGTTTTTGAATATGGGGAACTGTAAATATGAAAATATCTGAAAAGAAAATAGGAGGTGCACATCTTCAATGTATGTAAAAGAATGTCTGAGAGGTTCAATGAAATCCGTTCTCTTGTTTAGGAGGAGTTACAGATAGCAGATGTGTACCCCCTTAAAGCGTAACGGACAGATGAACAGACGGATGGACGTACAGATGGACATAGTGAACACAAAATACCACCCACTTTTCAAGTGGGTAGTATAACAAGAAGCCTGAATCACGACTACTACATGTATAATTTGTTTGCCCATAAAAAACGTTTCCAAGGAGTTTTGAGTTATAATCCCAAATGTTTAATGTTTCAATTACATCATCAAGCCATGTCTTCGATGAAGGCATGCTTAATGATGCAGTCAGGAATATTTTATCAGTTGGGCCTTGAGCCATCACAGTTGGGGTGAATCAGATTCATACTCTCAATCGGCTCTCTTCATGATGTCCCTGCCTCAGAGGGTTAATTTCCCCAAGCTCCCATAAAGCAGGGTAACCAGCTGTGATAAAGCATAACATAGTTGTATGTATCAATTATTTATTTCTGTAAAAATAAAATATAACAAATGAAGAGTGCATAAACAACTGATTCATGAATGATAAGTCTTTTAATGTGTCACAAACATTATACTGATCAACAGTAATCAACTGCAATTACACAAATTAATGAAAATAAAACATGCCAATGATATGATGCAATATACCCCCAAATCCCTAACATTTTGTAATATTGAGAAATTATTTACGAGATCATGATCCTACATATAAATTGTTTGCCGAAATGTGAAAAGTAAAAAAAAAATAACTGATATGTTGTTGGATTTGATAGGCAGTTCAAAAGAAAAAAAAAAGTTACAGCATTCGGATGTCCAGAAAGCTAGAAGTTCTGCCTAGGGTCTTGTGAAGCTCAATTTTTAGCTAGAATCAACTCTTGAAAACAACTTGGGTGGAGATTATCAAATCTGGAAACACATGTTGATGAAGACTGTTTGGGAATTACTTGTTCATGGGATACATGTCCTAACAAATTAACAGCAATGAAATTCTGGAATTTTCACACATCTGCAAAGCATGATGAGAACACTTATACCATTCATGCACAAGTTTCATGAGAATCCTTGATTAACCCTTTACCCAACATAACGGCCAAAACCGGCCAGCTATTCACGAAAATTGCTGATTAATTTTCATTATTTTTTTCATTTTTTGTCTCAAAAACATAGGTTATGACCCCTCATTGGAACGAGCTCGTCGAGCTCGTTCCAATGAGGGGTCATAACCTATGTTTTTGAGACAAAAAATGAAAAAAATTAGTTATTCAAGAATTATTTTTGCAAGTGTCATCTGCTTTTCATGTTAGGTAAAGGGTTAATTAGACATGTTTGAACCCAGTAAACCAACTTTCAAGCAGATGAAGTGTTATTAGTTATCTGCTCAAAATGTATGTATCAATCTGTCAGTTATTGTGCAATCCCAATGCACATAATTGAGATGTACCACACTGTGGTGTCCTCCAGTGAGTGACATGCCCAGTTCGGAGTGCACAACTCCTATCCAGGCCTTTAGATTGGCCTAATTTGGGGACATTGCAGACTTGCCAAGTTACATGTAGTTGCCATTCAGGCCTATTTTTGTAACGATGGGTGCCTGCAATACCATCTTTGGCTTCTTATGGCTTCACTGGTGCCTCAGTATATCTATTAACCTTAGAGGGCCTAATTCCAACTTTGATCATTTTACTGCAACAGAAAATTCATTCTCTGGATAATCTTGTCTTTACATTTTAAGTACCTGGGCAGTTGTTTCTTGGCAAGTCTTGGCTACCTACATACATGTAGGCAGCAAGACTCACCTAGAAACAACTGCAAAGCGACATGATGTAGATTGCCAATATGTTGCAAACATATAGCTGAATCATTCATTTATTTTTTTCATTCAATTTTTTTATTAGGGTTTAACGACACATTAACAGCCAGGGTCATATCATGTCGGTGACAGTTTTATGGGTGGAGGAAGCCGGAGTACCCGCAGAGAACCACCGAGCAGCTGTCAGCTCTCCAACATCTTAACTCTGAACTCTGCATTGCTGCACAGGCATGGTTAGATTGGTTGAAGACATGTGCATCATCGACATGCAGTACACCTTAGTACACAGAGTAGTACCCCCAAGGTAGGCAATCAGGGTTAAGTGCCTTGCCAAAGGAGCACGAATCAGTCGCTGAAATGGTCACCCATCCAACTGCTAACCGCGCTCGACATTGCTTAACTTCGGTGATCTGATGAGAACCGGTTACTGCCACACCACCGCACCCCCTGAATCATTTCTTATGAAATTGGACAAAAACTCCCATAAAAATACGCACCAAACTAATTGTTATGGCCTCAACTTTGGGAACATTTCTGTAATTTCAGGACCTGCACTTGGGAGGTAAATAGAGAAGCAGAGTGCCCAGATACACTGGTTTTATTTGCACTGGATACACTGGTTTTAATGATCTAGCACGAATGAATGGGGGAATGATGTTGAGCATCAACCAATCATCAGGTGTTTGCATCTGCCTGAAGCACAGCTGCTCTCTTGGCAAATAAGCAGCTATCCTTCAGGCAGATGCAAACACCTATGCTGATGATTGGGTGATGCTCAACATCATTTCAAATCGTTGATCATCTTAAGATGTAGCAATGATATAATGAAAGTGTCAATGACACTGTAGCTCAACTTGACAAACTTGAACTTGGTAAGTTATAAATGAAATGGCAAAATTGAAGATCATTGGTACCAATGTCATTTTTATGCCAGTGGCAACATTTTTTGACAGAAACCGACGAGAATCGATAGCTCCCATCTAGAGGCCTCCCCAAACAAGCATGCCAGGTTTCAAAGCAATCCGATCATAAATGTGCCCTGTAGGGTGTATAAAAGGGAAATATTGTGGTCTGACTAGACTAAATTCTAAGAACGTTGGCGGTGGCAACATTTTTTGTCGGAAATGGAAGAAAATCGATAGCTCCCATCTAGAGGTCACCGTAAATAAGCATACCAGGTTTCACAGCAATCTAATCATAAATGTGCCCTGTAGGGTGAGCCAAAGGGAAATATTGTGGTCTGACTAAACTAAGTTCTAAGAACGTTGGCCGCGGCAACATTTTTTGACCGAAATTGAAGAAAATCGATAGCTCCCATCTAGAGGTCTCCCCAAACAAGCATACCAGGTTTCAAAGCAATCAAATCATAAATGTGCCCTGTAGGGTGTGCCAAAGGGAAATATTGTGGTCTGACTAAACTGAGTTCTAAAAACGTTGGCCGCGGCAACATTTTTTGATGGAAATTGAAGAAAATCGATAGCTCCCATCTAGAGGTCACCCCAAACAAGCATGCCAGGTTTCAAAGCAATCCGATCATAAATGTACCCTGTAGGGTGTGCCAAAGGGAAATATTGAGTCTTCTGACTAAACTAAGTTCTAAGAACGTTGGCCGCGGCAACATTTTTTGACAGAAATTGCAGAAAATCGATAGCTCCCATCTAGAGATCTCCCCAAACAAGCATACCAGGTTTCAAAGCAATCTGATCATAAATGTGCCCTGTAGGGTGTGCCAAAGGAAAATATTGAGATCTGACTAAACTAAGTTCTACGAACGTTGGCCGTGGCAACATTTTTTGCCGGAAATGGAAGAAAATCGATAGCTCCCATCTAGAGGTCACCCTAAATAAGCATACCAGGTTTCAAAGCAATCAAATCATAAATGTGCCCTGTAGGGTGTGCCAAAGGGAAATATTGTGGTTTGACTAAACTAAGTTCTAAGAACGTTGGCCGCGGCAACATTTTTTGACGGAAATTGAAGAAAATCGATAGCTCGCATCTAGAGGTCACCCCAAACAAGCATGCCAGGTTTCAAAGCAATCCGATCATAAATGTACCCTGTAGGGTGTGCCAAAGGGAAATATTGAGTCTTCTGACTTAACTAAGTTCTAAGAACGTTGGCCACGGCAACATTTTTACACAGAAATTGAAGAAAATCGATAGCACCCATCTAGAGGTCTCCCCAAACAAGCATACCAGGTTTCAAAGCAATCTGATAATAAATGTGCCTTGTAGGGTGTGCCAAAGGGAAATATTGAGGTCTGACTAAACTAAGTTCTACGAACGTTGGCCGTGGCAATATTTTTTGCCGGAAATTGAAGAAAATCGATAGCTCCCATCTAGAGGTCACCCTAAATAACCATACCAGGTTTCAAAGCAATCAAATCATAAATGTGCCCTGTAGGGTGTGCCAAAGGGAAATATTGTGGTTTGACTAAACTAAGTTCTAAGAACGTTGACCGCGGCAACATTTTTTGACGGAAATTGAAGAAAATCGATAGCTCCCATCTAGAGGTCACCCCAAACAAGCATGCCAAGTTTCAAAGTAATCTGATCATAAATGCGACCTGTGAGGTGTGCCAAAGGAAATTGTGGACGTACGTACTAACGTACTAACATATTAACGTACGTATGTACGTACATACGTACGCCGACGGACGAGAAGTGATGGCAATAGCTCAGCTTGACTTTGTCAAGTTGAGCTAAAAATCAGGAAATGGTAGTAATTCATGTCTCTGCCACAAATAATGATTATGGATGCCATACTCTTCTGCAGCATGTTATCCCATGCCAAGATTAGGCAATAATTGCAATTAATTTGTATCTGAATTGCTGCAACACAGCCTCATTACTGTTCCTGAGAATTCATCATTATTCATTAGGATATTGCCCATAGGAGCAAGAACATGGTTATGATGCAACGGTTCATATATCGGCAATGGTTACCTGAATCAGGTACAGAACGAACGATAAGTTACAAAAGTTCAGACTAGGTGAACGATAAACGGGTTACGCAAAATTTTAAAAACAGCAGGCGTGATGTTTGGTTCCATCTTAAGAGTAAAGTCTGTACTCCTTCCTGCTAATACAATAAGGTTGCAAGATGGTTTGGTAAAGATAATGTTGGCTTAAAATTTGTCTCTGTCGGGCTCTATCTCTCTTGCCCTCAACTATTTCTGGGCCACACCATATGATATGTCAAAAAGACATGTCATGCTGGGCATCAATGTGTAAGATTTCAATAAGATCTGACACTCATCAGCTGAGTTACAGACTTGTATTCTTGTATATGTAAAGACAAAAATTGTATTCTTCTCAACAAGAAAAAGAGGCATTACTCCCAGGTGGAAGGTGCAGACAGCACAACTTGGTATGTTTATGAATGGTCATGTCACGATGGACATCCATCTAAGATTTCGTTAAGATCAAACTCCTTAGTACTATCAGTTTAGTTTTGGACTCATACGGACAAAAGTTAAAAAATTTATAGTAATTTATATATTTTTTATACTTACCAATGACCCAGACATAGCTGGTGCTAACTCTTAAAAATCTAGGGCCAAACACAAATTTTGCCCCCCAATCCCCAAAATTTGCATCTAAAACCAAAAAATCATGTCCTAAATGGTCCTCCATACTTTCCCTCCACTGCGCATGCGTAGTGTCAAGGAGGTCTCGAAATTGGCGCCAATTATCATTCTTACAAGCAGTGCCTGGTCAGCGCTATGTACTCAGCGGGGAGGTATGAGTTCCCAACTCCTGGGAGGGCCATCCCCGTCTGGGTCATTGGTAAGTATAAAAAATATATAAATTACTATAAATTTTTTAACATTTTTATACTGTACCAATGACCCAGACATAGCTGAATAGTAAAAAGGCTGGAGGGCCTAGGACATAGAGGAAAATCCAATAAGCTCAACTATATATAATAGAGTCATCCCCACGAGGAGAAAAGGAGTATTAGGCTTTACATGTATCTTTCTTATTTATGATAAATTAGAAAGACACAACACCCTCCATAATTGAGCATAATAACATTCATGTTCTCTATTAACATCCAGTATAACCTTTTATACTAATTATTTTTAAAGTAAGCCAATAAATAAAGTCAGTCCAGAGAATTGAGACTCTTCATACTCTTTTAAAAGTGTCCGAGGATTGTATATTAACACCCGTTTGACACGTGACATATACAAATGCTTCACACCGAGCTACACTTTAAAAATATGACATGAATGAATTTTAAACATTAACTTTACACTTTAAAACCATCCTGGAAATTACTCAGAATTACTGACTCCGGAGGAGGTATCCCCTTGCTTTTCACTATAAAGCAGGTGACCTAAGGGAACACCCTCCCTCCCCCTTCTCCTTGCCCTGGGTCAAATAGCCCAGAGTGAAGAGGGCAGCAGGACGGAGTCACTGCCAGAACAGAAAGCCTGCATAACTATAGATGCAACTGTTTAGTGGACGACATTCTGAGCAACAGATAACGGACCTAAACAATGCAGGTCTCCAGAAATGGACTATTTCTGAGATAAAAATTTGTGAATGTGGATGGCTGAGACCAATATGCAGCCTTCATTAAATCTGTAATAGCAACACTATTTGCGTAAGCCCAAGATGTAGAAAGAGCTCTTACTTCATGAGCCGAAATCTAAAGCACAGACTGCTGAGTTGAAGATAGATTATCATAAGCAGTACGGATAGTTAAATGAATCCATCTAGCAATAGAATGGACTGCAATGTCCTTTCTATTAGGTATCAGAGACAGAAAGAAGCGTTTTCATCCCTTTCTGATAAACTGAGATCTTCGTTATAAATACATAAAGCTCTAACCGGACAGAGTAAAGGTCTATGCCCGTCTGAAGACGGAAGGGCCTTAATAACAATAGGTTCCGGATATTTATTAGGAGCCTGATTCTTAGCCAAAAATCCAACATTAGTAGTAAAGGTAATAGTGTTCCCGACACTATGATAGTGAGAATCGTCCACAGAAAGTGCATGAAGCTCACTGACTCTTCTAGCAGAAGAGAAAGCTAAGAGAAATGCTGTCTTATAAGACAAGAATTTGAAGTCCACTGTCTCAAGAGGCTCAAATGGCTTTTCTTTTAGTTTAAGAAGAACCCAAGCTAAATTCCATTTAGGAATTAATCTAAGGGTTCTAGGTCTATTTATCGAGAAGTTTCTAACTAATTTAGATGAAGAGACATTAGATCCAATTTGTAAACTATCATGGTGTGCATAGGTATCAGATAACATGGACCTATAACCTTTAATAGTAACAGGCTGCAGTTTGATCTCATCAAACAAGAATACTAGAAAGTTTGCAATGTCTGGAATGGAGGGATCAAAAATATCAACAGAATGATCCCTACACCAACGACAAAAGACCTTCCACTTAGCCGCATAGTTTAGCGAAGAGGAGGTCCTCCTACAGCTAGAAATTGCGTCCACTGCTCGTCCTGTAAAATGCTTGCCGTGCAAGAAGGACCGCACAACGAAAATACGTGAAGGTTGAGACCTTGCGGGTTGTGATGGAGTTGACGCGATTTCCCCTGCGAAAGAAGATCCTCTTGTGGAGGAAGCTTCCGTGGTAAGTCCCACAGCAGACACCTGAGTAGATTTATCCACGGTCTCTGTGGAGACAGAGATGCTACCAACAGAATTTTGCATTGAGATTGTTTTATCTTTAGCAATATCTGCTGAATCAACGGCGCTGGAGGATACGCATATCCTATCATTCCATCCCACGAGATCGATGGAGCGTCTACTGCATATGCTCGGGGATCCGGACATGGAGACACATACATCTGCAACTGATTGTTGAGTTGTGTCGCAAATAAGTCTATCATTGGCCGCTCCCATTGGTAGCAAATCTGATTGAATACCTGTTTGTTGAGAGTCCATTCTGACTGCAACAAGCGACCCTTCCGTGAAAGGGAGTCTGCTAATACATTCAGACGACCCGGAATATGACGGACCGAAAGCAGAACTTGGTGTTCTAGAACAAACAGAAGGATTCTTTCCGTTAAATTGAATAACGGAACGGAATGAGTGCCTCCCTGGTTCCGGATATACGCTACTACTGTCGTATTGTCGGACAGGATTTGGACATGTGCTTTCTGAATAATGTTCATCCAATGACGTAGTGCAAGCCAAATTGACATCATTTCCTTGATGTTTATGTGCTTGCCTAGAAACTGCGGATCCCAAAGACCCTGGCACTTTGAATCCGTTGGGATCAACGTTGCACCCCAACCTGTTTGATTGGCATCCGTCATAATCGTAAAACTCGGATCCGGCAACTGCAGTGGGACTCCCTGAGTCAGCCATTGAATGTTTGCCCAAGTCTGAATCTCTTGTTTCACTTGATTTGACAAGAGAACGCCTATATCGAGCGAATGAATCTTTACACTCCAATTCTGAGTCAAGAAAATTTAGAGAGGACGTAATCGCCCCATCAGAATGAGATCCGCAGCGGCTCCGCACAGACCTATCAGTCTCATGAACTCTCTCGCTGTGACTTTGTCTGAGTAAAGACAATAGCGAGCATAACAACTGATTAATTTCGCTCTGGTTAACGGCAGACGAACGGGATTGTTGTGCATCTCGAAGCTCATTCCTAGATGAGTGAATGACTTGGACGGCACCAGATCTGACTTCTCCTCGTTTATTATAAAACCGAGACGTCGGAGTAATAGAAGCAGATTCTGCACATCGTTCTGAAGTGTTAACTCGTTGCCGTACCTCTGAAGAATGTCGACCAGGTAGGCAGACGTTACCGCAGACGAATGAGCTCAGAAATGTATCATTACCAAGTTCATTATTTGAGTGAAAGCCCAGGGCGCTAGGTTCAAACCGAAGCACATCGCTCGGAACTGATATACAACTCCTAGGACTGCGAAGCGTAGATACTTTCTGAATGTCGGATGTACCATGACGTGAAAGTATGCATCCTTGAGATCTATGCTTGTAGCATAGTCGTTCACCTGAATACTCGTTCTGACTGATCGAATTGTCTCCATATAGAACTTCGGAGCGACGATCAGCTTGTTTATCCCGCTCAGATCTATGACTGGACGGAACGAGCCGTCTGGTTTCGGAACCAGAAACAGATGGCTGTAGAAACCCGGTGATTCCTGGTCTTCTACGACCTCTACCGCATTCTTCGTCAGAAGAGACTGTACTTCTGATAAAAGAGCATCTCTTTTCTGCGGATTTGATGGAAGCTGAGTCCATTTTGGACTTCGAGTTAATGGAGGCTTTCGTTTGAAGGATATTCTTAGTCCTTCCGAAATTACCCCTCGGACCCAGGGGTCGTCCGTAATTGATGCCCACTCGTTTATAAAACTCGATAATCTTCCGCCTACCGGAAGACGATAGAGGTTCAAACCATCACCTCCTAGACCTGCGAGGCTTGCGGAAGGAGAAACTACGTCCTCCACGACCCGCACCTCTCCCCGTCGACCTAGGGACGTCTGACCGGTTATCTCGGCCAGAATAACGTCCTGCACGTGAGTCGCTGCCTTGACGGTCTCTAGAATAAGACCTAGAGGACGTATAAGAACCTCTATAGGAACTTCTCTTGGGCGTACTTGTCCCAGAAGTGCCTGTCTTACTCTTTTCTGCTGTATCCGACTTTTTGGAAGCGGATTTGAATAGCAGAGAATCCGAAGCTTTCTTAGTTATCTTATCATAGATTGCTGAAAGCTTGCCGTCGAAGAGAAGCTCTCCGGAGACCGAAGCGACTCTGAGAGAGTTCTTCACCTTACTATCCACGCGCGTGGATGTAGCTAGGGCTGCGTCACGTCTAACCAACTCCAGGTTTGCCACTGAAAGGGCGGAGTTATACGTGGAATAAGCTACTGCCCTTGAAAGAAGTCTTAATGAGGATTGTATATCCTGGAATTCTTTCCCTTGAAGATGTAATGATAACGCCTTAGTAAGGTGGTCTGCGTATGATAAAGCATCTAAGTTAACTCTGTTAGACATTATTGTCGTTTCCAACGTTGTGGTTGGAATTGACATAGACGACGGTATAGACAATTCTAGGTCTTCAGCCTGGTCGTCTAGACGCAGAGGAACTCTCGGTATGCCCTGTCCTGCCATTTCGAATTTATTCCTTGAATTGATGAAAGGCAGATTTAGAGCATTTGCGGACAAGAAACCAGTCTTGCCTGTTTTGGTAGCAAGCTTATATATAGCGTCGTTCAATAATTCGAATGTTCCTGTGACATTATTGGACTGTGTCGGAAACTCAGGGACGATGTCCCTGAACCGATCAAAAAATTCTGTGTCCAATGACGCTATCATTCTCTTATCTGGCATCGCAGCATTCTGGTCCGACGGAACAACCTCTGGAAGATAATGCCGGATGAAATCTACGGCAGCTTTATGTTGTTCCGAAAGGGAAAGCTCCAAATCCTCCGAATCCCTTTCGCCATCCTGTCGGACCCTATGAAGTTCTCGGTCGTCCGTACCTGATGCTTCAGCGGAGCGTACCGACCCAGCATCGTTGGATAATTCCTGATCCGACAGAGATTCTGCCGTTTGCTGGGATGCTGCGATAAGTTGTGCTATTTGGGATAGCACGTCCGTCACTGAGGCCTGTGGAGTAGCGGTCTTACGTTGCTTTGCCGCTGGAAGCTCTGTGTACGTTGACTCCTGCATACTTCTCTTATGCGAACGTCCGGAGTCTACAGGCCTCGTGTCCCTGGCTACCGGATGGCATGACCTGGTCGCCGTGGAATCCCTGATTGGCGAAGCTGGCTGGATATCCGTGGTCACGTAGCCAAGGTGCGGTCGTGTGCGCTGCCGTGAGGATGAGGAAGCCTTATCGACAGTCTCTCCGGACTGTCTATATAACGGAGCGTCCCGAGCGGCGGACGTATGCTCCGAATGCGAAACGTTTTGTACCACAACATCTGGTCCCAGATGTTGATGTACGAGAGAGGGACCTCTCTCGCTCGCAGCCCGGATGGACCTGGACGAGCTAGGAACCAGACTAATAGGCTTCCTCCATTCTCTCCTCTGATCCGTCGTCACTGGGTGTGCTCTTTGTCTTATTATAGTGCTCGCATCACCCAAATCTCCTTCCTGGACCGCAACGGACGAACCCGGCTGCCGAGCCATTCGATGAATGGTCACTACACCGGGCGAGCTAGCGGATGCCAATGCCGTCGATCCTACTAGGGACCTCTTAGGCAATTGACGTATTTCCATGAGCACTTTTGCCGCTAGCTCTTCATTTAACTGTGACGACGGAGGCACACTTTTGGAAGACATCACGGAAACATCACCCTGTTCTTGTTCCTCTGAAATAGAGATTGATAAACTAGAGTGACTCTGCAGAGAAAGGACCGGCATGGCCTTTTCACCGCTAACAACATACCGTGACACACGTTTCCAATGTTTGTCATCCCAATTGACACATACTGAACAGGAGTTAGTGCGAGTACACTGACTACAATTAATACAATGATTATGAAAGTCAGAGGAAGATTTCCTCTTATTACAATTTGAACAATATCCTTTCATTGTGAAAAGAATACAAAAAGTCCTAGTACTCGCACCAATCCCTGAAAACAAAGATACATAATAACATGATCCATTAACATAGAAAAAATAATTGAAATCAAAAAAAATTTTTTTTTAAATATTTTTTCAGAAAAGCCCAAGTTTCTGAAAAGTAACGTTGAGCCCCAATGGATCCCAAAAAGCCTAAGTGTGGACAAAAATTTTAAAAATATTTAAAAAAAATTAATGCAACACTTACGTATAATAATAATGTATCTTGTTATGATTAAGCTAATACAAAGACAAGAAATCCCCCTCCACAGAGACCGTTGTCAATGTAAACAAGAAGTGTATAAACACCAGAAACATGACTCCAGGCACTGAAAAACATGGCCCGAAATCAGTTACCAATAATAACACTATCTGATGCAAAACAGAGGCTTCCAGGGAAGAAACTGCAGAACATCAGATGGTAGATGCAGAACACAATGCCTAAACACCCATGGGTGAGGACGTAAACATGGGGAAAAGAACAGAATTCATTCTGTTACCCAGCTAAAACTCCCAAGAAATTTTAGTAATAATATTACAGAAAATATATGCCAAAAGCATGGGAGAATAGCAAGGGGGGACTTAAAGGAAAGGGAAAGATGAAACACTGAATAAGCAGTGTAACTTTATAGCAAGAATAACAACAGGCCCATGCCTTGAAATTAGGCAACATAACATAATTTCATAAAAAAATTTTAAGTTACAGCCATGATTATTTCCTGCCACTCATTTTTCCTCTCCTCCTTTTAATTCCTCTTTAGATCCACCATTTCTCTAATAATTACGTGTCTGGCATCATTTAAACTGAGATTTACAAGCACAAATATCAGTCAGATGTGAACTGATGAAGGGCCAAACAAAGAATGATAATTGGCGCCAATTTTGAGACCTCCTTGACACTGCGCATGCGTAGTGGAGGGAAAGTATGGAGGACCATTTAGGACATGATTTTTTGGTTTTAGATGCAAATTTTGGGGATTGGGGGGCAAAATTTGTGTTTGGCCGTAGATTTTTAAGAGTTAGCACCAGCTATGTCTGGGTCATTGGTACAGTATAAAAATATACAAATTGGTATAAATTTATCATTTTTCAAAGGGGTATAACTCCTGGATGGAAGATGAAGACAGTGTACCTTAATATGAGTCTGAAAGGACATCTCAAGTTGGAAATCCATGTAAAACTTCTTTAAGATCCAGACAATATCAGCTGAGTTACAGACTAGTACCAACAAAAATTGTATTTTTCTTATAAAAACGGGCATAACTCCAAGGTGGCAGGTGCGAACAGCATTTCCCAATATGTGTCTAAAAACGCATACCATGCTGGACATCCATGTAAGATTTCATGAATATCTGATGGCTATCAGCTGTGTTATAGGCTCGTAGGGACAAAATTTTAATTCTTTTTCATGTAAAAACAAGAGCACCACTGGGCATTGCATCATACGCCCGTGAACTGTTCAAATTGTACCATTTTAACACATTTGCAATTTTTTTAGAGTGCGAGAAATTTATACTGGCATATATATATATGTTACGGTCAGACTTTGAAATCAGTGATTTTGTGAAATGACTAAATTTTTTCAGTCATTTGAGAAAAAAGACTAACAAGTTTGAAGCCAATCGAAAAACAAATACTAAAGTTATCATCCGGAAACCAAATATTTGATGAAGAATTCTAAGTCCAACAGGGGCCATAATTCAGGCAAAATTGTTCAAGACCGACCCCATATTCGAACTTGACCTGTATTTTGTTGTGATTAAACCACATACCAAGTTTGGAGCCGATCGGAAAACAAATACTAAAGTTATCATCTGGAAACCAAATATTTGACAAATTCTAAGTCCAACAGGGGCCATAATTCAGGCAAAAATTGTTCAGACCGACCCCATATTCGAACTTGACCTGTATTTTGTTGTGATTAAACCACATACCAAATTTGGAGCCGATCGGAAAACAAATACTAAAGTTATCATCCGGAAACCAAATATTTGACGAATTCCAAGTCCAACAGGAGCCATAATTCAGGCGAAAAATGTTCGGCCCGACCCCATATTCGAACTTGACCTGTATTTTGTTGTGATTAAACCACATACCAAATTTGGAGCCAATTGGAAAACAAATACTAAAGTTATCATCCGGAAACCAAATATTTGACGAATTCTAATTCCAACAGGAGCCATAATTCAGGCGAAAAATGTTCGGACCGACCCCATATTTGAACTTGACCTGTATTTTGTTGTGATTAAACCACATACCAAATTTGGAGCCGATCGGAAAACAAATACTAAAGTTATTGTTCGGAAACCAAACGGACGGACGGACAGACGGATAGACGGACAGACAGACGGACGGACGGACAACGCCATACTATAATACGTCCCGTTTTTCAAACGGGCGTATAAAAAGGGCATAATTCCCAGGAGGAAGGCGCGGACAGTATAACTTGAATTGTGTCTCAAAAAGCAATGCGATACTGCACGATTTCATCAAGATGTGACCACTATCAGCTGAGTTATGAACTTGTATGGACAAATGGATGCACAGACATACAGACAGATGGATAGAGTCAAGATTCAATTCATTATACCTCCCTTTGTCAAAAAATGTGGGGGTATAATTTATTAACAGGTCACATTTGTACTGCAGGTATGATAAATAGTTTGGATTTTGAAAATCATGTTCAATTAACAGGAATATTCAATTCAAGAGATATCCAGTAAAGTGGATTCCACTATAGTTGATAATTTTTCTGCTCTCCTTAACATTTCAACATTTAATGATATCTCTAATTTGAGCCTCACTGTCAAACAAACAAGTAATCAAACTTCTGTTCAAAGTGAAACAAACAATCCTTGTATATAATTTGGGTGCTATCAGGGAAGAGGCTAGGTCTTGGTTTGGGGCGTGTCTATCCCCTCTCAACTTCCTCCTGGGTACCTACCTACTACACCCCCCCCCACCCCTCCCCCACTGCTGAGCATTTAACTTTTGATAATTTACCAACTGGTACTTGTGAATTTCAAACTGCTGAACAAATCTGAATGCCCCCACTAAACTTTGTTAAAAATATATGACCTTTGGGTTCGGAGTTGGAAATTGTCTCTTGAGTGTAACAAGGTGCCTTCTAACACTCACAGGATGAATGTTGACTCCAGTTAGAAAATGCCATGAAATGTGTTTTAAAAAAAATTACTAAATGTCAAACAGTCACACCCACAGATAAAATGCCAGGAAATCTTCCCAAGGGAATCAAATTTTCAACTGTCCGTGGTTTGAGGCTTAAAGCTAGTAACTATTGGAATTGTTTTTATTACACCCAGGAATGTGGCTACAGGGGTAGGGTGGGGGCCTCCCCTGTTTATACATCTCTGAGTGCAACAGTTCACTGCAACAAAATTATAATCGTGATAATAAGTTTGAATTTTCACGTTGGAGTCCGTAGTTTCCTCCAGGTGAGAGCAGGGCTCATAGTTCAAAGTTGAGTTTAATTCAAGGACTTTCAAGGACCCTTTCGAGCAATTTCCAACGATTTTTTGAACAATTTTTTAGACTATTCCACACCAGTAAGTTTCATATAGCTTTGAGTAAATGCATGCTTAACCCCTAGCACTTTGGATGTGCAAGTGAATTTTCTCCAAGCATTCTGTTTTTCTCTTCTGTATCTATGAATTTAACCAATTATATCTAGTCTGACAGAGCTCACTGATCTCTGTCAAACATGGTACATTTGGTTAAATAACAAACTGCATTATGGGAAATATTTGCTGCTGAAAACTTTGCTATTGTGACATCAGAGTGCAGAGGGTTAAGAATACAGATATGAGTTACAAAAGACTGTGTTCAATCATTAATCAAAAATACACATGTAAATTATCTACAAATAAGCATATTTACTTGACATGTAAATTACAATAAGGCTATATTTCTCCCAATACATGTAAAAACGTCTAGACAAAATACAAATCTGTATTAAGAGTATCAACCACATGTGCGATCATTTGATTCAGAAAGAGAACATTTTTTACCTGCTCTCAATTGGCATAGAGTTATTTCACATGTCGAGACCACCGTTTTTGGTAACAGTTTTTAAATGAATTCCTAACTCAACAAAATATGATGATAGATGATTTTTTTGCCATGCTGTTATTTTTATATAGGCCTACCATGCGTTAAACATGAAAAACAAAACAAACACACAGTTGAAACAGTACTATAAACTTCAGTGTTTTTTGAAAAAGTGGAAGAACAATGAATGGAGATTACATCATGCACAGAGCAAAAATGTAATACCATGACATCATGATCTTCATTCAGAAAAATGAATTCATAGACAAAGAGTGACTGTTTAAAAAATGTCAACAACATTAAAGACTGTACCCAATCCCTTCATTATGTGAAGAAAGGGAGAGATAAATTGGTTATTCCCACCAAGTGGGTTTCCAAGATGGTGTATTTAAGTCTTGACCTCGCCTCTGGGTCATATATCGACTCGTTCAAATGGGCTCATCAATTTTTATGCCCAGAGACGAGGTCTCACCATCAATATGCTATCTTGGAAACTCACATGATGGTAATAACCTATAAATATCTGATATAACCGTGATGCATATTTTATTGTGCTACAGAAATTATAAATTGAAGCTTCCTTAAAAATCAAAAACTTTTAAAGCTATGAAAATACAAGGACAAAAATGAACCTCTGTCAAATTATACAGATCACCACACCTCTCACTTCTAGCTGGGGACATCAGGGAACATAACAATGAGATCTATACCTTGCTTCTGTGTAAGCATACTTTCTCCACCACTTAACAAGATTTGTGAGATGAAATACAGATATGAAACGGTAGTTGGGATCTCCACCACCTGGCAGAATTTCAAAAAGTCAAATTTAAGTGAATCAAATTCCACGACAATCTTAACTCGAAACCCCAATCCTTCGAAGAGTCTTACTTTAGCCACCATCTCTGAATTCCAAAATAGAAGCATTCCATATACAATGTATTCTGTACAGAAGTCAAGGCCAATCCAGAAAATCAGCAGACTGACATCTGCAAAGTTAAAAAATTTATAGTAATTTATATATTTTTTATACTTACCAATGACCCAGACATAGCTGGTGCTAACTCTTAAAATATAGGGCCAAACACAAATTTTGCCCCCCAATCCCCAAAATTTGCATCTAAAACCAAAGAAAACATGTCCTGAATGGCCCTCCACACTTCACCTCTACTGCACATGCGCAGTGTCAAGGACGTTCCGAAATTGGCGCCATTAATCATTCTTATAACCAGTGCCTGGTAAGCGCTATGTACTCAGCGGGGAGGTATGAGTTCCCAACTCCTGGGAGGGCCATCCCCGTCTGGGATATTGGTAAGTATAAAAAATATATAAATTACTATAAATTTTTTAACATTTTTATGCTGTACCAATGACCCAGACATAGCTGAATAGTAAAGAGGCTGGAGGGCCTAGGACATAGAGCAAGTTGGAATACGCTCAATTATATGAGGCCTAATACTTCTTTTTCCCTCTAGGGAAAAAGAAGTATTAGGCCTTACATGTATCTTTCTTATTTATGATAAATTAGAAAGATACAACACCTTCCAAAATTGAGCATCATACATCCATGTACTCTATTAATATCTAGTATAATCCTTATACTAATAATTTTTAAAGTAAGCCAATAAATAAAGAAAGTCTAGAGAATAGAGACTCTTTATACTCCTTAAAAGTGTCTGAGGAATGTATAATAACGTCCGTATGACACATGCTATATTCAAAAGCTATACTTTAAAAACTAAGACCTGAATGAATTTTAAAAACATAAACTTCTCACTAAAAAGCCATCCCAGTAACAGCTCAGAATTACTAACTCCGGAGGAGGTATCCCCTTGTTTTCATAGTAAAACAGGTGACCCAAGGGAACACCCTCCCCCCCCCCCCCCCTTTTTCTTGCCCTGGGTCAAATAGCCCAGAGCGAAGAGGGCAGCAGAACGGAGTCACTGCCGAAACAGAAAGCCTACCTAGCTATAGTAGCAACTGTTAAGTGAATGACATTCTGAGCAGTAGATAATAGACCTAACAATAGAGGCCTCCAGAAATGGACTCGATATTTCTGAGATAAAAAATTCATGAATGTGGATGGCTGAGCGCAATGAGCAGCCTTCAAAAATCTATAATAGCGACACTATTAATGTAAGCCCAAGATGTAGAAAAAACTCTTACTTCATGAGCCGAAATCTCAAGCACAACTGCTGAGTCAATGATATACCATAAGCAGTACCGATAGTTAATTGAATCCATTAGCAATAGAATGGAGCGTAACATCCTTCTATTAGGCATCAAAGACAGAAGAAGTAGTAATAAACAGATATCTGTTTATAAATACGTAAACTCTAACCGGACAGAGTAAAGGCCTATGCCCGTACGAAGACGGAAGGACCTTAATAACAATAGGTTCCGGATATTTATTAGGAGCCTGACTCTTAACCAAAAATCCAACCTAAATAGTAAAGGAAGTAGTGATTCCGAAACTACGAAAGTGAGAATCATCCACCGATAGTGCATGAAACTCACTGACTCTTCAGTAAAAGAGAAGCCAACAGAATTACTGTCTAAAAGGTCAGAATTTGAAAACTACTGTTTCCAGAGGCTCAAATGATTACTTAGCTAAAAAAGAACCGAAGTTAAATTCCATATAGAAATTTAATCTAATGATTCTAAGTCTATTTATCGAAAAGTTAATAACTGACTTAGATAAAGAGACATAAGACTCAACTGTAAACTATCATAGAGTGCATAGGTATGAGATAACATAGACCTATAACCTTAATAGTAACAGGCTGCAGTAGATCTTGTCAAACAAGTATACTAGAAAGTTGCAATGACTGGTATGGAGGGATCAACAATATCAACATAGTGATCCCTACACCAACGACGGAAGAGCATCCACTTTGGCCGCATAGTATAGCGAAGAAGAGGTTCTCCTACAGTAAAAAATCGCGTCCAAAGCTCGTCCAGTACAATGCTTACAATGCAATAAGGACCACACAACGGAATACGTGAAGGTTGAGACCTTGCGGGTTGTGATGAAGATGACACGATTTTCCCCAGCGAAAGAAGATCCTCTCATAGAGGAAGTTTTCGCGTTAAGTCCCACAGTAGACATCTGAGTAAATTTACCCACGGTCTCTGTGAAGACAGAGATGCTATCAACAGAAATGTATTGTGGTTGTTTATCTTAGCAATACTTGCTGAAACAACAGCGCAGGAGGATACGCATATCCTATCATTCCGTCCTATTAGATCAATAGAACGTTAACAACATAAGCTCAGAGATCCGGACATGCAAACACATACGTCTGCAATTGATTAGCAAGTTGTGTCGTAAAAAATTATCATTGGGTGCTCCCATTGATAGCAAATCTGATTGAATACTTGTTTGTTGAGAGTCCATTCTGACAGCAACAAGCGACCCATACGTGAAAGGGAGTCCGCTAATACAATCAGACGACCGGGAAAGCTCGAAATCGTCCGAATCCCTTTCGCCATCCTGTCGGACCCTATAAAGCGTTCGGTCGTCCGAACCTGATGCAACAGCGGAGCGCACCGACCCAGCGCCGTCGGATAATTCCTGATTCGACCGAGAATCTGTCGATTGCTGGGATGCTGCGATAAACTGTGCTAACTTGGATAGCACGTCCGTCACTGAGGCCTGTGGAGAAGCGGTCTTACGATGCACTGCCGCTGGAAGCTCCGTGATCGTTACCCCGTGCATACTTCTATTATGCGAGCGAACGGAGTGTATAGGCCTCGTGTCCCTTGGCTACCGGATGGCGTGACCTGTTCGCCGTGGAATCACTGAATGCCGAAACTGGTCGGATACTCGAGGTCACGTAGCCAATGTGCGGTCGTGTGCGCTGCTGTGAGGATGAGGAAGCATTATCGACAGTCTCTCGGACTGTCAATATAACGGAGCGTCCCGAGCAACGGACATATGCTCCGAATGCGAAATATCTGAACCACAACATGCGGTCCCCTATGTTGTTGTACGAGAGAGGGACCTCTCTCGCTCACAGCCCGGACGGACTTGGATGAGCCAGGAACCGGACTAACAGGCTTCCTCCGATCTGTCCTCAATCCGTCGTCACTGGGTGAGTACTAAAGTTATTATAGTGCTCGCATCACCCAAATCTCCTTCCTAGACCGCAACGGACGAACCCGGCTGCCAAACCATTCGATGAATGGACGCTACACCGGGTGAGCTAGCGAATGTCACTCCGTCGATCCTACAAGGGACCTCTTAGGCGATAGACATATTCCATGAGCACTTATTGCCGCTAGCTCTTCACTAACTATGACGACAGAGGCACACTTTGAAAGACATCTCCGTAACTTTGCGAACAAGAAACCAGAAATGCTTGGTAATAGCAAGTATATAATAATATATATAGCGTCGTTCAATAATTCGAAAGATTGTGTGACATTATTGGACTATGTCGGAACTGAGGGATGATGTCCCTGAACCGAACCAAAAATTTCTAAGTCCACCGACGCTATCAGTTTCTTATCCGGCATCGCAGCATTCTGGTCAGACGAAAGAACCTGTAGAAGATAAAGTCAGATGACATACACAACAGCATATGTTGTTCCAAAAGGGAAAGCTCGATGGACCGGATGAAATTTTCGGACGTCCGTACCTGCTTGCGCGGAGCATCCCGACCCAGCATCGTCGGATAATACATGATGCGACAGATTCAGTCGTTGCTGGGATGCTGCGATACGCTGTGCTATTTGGGATAGCACGTCCGTCACCGAGGCCTGTGCAGTAGCGGTCTTACGATGCATTGCCGCCGGAAGCTCTGTGTATGTTGACTCCCGCACACTTTCTTATGCGAACGTCCGGAGTCTGCAGGCCTCGTGTCCCTGGCTACCGGATGGTGTGACCTGGTCGCCAATGATTCTCTGATTGGCGAAGCTGACTGGATATCCGAGGTCACGTAGCCAAGAGCGGTCGTGTGCGCTACCATGAGAATGAGGAAGCCTTATTGACAGTCTCTCCGGACTGACTATATGTCGGAGCGTCCCGAGCGGCAGACGTATGCTCCGAATGCGAAACATTTTGTACCACAACATCTGGGGCCAGATGTTGTTGTACGAGAGAGGGGCCTCTCTCGCTCGCCGTCCGGATGGACCTGGACGAGCTAGGAACGGGACTAAAAGGCTTCCTCCGTTCTCCCTCTAATCCGCCGTCACTGGGTGTACATTTGGTTGATTTATAGTGCTCGCATCACCCCAAAACTAGACCGCAACAGACGAACCCGGCTGCCGAACCATTCGATGAATGGACGCTACACCGGGCGAGCTAGCGGACGTCAAAGGCCGTCGAACCAACTAGGGTCCTCTTAGGCAATTGGCGTATTTACATGAGCACTTTTCCGCTAGCTCTTCATTAATTGTGACGACGGAGGCACACTTTTGGAAGACATCACGGATACATCACCCTAATCTTGAGCGTCTGAAATAGAAATTGATAAAGTAGAGTGACCCTGCGGGGAAAGGACCGGAATGTCCAATTCCCCACTAACATACCGTGACACACGCTTCCCATGTTGTCATCGAAATTATCACATTCAGAACAGGAGTTAGTGCGAGTACACTGACTACATATACAATGATTATAAAAGTCAGAGGAAGATTTCCTCTTATTACAATTGACCAAAATCCTTTCAATGTGAAAAGAAAACAAAGTCCTAGTACTCGCACCAACCCCTGACAATCAAAATACATAATAATATGATCCATTAAGATACAAAAAATAATTGAAATCAAATAATTTTGAAAAAATATTTTTTCAGAACAGCCCAAGTTTCTGAAAAGTAACGTTGGGCCCCAATGGATCCCAAGCCTAAGTGTGGACAAAAATTTTAAAAATATTTTAAACAATTTATGCAACACTTACGAACAATAATAATGTATCTAGTTATGATTAAATTAACATCAAGATATTATTTTCAATAAATCCCCCCTCACACAGAGGGCTGTTGTAAATGTAAACAATAAGTGTAAAAACACTAGAATAAGACTCCAGGCACCCTGGCCCGAAATCAGTTACCAATAATACACTATCTGATGCAAAACAGAGACTTCCAGGGAAGAAACTGTAGAACATCAGATGGTAGATGCAGAACACTACGCCTAACCACCCGTAGATGAAGACGTAAACATGGGGAAAGGAACAGAATTCATTCTGTTATTCAGCTAAAACTCCCAAGAAATTTTAGTAATAAAATTACAGAAAATATGCCAAAAGCATGGGAGAATAGCAAGAGGGGACTTAAAGGAAAGGGAGAGAGGAAAACACTGAACAAACAGTGTAACTTGATAACAAGAATGACAACAAAATGGCTGTTGCCTCGAAAATAGGTAACTTAACATAATTTCATTAAAAAATTTTAAGTTACAGCCCTGATAATTTTCTGTCACACATTTTTCCTCTCCTCCTTCTATATCCTCCTTAGAATCACCATTTCTCTAATATTTATGTGTCTGGCATAATTTAAACTGAGATTTACAAGCACAAAGATCAGTCAGATGTTAACTGATGAAGGGCCAAACTAAGAATGATTAATGGCGCCAATTTTGGAACGTCCTTGACACTGCGCATGTGCAGTAGAGGTGAAGTGTGGAGGGCCATTCAGGACATGTTTTCTTTGGTTTTAGATGCAAATTTTGGGGATTGGGGGGCAAAATTTGTGTTTGGCCCTATATTTTAAGAGTTAGCACCAGCTATGTCTGGGTCATTGGTACAGTATAAAAATATGAGGTCCCCAGAGGGTGAATTTGGTGATGCTGCCCTGCACAGTATGGTAGAGTCACTAACTTTACCCTCTGTGAACCTCAATCTGTATCAAAGTCTCAACCCTAAACAGAAAGAGGTACCCAGAGGATACATTGCCCACTGTATGGGATAGCATCAGCACATTCACCCTCCTGGGATCTCAATCTGCAAATGACAGATTGCTTATTTTCAGGATTGGTCAAGGCAACGTATGATGGGGATCTTTTACATTTCTTTAAAAAGTAACTGTTTAAATCTATAAACTATACAAATCAATAGTAGATAGAAACTTTCATTTTTATTTCTGAAATATTTGACATTCATGTAACCTTCTTCATTGTCTTCAAAACACTTTATTGTCCGTCAATTACGTTGAAAAAGATTATGTCACGCACTGCTCATCATGTTGATCATTTTGGTGAAGTTTCATGAAAATGCGACTAAAACTGAGGAAGTAGTTCGCTCCACAAGTATTTTGCAAAATCCAATATGGCCTCCAGTCGACGATCTTGAATCCGAACTGAAAAATAATTTATGTCACGCACTGCTCCTCATCATGTCGATCAATTTATATAGAGTTTCATGAAAATGCAGCAAAAACTGTAGAAGTAGTTCGTTCCACAAGTATTTTGCAAAATCCAATATGGCCAATAGTTGGCCATCTTGAATCTGATCTGGAAAATGAAAGTGTCAATGACACTGTAGCTCAACTTGTCAAGACAAAGACATGTACATGTATAGTATGTGACACAGCAATGACAAACATCTAGGTAATGACCTGATAACAAAGGTACATATAAAGTATTGTAACGGTCTGTACATAAATACTGACCGTTGCCTGTAACAAATGTATAGGTAAAGTATTGTACAGGTGGGTGACAGTCAGATGCTAAACTAGAAAAGAAATCTTTGAGTCCCAGAGTGGGTCTGACTGAACCCAAAATATTTGTTCTCATAGCACAGTGATAACAAAGGCACCCCAAAACACACTCGTTCCTGTCCCAAGGTGAAAACAAAGGTACCCAAGAAGTTTTGTGAAGATCAGTTCATAAATACGAGCTGTAGAGGACTTGTGACAAAAAAACTGATTGGACTTAATTTCGGTACAAAATGGCCACTGGCAGCCATCTTGAACTTTGGACCGTACCCAGAAACACTCATTCTCGTCCCAAGGTGATAACAAAGGTACCCAAGAAGTTTTGTGAAGATCGGTTCATAAATACAGCCTCTACCCTGAGCCGTATTGACATGTGTGCTTACATTGTGTAAGTAGCACTGAATAAATCAAAGGGGGGGGGGGCGCGGTGGCTCAGTTGGTAGAGGTGCAGGCTGCAAGCCGAGAGGTCCTCGGTTCGAATCCCACCTGCGGCAACCGCGTTGTGTCCTTGGGCAAGACACTTCACCCCGATTGCCTACATGGGGGCACGATGACGCTGTGTACTGAGGCATACTGCACGTCGATGGTGCGAATGTCTTCAACCAATCTAACCCTGCCTGTGCTGCGGTGCAGAGTTCAGAGTTACGATGTTGGAGAGCTGACAGCTGCTCGTCGTTGCTCGGTGGTTCTCTCCGGGTACTCCGGCTTCCTCCGCCCGTAAAACTGTCACGGTCACGATTAGCCATTGTGCATAAGTATGTGACCTTAAACACCAATAAATAAATAAATAAATAAATCAAAGTTCATCTAATTTGCATAATTTCTGCACGAAAAAAAAACCCTTACAATATGTGATGTATTCGATGTTACTAAACATTCATACAAAAATTTATTCAAATCAGAACTTTCATACAGAAGTTCTGTACAAAAGACTGATTGCACTAATTTTGGTACAAAATGGCTGCTGCTGGCCATCTTGAATTTCGGAACACACCCAAAAACACTCGCTCTCATCCCATGGTGATAACAAAGGTACCCAAGAAGTTTAGTAAAGATTGGTTCATAAATATGGCCTCTAGTCTGAGCTGTACAGAAGTTGTGTACAAAAAACTGATTAGACCTAATTTCGGTACAAAATGGCCACTGGCAGCCATCTTGAATTTTAGACCGCACCCAGAAACACTCGTTCTCGTCCCAAGGTGATAACAAAGGTACCCAAGAAGTTTTGTGAAGATCGGTTCATAAATACAGCCTCTACCCTGAGCCATATTGACATGTGTGCTTACATTGTGTAAGTAGCACTGAATAAATCAAAGTTCATCTAATTTGCATAATTTCTGCACGAAAAAAAACCCCTTACAATATGTGATGTATTCGATGTTACTAAACATTCATACAAAAATTTATTCAAATCAGAACTTTCATACAGAAGTTCTGTACAAAAGACTGATTGCACTAATTTTGGTACAAAATGGCTGCTGGTGGCCATCTTGAATTTCGGAACACACCCAAAAACACTCGCTCTCATCCCATGGTGATAACAAAGGTACCCAAGAAGTTTCGTAAAGATTGGTTCATAAATATGGCCTCTAGTCTGAGCTGTACAGAAGTTGTGTACAAAAAACTGATAAGACCTAATTTCGGTACAAAATGGCCACTGGCAGCCATCTTGAATTTTAGACCGCACCCAGAAACACTCGTTCTCGTCCCAAGGTAATAACAAAGGTACCCAAGACATTTCGTGAAGATCAATTCATAAATTCAGACTCTAGTCTGAGCCGTATTGACATGTGTACTTACTGTGTGTAAGTCGCACTGAAAAAATCAAAGTTCATCTAATTTGCATAATTTCTGCACGAGAAAAAACCCCGTATTATATGTGATGTATCCCATGGTACTAAACATTCACACAAAAAATTATTCAAATCAGCGCTTTCATATGGAAGTTCTGTGCAAAAATCTGATTGCACCTAATTTTGTACAAAATGGCTGCCATCGACCATCTTGAATTTTGGACCGGACCAAAAAACACTCGTTCTCATCCCACGGTGATACAAAAGGTACCCAAGAAGTTTCGTAAAGATCGGTTCATAAATACGGCCTCTAGCCCGAGCCGTATTGGCATTTGCACTAACAGTGCTAAAAGTAACACCAAAAAACATCAAAATTAGTCGAATTTGCACAATTTACGCACGAGAAAAAAAAACGTATTATATGTGATGTATCCCATGGTACTAAACATTCATACAAAAAATTATTCAAATCAGAGCTTTCATATGGAAGTTCTGTACAAAAAACAGATTTCTGCATCGTCGGTACAAAATGGCGGCTGGCAGCCATCTTGAATTTCGGACCGCACCCCAAAACACTCGTTCTCGTCACACGGTCATAACAAAGGTACCCAAGAAGTTTCGTAAAGATTGGTTCATAAATACGGCCTCTAGCCCGAGCCGTATCCAATTGTTGACGTACGGACAGACAGACAGACAGACAGACAGACAACGGGCCATGACAAAAGCTCAAATTTGGCTTCGCCAAAGTTGAGCTAAAAATTATGTCACGCACTTCCCCTCATCATGTTGATCATTTTTGTGAAGTTTCTTGAAAATGTGACTAAAACTGTGGAAGTAGTTCGCTCCACAAATTGCAAGGAACTGACGGCAACGACCACCCAACCGACAAATTGACTCCTGTATAACCCCTCCCCCCCCCCCCCCCCTCATAACTTCGATTTGTGGGGGTATAATAAGATCATAAACACAGTAAACACAAGATCATTTCCTTTCCACCTTTTAACCCTCTGCACACTGATGTTGCAATAACAAAAAGAAATTCAACCTGCAAATATGCCCCACAAAGCAACTCGAAATTTAACCAATTCAAGCTTGTCTGACAGGACACAATGAGCTTCGTCAAATAAGATTGAACTGGTTAATTCCTAGTGACATTATGGAATAAAATTGCTGCTTGAAATTTTGACATCAGCAGAGATGAATGTGGCAGATGTCAAAAATCCCAGAAAGAGTAAATTGCTGAGCAAAGCGAGGCAAGCACAACTAACACAGGCTGGGGTCAGGGTTCGCTCTATCGGTTGTAGATGCTCCGAGAATGATTCACACATTTATTTACCTGGAACTAAAAAATATTGATGGCAGTGATTGATTTGAATTTATGTCGGAATGTTTTCTGATATGTACTTTTGTTTCTGTTTCCATGTTGTTTTAATGCTTTTTTTGCCATCATTTCCACAGTTGATTTCGTTTGCACACCAAATACACTTCACTTTTCCAACGCAATGAAAAGCTTGGTCTTCATTGAGCACCGAATACACTTAAGAAACAAGAAATTCTGTTGGTTGAACTCTCATACTTGAATATGACTGTCCAATCAGCATGTAGTACACAAACAAACTTGTTCTGACATCAAACACTTGCTAAAATATTGAAAAAATGGAACTACTAGTGAAATAGAAAAGTTGATTAACGGAAAAAAAGACTTTTGGTTGCATAAAAAAGTAAAATTTGGAACGCACAAAACTGGGCCTAGAAATTCTGGAACTTGTCAAATTCTGGAAAACTTTCATCTCTGGGCATCATTGTGCAGGAAGTTAAACAGAACAAATATTATTGCACCAAAACCACTAACTGATGCCCATTTCTATTTTTTTCAAACACAGCTAAGTTCAACTTCGTTACAAATCAAGGTAAAGCTGAAGAATAAGGGACTCTATTATATATATTTAAGATACCTGTTCACCTTAACTTTTTTTTTCATTTTTCACTATTCTACATCATATTTTTTAATAAATTTATAAATTTAATGAAACAAACTTCAACCCTCTTGTGTCATTTTTATAAGCTCATTATAGGACTGTGTGCCAATCATACACATTTTCCTCCTGTCTGTGTTCTACTTGGATTATATAGTAACACCTGCTGCTAGAAAAGAAAATTAAAAACTTGGGAAAAGTCATTAGGGTCAGTATAGTAAGAGTAGAGATTAGAGGATCAATGCTAACCCTTAACCCTTTACCCAATATAACGGCCAAAACCGGCCAGCGCTATTCTCAAAAATCCCCAATTAATTTTCATTATTTTTTTATTTTTTGTCTCAAAAACATAGGTTATGACCCCTCGTTGGAACGAGCTCGACGAGCTCATTCCAACGAGGGGTCATAACCTATGTTTTTGAGACAAAAAATGAAAAAAATTCGTTATTCAAGAATTATTTTTGCAAGTGTCGTCTGCTTTTCAGGTTAGGAAAAGGGTTAACCTTTCTATACTGACCCTAAACCATTATGGATGTCTCCCAATTTAGGCCACTTCTAGATGGAGATTTTGTTTCTCAGTATATTAAGTTTATAACATGAAAAGGGGTTAAAATAACTGGTTAATAATAAGCATGACATTGTTGGACCTTGAAGAGTTACTGTCTGTTGGGAATATGGCGTGGAATAAAAATAAACACAGAAACATGGAGGCCAGTTATTTTTAAAATGTATTGCAGATTCCCCTATTCTCCAAATTAGTTAAAATAAAAATGAATACACGTATATCGACTGCATTTTTCATTACATAGCATTCTTTCCACTTTCAAGTATATTATGATGGGTTTGAAAGACATGTTTTAAATAAATTTCATCAGGAAATTTTATGCTTTTTAGATGCTGTTTCATGGTAAGCTTCAGAGTTATCTCTTTTTTCTGATTTGATCAACCATTTCATCATCAAACTGGGTTCTTGTTCTGTTTTTTTCATTTGTTGACTTTTCACTGTACTGGACTTTGGTGA